>OZ020521.1:24857639-24984539 GCA_963971425.1 Bryoerythrophyllum caledonicum
TTGGACCTCCTCCTCCAGGATTGGGGGAAGGAAGGCATGTTTGCAGACCTCGTCCAGAAGGCGAAACAGATTGCATTGTAAATCCGGAACCACCGCGTGCCCATGGCCCTTTTTCGTCGATTTTCGCCAAAATTGTCTCTGTTGTGGCCAACAGCAACAAGGTTTGCATGCAATTACATAATGATCCATCATCTATTGGAAGTGAAGAATGCCCTGGAGATGGTTGTGATAGATCCAGCATGGATATCCTACGTATCCTCTCTTTTCGATAGGCAAAACGGGCACCGTGCCCATGCGAAGGCATCGCAGGTGCGAGCCACCGTTCTAGACAAGACTTTCTGGCATTGGTGCAGTAACTTTGAATTTGTAGTGGCACCAGTACTAAAGGCATTGCGGACTTTTGATGGTGACACTCCGACAATCGGAATTGCTTGGGTGACCATGAACAAGCTAAAAGAGCACATGTTCAAGCTGCGCAATGCGCCATTCAACATGCTTGACGGAATTGCAACTGGCCTTGAACGATCATTCCTACGGCGTTAGAAGATGATGACAACAGATCTCCATTATGCAGGGGCTTTATTGAATCCTTATCTAGCCAATAACTTGCAAATTCAAAACAATGGTGAGGCCAAAAGGGCCCTAAACAAGGTTGTTATAACGCTCTGTGGTCCACTCGGAGTGTCTTTTTCGGCAGTAATGCTCAAAATCACGGAGTATGAAGAATTGCAAGGCCCATATTCACCGGAGGAAGCTGGGGAAATTGAAAACAACAACCTCTTGCCTCACCAATGGTGGAACCGCGTGGGCGGGCAATCATTGCCTATCATTGCGAAGCGTATACTAGCACAAACGTGCTCGGCCTCGTCATGTGAGCGTAATTGGAGCATGTATTCGTTCGTGCATAGTAAGAGCCGAAATCGCTTAGGAGTGCAGAAAAACGGAAGATTTGGTTTACATCTACACGAATAGTCAATTGCTCCGAGAACGAGCTCGTCCAAACCCGCTTCGATGGTATGAGGAGAATGTGCATTCGGAGGAGTCTGATCCAGATGGGGGACTTCCTTCAAACAGAGGACTAGGGTTTCGAGTCGGATGATGAGGGTTATAACTGGATGGGCGGCGATTGGGAAGACCTTGCCGGTGACAACAACCCCGTATCTGATCATAGCCCACCTAGGGACAACTCTGCAAACAACGAGCACGGTGGAGATGCACTACATGACCATTTTCACAACGTCCACGGTAACCGAGTGGATCCTTTTGTGTTTGATGATGTCGACGGAGCGGCAGTCCATACGATAGTAGAATTATTGGGTGAAGACCGTGCCCGAGAAGCTAGGGCAGACGAAGATGGGTCGGCATTGGGGGGCAATCTTGATGGAGATGACAACATCTCGGAGAATCAGTCTATGAACTCAAACGGCTCTAGCGCCTTGGGCCCTTCTAGTGGCGATGGCCCTGAACTCGACGGTCATGGCATTGGCATTGCAGCAAACGATACATTTCCTCACGATGGAAACGAAGTGAGCAGTGGTGGAAACGATAATGAATCCCATGAGCCAATAGCCACCACGGGGTCCATTGAAGTTGTGAGAAGCTCTCTGGTTTTGCCTCAAGCAATAGAACCGGACTCAGAGGAAGACATGCCACTACAAGATTTGTTTCGGCGGCCCCGTGATCAAAGTACCGCATCGATCGGAAGAACTCTTTTACGTGTAAAGAAAAAGACCTCTTCAACAATAGTTCGGCCACCCGTCCACCGTAGCGCACTTGGCCCAAATGGTGGTGTGGAGCGTGCAATACTAACCGCACAACTTCCCTCCGCGAGGATTGGGTCCTCTACTATGAGCAGCCATTTAGGGACACAGAGGGGCGAGAACAATGGTACTCTCCCTTTCTTCATGGGACCTTGGCGAGGTGGAACCTCTAAGAGAGTCATTGGGGCCAAAGGCAACCGCTCCAAAAACATGGATGGAGTAACAGACAAAAGGAAGAATATCCGAGTAAAACGACTTGTGAACGCCGCATCAACTACTGGAGCCGAGCTACAATTACGAAACTTGGCCTCGGAGATTGAGGAGTACGTGGCACCAGTCTTGGAAAATTCAGCGGACAACTTCTCATCATCGGGCGATGATGCAGACGATGAGGATTGCGATGAGGTACCTGGCGACAATACGGTGGTGCTTCGCGGGCTTTCTCTTCCCGAAAATGTTCGCCGATCAAAATGGAAGCGAAAACACAATGAAGAATCCTCAAGCTCAGATGATTAAAAGATGACGGACATGAGGGTACTACAAGTTAAAAGTGACTTTAGTGGTGTGGTGATAGCATGGTACAATAGCACCGCGGTTTTAAAATATGTACTTGGTGTTGAGAGTGCCCATTCATAAAAGCACCACATTGAAATAAATAATTTTAATATTAGAGCACCCTGGTACAATTGAATTCTTTCAAATTCTCTAAACCTCAGCCCTTTTGAGGGGCAGACGCAGTGTTCGATCGCGCGCGCCCGGCCCCTAACCGCGCGCGCCCGATAGGCAGGTGCGCGTGCGACCCACAATGGAACGCGCCAGGCCCGTGACGCTGCGCGCCCGGCCCCTAACGGTACGCGCCCGGCACTGAAATGCACGCGCAAGGCCCTTAGGGGTACGCGCCCGGCACTGTATGCACGCGCCTGGCCCTAAATCGTACGCTCCCGGCCCTAATTGGAACGTGCCCGGCCCTACATGAACGCGCCCGGTCCAGATTTCTACGCGCCCGACCCCAAATGCTGCGCGCGCGGTCCGAAGGCACACGCCCGCCCCTTGATGTGACGTGGAATGCCGTCTGACGTGTCGTGCACACTTGTTTTACTAGGGGCTAAGTTGAAAATTAGATTTAGGGTTTGTAATTTTTTTTTATACGCAACTGTCCGCCAAAAAGTGTTGTCCGTCCTGTCCGTCCTGTCCGTCCGTCCTACTGTCCGTCCGTCCGCTGTCTTTGGGCCTCTGTCCGTCTATGTAGACAACCCTGATTTAATTTATTGAAGTTAAGTATTTAATTCAAAGGTTAATTTAGTCAACTTAATTAGGGTAAAATAATCATAAACTCTAAATATATACATATATTAAAAAATTCCAAATCCAATAAAAAATACAGGTTACAGATCAGCATAGGGTGTAGTTGAACCATGTAACACTAGGACCTTGTGGGTTTTAATAATTAATTCTCTTAGGGGGTTAATTTTGGGCTTACAGTAACCGCTCCGGTTTCGTTCCAACAGAGACCTTATGTTCTTTCCTTAATACTCTTTATTACTAAACTATCATACCAATCGTTCAACGGTTAGCTATGTTCTTTATTCATGTATTACGGATCCGGATCCTTCCGGAGTCCGGATTTGGTACAATGGCTTCCGGAAGTAGTTTCCGGAAGTCCGGAGGGTAGTTTGATTAATCTTTGTTCCTCCGCAGAGAGTCTTCTAGAGTTTTTAAGCGAGTGGCCAAAGTCCACTGATCATGTTTTGTGTAAGTGGCTGGATTTCCCACTGCCTTGTGACTTAAAGTGGCTAGACCCCCACTCCTCGGAACTTATAATGACCAAACACCCTCTCCTACTTTGATAACCGGTGATGTGATTGTTGTTGCTAGACTTAGACTCTCACGACATCCGGATGGCCCTCTGGATGCGGTCACACAAAATCAAATCCGGGCTACAACGACATTCCAGTAAGTATGATTGTACTTCTCCGGAGCGGAGTTTACCACTCGTCAAGGATATTCTGTCAGGACCTACACATCAGGCTTTTTTCCTATCTTTGGGAAATACTCCGGCCTTGACCGGAATCTAGGTTAACACGGATACTTCTGTTTTCTAGAGATTACCATGAACACCTCTGCAGTTCATCTCTTCCCCTCCTGGCTACTTCCGGACCCTGGAGTCTACCAGACACACCTCTACAATAGCCATCCAGCTTTCCCAGGCGATCTCCCGACACGGACCCTAATCAATTTCCCCTCTAACATACAAAGTTACGACTCTGCTTACCGGAAGAATTCTCACACAATCACACTCAGAAGAACGGATCTGCCTCACACCAAGTCTACACTCCACCCAAAGTAAGTCTGGTAAATAAGGTTTGAAGTGTATTCAGAGCAAGAAGAACAAGATGAAGGTTTTTCCACAAAACCTCACTACTAAGTACTAACTAAGTCCATGCTAAACTTAGTCTTCCTCCTAGCTACATCTACTGGAAATCCGCTAGATCTTATCTAAAAGATCCGAGAAATCCGGAAAGGTCTAAGATCGGATCTCAGATCCTATAATCTCGGACAGTTCCGGTTCCAAAATTCCTATTCTAACTACAAAACTGGCAGTCGATTCTGTCAGCAGTCGGGTGCACTTGGAGCCCCATCGTTAATCGCTGTTGATCCGGAATCTAAACCCTAAAATGCTTAACCTAACTAACCTAAGTCGGAGCACGTCGTTATTCGGTTTCTCCCACTCCTGTGAGATGGAGAGATCTCCACCGGAGTCCGCTGCTTGCCCTTCGCCTTCTTCAATGTTGCTGGTGAAAGGTTGGTCTTCCGGGTGGATGGTCCGGCCGCTGGAGAGACCCTTGCCACCAGAGTTCTGGAAGCCGGCGGAGAAGGCGGCTGTTCCGATGAACCTTCCAGAACAGGAGGTGTTGGTGGTTCCGTCTCGGAAGCTGACATGGTCTCCTCAACCAAGTCCCTGTAGCTTCCGGAAGGACACCTTGGCATTGGCGCCAACCTCCGGGACACAGACTTCGGTGGTGCTGGGAGGTCGTCTTCTGCCAGAGGAGCTGGCAGGCGCCTGTTGGATGGCGACAACACATCCGAAAGCTTCTTCAAGATCTCACTCGTACTCGGGTTCAGAGGTAAGATACCCTCCGCCGGTGTCCGAGGGGATGGAGTGTTCACGGACTCCGGATTCGCTGAGGTATCCGGAGCTGGAGTTGTCTTGGGCTCTGGTGGTTTCGGGGTCGTGGCGCCTTCCGGTACTGGTGCTGCTGGGCCTTCCGGAAGCACTTGGTTGATGTTGTCGACCAACAACTTCATCTGCTCCCAGGTCCGACCCCTCTTCTCCGCTTGATCTAGGAGAAACCGGATGATGTTGGCCCTAGTCACCTTCTTCTCCTTCTCCACCAGTTCGGTGAAGAGTTGGCTCCGGTTGACCACGTCAACCGGCACCTCCAAGGCCTTCCGGACCTCCGTCAAAGCTACTGCGGAAGCATTAGCCTTTACCTCCGCTTGTTTCCGGGCCGCCACTGCCAGAGCGGCCTCCTGAAGGTAGTGCTTTACCTCCTTCTCCATCTTCGTGCTGACCTTGTACACCATGGAGATTTGAAGGTGCAACGCCTTTGTGTTGGTCTCCCTGCTCCGGAGTTCCTCCACCCTATTGATGGCGTCCTCCAGCTGGTCGACTTCCAGACTTCGGAAGATCTGTTCTATGCTGGTCGTGATGGTGTAGTTTGTCTCGTTAAGGAGACCAACTCTCTAGCCGATCTCGTGCGTGAGCTCGTCCATCTGCTTCAGTTGACCCTTGAAGTCCTCCCGGTCAACCTTCCTCTTTTTCCGGCTAGCTTCCGCTGAGGGTCCGGACTCGTCTTCTCTGGACGATGCGGAGGAGCTGCGGATGTCCGGACTCTCTGGCACTGGTTCCTTCCCCCGAGGTCTCTTCTAAGCCCTTCGGCCTTCTAGAGTACCTGTGGTTGTTGCTTTCGGCACGGGCTCCTTCCCTCCAGATTCTTCCTTTGACTCTTCCCCTCCATACTTCTAGAAGTTGAGCACTTCGTCATACAACCTCACCTCTCACGGAGTGAGCTGTTGGTGGTGGCAGTAGAGATGCACTACGTAGGAAGCTTGGGGTGTCGCCGATTTCCTCACCTTCTGGAGGTTGGCCACCAGTCGGTTGATAATTTCCGTCATGAGCGTCCCCCAGTCTACGGCGATCTTCCCCCGGAGGGCTCCGAGGAAGGTACAGGCCCACTTTGCCACCACCCGTCTCGGCTTCTCCGGATGGAAAATAGGGTTTAAAAACTCTAGCACGAGTTGGGCATCCCGATGCAGAAGGTCTTGCATATTGTAGCCTTCCTTCGGGTCGGCTTGTCCGTCGAACTCCTCCGCCAGTAACTTGTCCCGCCATTCCACCACCTTTGTGCGGCCGGCTCGGAAGTCGTACGCCTGGAACCATTCCGAAATTCCCCAGAGCTCCGGATGGGCTCGTAGCAACCCTTCGTACTTTGGGTCCGGAGTGCCCACAAGCTCTTTGACGTAAACCTCCTCTCGGATGCCCTAAGCTACCTTGAGCAAGCCTTTGCACCCCATCGTCTTCAGGCTCTCCTTCAGCATATTGTACTCATCTAGGTCCTCAGGGATGTCCGGAGTAACTCGAGTCAAGGGAGGGAGCGCAGCGGCCGGCTCTTTGTCTCTTCGTCTGCGGCCATCTCTATCTGATCTCTTCTTCTTTGCCATAGGGACCGTCTTCATGAGTCCTGCCTACTTCCTTACAATCTCTCAACGTTGTCCCTTCACGCACCAACCTCACCTAAACTCCAAACCCTAACAGCAAGCGGTTTGAAAACCGTAAAAGTGAGAGAGAGATAAAGAGAGAGAGAGAGAGCGCTGGAGCGGAACCTCAACACGCGAAGAAGAAGTGAAAAGAAAGAGTTTCCTCTCGTACCCCAGCCTTTTGTAGTCTGGCCGTTAGTACGGCTCATGATGACAATTGATGGTGACAGCTCCGGATGACAGTTCCGGATGACAGCCTGTTCCAAAATTCTTTTAACTACTTCGGCTATGCATTTTGTAGTTTTAGGCTCATTTAGGGTTTGCAGCCGGATCCATCCGTCTGTATTCTTACATCAAGACTATAGGCTGTATTAAAGCCCAAACTACCGTAACTACTTAACTATTTTTTTTGTTTTTGCCGGATTTTCAGGTTAACTTCCGGCACCATGTGGGAACGGAGTCCTGCAACCCTCCGAGCCCAAGCATGAACTTCTAGGGCTTCGTTGGAGGACTGGAGGCTGCTGCGGTGGACTCCACCACGGAAACAACTCCACCGGCGTGACCACCGGCACCACCTTTTGGATCCGGATCACCGAGGCAACCGGCAGCCTCGACACCCCAGAGGAAGAACACCGGCAAATCCAAAGCGGAAGGGTCTGCTAGGCATACGAGCCCAAGATTCAAGAATGTTGGATCACCTTCCTAGTTAGATCTAGGATTAGGGTTAAGAAAATCTTAGTGATCGAGGTCCGGTAGCGATTAACGATGGGGCTCAGAGTTGCATCCGGCTACTTAACCCAGAGACTAAGGCATTTTGTAAATGACTTAAAGTTAGAAGGAATATGACCAAACTTCAGCAAATTTCCGGATGCCCGGATTCCGGACCCGGGAATTTCGGACCAGAGATTTGATTTCCGGATTTTTTGGGATAAGTTAATTACTGATAGGATGAGATTCTCCGGATTTCTCGTGGATAGGATAAGATTAAGATTAGGAAACTTAGTTGGTACTTTGTAGATGAGTTTAAGAAAACTCATTATCTTGTTTTTTTCCATTGAATAATTTCAAATCTTCTACTAGATTTGCTTCCTAGTCATTGTGGCGTGGAATGTTGTCTTTGTGAGGAACGGATCCATTGGTATGTGTTGTTGTGGAAGAATTCTATTGTAGAAAGTGATATCCTGTTTTTCTAGAGGGAACCGGTTCGGACTTGCATTGGGAGAACGCCCAGAAGAGTTGGAGGTGTATTGCAGAGGTGATCTTGGTAGTCTCCAGGGTCCGGAAGAAGCCAAGAGGGGAAGAGATGAACTGCAGAAGTGTTCCTGGTAATCTCTAGGGCACGGAAGATTCGTGTGAACTCGGACTCCAGTTGAGGCCGGAGTTTACCTCCACGGTAGAAAAAAGCCTGATGTGTATTTCTAGAAGGAGTCATCTTTTGTAAACTATAACACTCGCTCCGGAGAATCACAACAGCACTTGCCAGATTGTCGTTGTAGTCCGGACTTATCTTTGTGTGACCGCGTCCGGAAGGCCATCCGGATGTTGTGAGAGCATAGGTCTAGTAGCAGCAATCAATCACCGATTAGCGGAGTAGGGAGAGTGGGTGTCTAGCCACTATAAGTTCCGAGGTGGTGGGTGTCTAGCCACTTTAAGTCACAAGATAGTGGAAATACTTACACAAAACATGATCAGTGGCCTTCCGATCACTTGTTTAAACCTTCCGGAAGACCCTCTGAGGAGAAATAGAGATAAATCAAACTTCCCTCCGGTTGTCCGGAAACTAGTTCCGGAAGTCATTGCATGAAGTCCGTAATCTAGAAGGATCCGGATCTGTAGCAAGCGGATGAATAGAATAGCTAACCTATGAACAATTGATTGCTAGTTTAGTTTTTGTTGGATATTCTAAGAAGAACAGTAGGTCTCTATGAGAACGGTTTACTTTGGAAGCATTTAGTGACAATTAAGTGCATTCCGAAGGAATAATGATTCTACGACTTGCAAGAGTAAGTCTTACCTCCGAGCTAAGCTGGTCATGTCGCAGCTGCACAGATAGCAGCTCGAGTCCGAGTAGAAGGCACTCTTCCTTGCCTCTACCTTTGACGCTTTGGAGGTGGTGGCGCTTTCTCGTCTGATTGCAATGAGGTGCTCCCTCCTTCAGATCCAGGCTCGGGTTTTGACTCCGTCCCCTCAAACTTCTTCATCATAAGTTGAGTCCCATATGCCATTGCCTCCTTGGGAGTGGTCTCCTTGAAGTGGTGATAGAGGTGGATAAAAAAGAGACAGATGGGTGAGCACTTGGTGTTGTTGACGCTCTTTTTCAACCTGATCACCACATCCTTACAATAATGGCCCAGTTCACCATCCTCTCTCCAAGATAGAACCATACAAGGTGTTAGCAAGGATTATTGTGACTCGGGTCGGTTTTTCACGGTGCATAATTGGTACGAAGAATACAAAAATCCGTTTGGCTTGGGGGTCTTGGCAATCCTATAATGCATAGCCATTCTTGGCGTCCTTGGTGTTGAAACGTCCTTTGGTGTATTCCTCATTCTTCAGACTTGTCCATCTCGCTCCATGTTGTGGAAAACTGTACACCTCTTGCCACCTTCCCATGGTCCACCGATTCGGACAGGCCCGGATGCTATCTCCCTTCGATTTCTGCAATAGATCCTGCTGTATCTCTTGCACGGTGGACTCTATACAAAAAATCCAACAGAAATCAAAGAGAGTGAGACAACCCATTCGTAAGAGATCCTCCTTCAACTTGGTGAGTTCAAGGGGATCCTTGGAAATGGCAGGAGAAATATCTTTCACCATGGACATTGTCGGGTTGGAGGCAGGTACGGTTGCCATTCTTCTTGTCTCGGCTTTTTGTTCTGAGCTCCGAGCTTGTATCTTCCGGGCTACGGCTAATGGGCTCTACTCCACCGCCTGCTCCTTCCTTCAAGCTTAGAATCCGAGCTCCACCTTCCGGTCTCTGAGTTCCGAGCTCCTCCCTTGCAGTCTGCTTCCGGGATTCCAAGCTCCACCTTTGCAGCCTGCCTTCGGGATTCCGAGCTCCACCTTTGCAGCCTGCTTCCGCTCTTTCTTGCATTTGTCTTGTTCCTTCCCGCCGAATCCTTGCATTGATCCTCAATTGCTGCGCTCTTGCTGCTCGCACACTTCCTAGCCCCGGACTGTCCACCTGATCCGAGCTCCTCACGGTGATCCTCCATTGCTCCGCTCCTGCTGCTTGCACGCTTCTAAGCCCCGGGCTGTCCACCCGATCCAAGCTCCTCCTCTCAATGGTACCCTAGGGCTCCGGCTCGGTTTCGGGCTCAGGCTTGGGCTCTAGGCTCGGGCTCTAGGCCCTTCCTTATTCATTTTAAGGTTTATCAGTAACCCATTATTTCTCTTACCCTAATCCTAACTAAAGACTAACACTAGTTTAGCACCTACTCTCAAACATAACTATTTAGTTGAAGTTTATTATTCCTAACTAACTAGCTAATTTGTTTTGAAAATTTGTGGTACGACATTGATCCCAGAATTGTACATCAGATCTACACACTCTTGTAAAACCAAGGTCCAAATGTAGTTGGCTTTGATTTTTTGCGTTGCATTCTCAAGCCATGCTTTCCGGACATGCCAGAGGCAAAGGAATACTTTCACTGTATTTTCATCTGGCCAAACCTTTATAAGGTGAATCTAAATTACATCTAAAGGATCATTTAATGGGTCATAGTATTAAATGCAATTATATGTAGGTGATAAAGAATTATGTGGATTTCCGCATTATCGTTATCAATCACAATTGGATTTGGCTACCAGTGTGGTTGCGCCTTGATACAACGATCTCTCAACTTTTTGAGCCACACAAGAATGTCTTCCTCTCTAGACTTGCCTTGGAGGGAGAACTCCAGAAGTATTCCTTGTTCCGACTCGTCAAAGACCATAACGGTATAGAGCAGATAGTACAAAACATATACATTTCAACACGAGCATGATCAACATTTTGGAATGGAATGCGGATTGAGGATGGCATACCTCGTTTAAGTTGGTGCCGCACGTGGCATCTATGGCCAATGCCCGCTTATGCCCATGTCACACCATCAAAGAGTTTAGGATTCACCAACAACCCAGCCCGTTAACCACCAAATTCTAAACCATGACATGATTTTCCCTCCCTATAATGTGATCCATACAATGGAAGTGAATTGTACAAAATGCATTGTCAATCAACAGTTGCTTTGCTACAAAATAACATTGAGAGTAGCGCTTGATAGACGTATTAGCCTAAATTTTGCCGACACAGGTCTTCCGCTTTGTTAATTTGGCCCCGTCAATGGTTTTTTGTGCCTAGGCCAACCTATCCCGAGCCTCCTTAACCAAAGCCGTCTCATTGAGATCCTCTTCGGCCAGGTTGAAGTTCAAGTCAACTTCAAGTTCTGTCCTAGCCTTCTTGGAAGCACGAACGGTCGCGGCAACAACTTTCTTAGCTTGAGCCACCACCTTTTTTGCCCTTTGAACAGCCTTCTTTTTATTGGTGGACATTTGACGTTGCTTTGACGTGTGCACGAACACCTTCTAGACTTCTATCTTATACTAGTTACTGTAGTCGTCCGAGCCATATTGACAGGAAAACCTAGGAGGACATTACTTTTAACATTGGATAGGAAATGAAAATAATTATACACAACAAAAGCAAGTAAACAAGTAATTGCGCTTACTTACTTGATTTCCTCGACAAGTGATTCAGCTTTGACTTGCAACCGTTCCTTCGTACCACAGAATTTGTATACACTTTCCTCAACCAAAAAGCACGGAAATTGTCGTCTTATCCATTTCTTCTTTCAAGAAGTCGTTAAGACAGCTCCATAAGATGGTCGCCTTTTTAATGGTTTTTCTTTTGCCTCCTAAATGATTAATAACTTTGTCCTCCCATTTAAGGTGTGTCCTGTCAAATGCTCCGGGAGGAGGCATCTAGACTACTTTTTGGACATTTTTCGGGACATTCTACCACAATTCTTTTTTCTTCTTTTCAGCAAGGGCTTCATGCTTGGATTCTATGGCAAAGATGGTATTTTTAAGGCGGGTAATATTATTTGGACAAGCTACAGCCGATAGGCAGGGGCTTGTGCCTTGACAAATTCTATTTGAAGCGCATTCACTAGTGCGCCATTTGCAACCCAAAGGGATATTCCGAACAAGTGTCAATTGTCACGAGGGGATATTGTCTACGGTGAAAACTTTCGTAGGGCAGATAGATAGGCCAAGGCAGCCATCGCACCCATGGTACCGACTGTCTAGACAAGTCACACTTGTAAGATCCACTTTGTATTCATTAGGGTTGTTTTTGCTGTATGGCCACAGATGCAACTCGTCACCAGTAGCAAGATCTACAGTATTCTCAAAACTATCCATGAATAACCTTACACTAGAAATTACAAAACCTTGTCGAGAACCGACTCTAGTACGCTCGACCTGTCCGAACCTTGAATCCCTAAATCCGAAATCCTATGCAGGGACCCGGAACCTAGTACATCCTACTTCCGAAGGTACGACTCAGACCTAAAACTATTCTACACCTAAACCTATCTGACATGCAGAAGAAAGCAACATAAGTTGATATATAAAGAGATATCAACGCTAAAATCAAATGAAAACAACAAAACCCTAAATACAGTGAGAACTGAAAGCAAAACGGACAAGAAACATATAGGAATTTGAGTGGTACATTGCATAAAAAAGATTCACCATGAAAGTGGATCCAAAGAACACCAAATTACTGAGAACATAAAGAACACCAAGAATACATCAATAAGAACACAACAAGAATAAGTAAACCCAACAAGAATCCCTCAAAACTAAAATCATTCCATCCAACGGAAACCCTAAAAATTGTGGTGTAATTTTGTGTCAACCGTTTTGAAACCGCATCTATTCTTGGAAGTACAAGTGGTTGAGCAAGTTTGATTTAAGATGACGGGGATCTTCTGACCAGGGTGTATTTATCTACGGATGATAACATAGGAGGATGAGATGTAGGAATGGGATGAGGGCGGGCGGTGGGACCGGGCAACTTACAAGCTCATGGGTGGGCGGGCGAGGCGTTGTCAGCGTGGTGGGTGCGGACGTGGGGACCTCAACCAGCTAGGGACGAGGCAACGTGGCAGTTGCGCACGTGGCAGGCGAGCCACGGTGGCCGATGGCCAGGTCGCGGGGACGGGTTGGGCTCTCATGACGCCCTGGATGATCCCACCCTTTCTTCAGCCCAGACCTTCACAAAGACCTGTCTTCGAGATCATAGTACTCATGATGCGAGGATTTGAGTGGTTTAGGGTATAGGGTAATCTCGAAGTACGGTAATCCAATGGAACCGTACAATTCCATGCATGAATACACTCTTGAAAATCTACAAATACTATCCAACGCAGGGTGGACTCCACGACGGACACACACCGCATCTCGGGATTCGCAGCAACAACGACCAAGAACCCGAACTTGGAACCAGTCAAATCCTCGCATCATTCCCGGTCTCAAAATCACCCCTGAATACTCTAACGAGAAGTGCAACCGCAGCTTCACTCACTCCTTCCCCGAATTCAATCCAAAAGAATACTGCAGACCGAGAATCATTTCGGTGGGATCCTAGTTCCGTCGACTGTAGTCTAGAAACTGGTGTCCATCACCCTTGGATCAGGTTCCTGTGCTATATTATTAGTAAAATCGGCGTTTGTCAGAGTGATCGAGTGATCGACTGGTTGCAGTACTAGTGTCTAGACGAGGTGGACCAGGTTGGTTGAGAGCGAGGGAGAGGGGGACTAGTATTGACGTTGGTCGCGATGAGGTTGCTGGTGGACGATTACCATGTGGGGCCGGTGCTAGGCACGGGTGGATTCTCGGTCGTAAGAGTGGGGGTGCGTAAGCAGGACCATCTGCAGGTGGCCATCAAGACGCTGAAGAAGTTCGGGTACGGGAGCAGCGGCGGTGGGCGAGTGCCGCAGCGCATGTCGCAGGCGGAGGCGCTGGTGAAGAACGAGATTCTGGTGATGGCGCGGATCGTGGACCGCGTGTCGCCGCATCCGAACGTGATCCACCTGGTGGACGTGTACGAGGACGCGGGCGCCGTGCACCTGGTGCTGGAGCTGTGTCGCGGCAAGGAGCTCTTCGACCGCATCGTGGCGCAGGAGCGCTACTCCGAGCGGGACGCCGCGGCCGTGGTGCGTCAGATCGCGGCAGGGCTCACCGTGCTGCACCAGGCGCACATTGTGCACCGCGACCTCAAGCCCGAGAATTGCCTGTTCGTCGACCCGCACCCGCAGTCCGCGCTCAAGATCATGGACTTCGGCCTCAGCTACATACACGGCGTCACGAATGCCGTAGTGGGTATCTTCGGCTCCATTGATTACATGGCCCCCGAGCAGCTCAACCTCTCCGCCGTCTCCCCCGCCAACGACATGTGGTCGCTCGGCGTCATCCTCTACATCCTCCTCTGCGGGTTAGTAATTCCCTCAAAACCCTAACTCTCAAAACCCTCAGTGCTTATGGCGCCATCACCACGGTGCATTTGACAAGCTCCATAATTGTGCAGATACCCCCCATTTCGAGCAAAGACTAGCAGGGACAAGCAGATCCGAATCCTCACGGTATGTCCAGTTTATTTCTAGCGTCTCTCGGTCGCCCTAATTTCCAAGTGAAATGAAATAGTGAGTGTCATGGCATGCTCCGAAGTGGGATTATGTGAAGGGTTTGTAGGGTCCAGTTGGAGCCATTCTTTATTCTTCACCCGTAACACTCTATGTGCGTCTCGAAAGATAGAGAATGATTAGGAATGAGTTATTTACTTCTAGAAAGGAAAAAAAACTGAGTCTCATGCTCATTCTTCACCGCACAACGCTGTGACACACCTTGTGACAATCATGGATGAACCGCAGGGTTCGTACAGCATGGAAGAACAGAGCTGGAGAGGCATCTCCTATGAGGCGAAAGAGCTCATCAAGAGGTTGCTTGCGGTAGATCCGTCGCAACGTCCTACTGCCAGCGAGGTATGTTTATGTGCTGTATCGCCAGTTTACCAGTTGTTTGTAAGTTCAGGGGCGCTGATGCATGATGAATGGATGCTAGATGTTGTCACACCCATGGGTGTCAGGTGACACAGCCACCAGGGAGCTCATTCACGAGGACGTCTTCATGCGCCTGCAATCGTTCAACGCGCGCCGCAAGTTCCGTGCCACAGCGTATGCGAGCATCGTCCGAACCAAGTTCCAGCTGCGCACCAAATATTTGAAGGAGCTGCTTGGAGACCGTGTGCTCACTGAGGCGGAGTTAGAAGCCCTGCGCGTTACTTTCTTGCGCATGTAAGTTACCCCCCTCAAGGACTCTTGCTAGATCTGGGACCTTGGATACAGTATTTATCTTTATAGAGTTCTTTGTTTTGTCACCCAAAGTTTCGAATAAGACAACCCTTCTCTTTCATTTTGAATAATCACACCAGCTCTAAGGAGTTATAGATCAATCTAAAATCAGCTCAAAGCAGAGAAAGGCGCCTGATATCTCATGTGAACTTTTTCTTCTCTTACTCTCACTTTTAAAGATAGATCATCAAGCTCTTCTCTACTTAATTGAAGGATTCTAATTAAGAGCTCTTCTATGGATTTAATAGCTATTCAGAGTGAGAAAAATTAGCGAAAAGAGAATGCATCTTATTGGAACTTTAGGTGATTTAACAAACAACTCAATTAATAAATTGATGTGCTGAAATATTGACTTCACAACCATTTCTTTTAATGCACACTGCAGATCATCAAATGGACTGACGGCGACACTGGAAGAGTTTCAGAGGGTTTTGCAAGCGATCAATTTGGATATGTTGGTGCCCCTGGCTCCTCGCATCTTTGAGTTGTTTGACTACAACCATGACGGTTGGATAGACTTGCGTGAAGTGATATGCGGGTTCTCTCTTTTGCGAACCTCTCGTGCAGACGACACCTTGCAGTTCTGCTTCAAGGTGATTCATCATGTGTTGCTGCTGCAGCACTGTTGTGTTCATCCTAGTTTCCCAGTGCGTTGGAAAGGTCTAATTTATTTCATTTCATTGGTGTTACAGATGTATGACAACAACGATTCAGGCTTCATTTCCAAGGATGAACTGGCTCAAGTTCTTGGGGTATGTGCTGGCTTCCACCCGAAATTCAATCTTACTATCGAAATGCCTGTTGTATGGTCTAGGTCAATGCAAAGTAGGTCAAGTCTATCGCAGGTTAGTATCTTCCTCGCTAGACCTGCTATCATTTTGATAACTTCACCTGTTGGACATAATCTGAATACAGCCAATTTAAGCTCAATCACTAGGTTAATCTTAAAGATTAGGTTTGGAGTTAATCTCAACCAGTAGGTTCAGTAATCTGGTTGATTTTTAAACAATATCTAGGTCTCATTTAACGTACAAGGATCTCTTACTATGTGCGCACGCAACCAATGAACTGCTGGATAGCAAGTTCGGCGGCCGATGAAGTGTAACATTATTAGTTCTATTCACGCTCCTCATTTGCAATGACTGCGAACACTGGACGCTGCGAGATTATGATAATATTCCATCTTGTAACTTGGTGCTGCCGGGGTATTGATGCTGTGAGTGGATTTTTGTTGAGCAGGCGTTGCCGGATGATTACCTGCCAGCAGATCTGAGTCTAGTGAAATTGGACGAGCTCTTCGAGCACATTGACGCGGACAGCGATGGGCGCATCACCTACCACGAGTTTAGAGAAGCGCTCGCGTTACAAGACGCTATCCTCACGCACTTCCAGCCTGAGGAGGGCCATTAGGCTAATCTGATCATGGATTGAAGGTGCCACACTTGTAGTCCTCTTACACATGAAGCCAACAAGCTGTGAATATGAATGTGGATTGTAAAATAGAGATGAGGTTTGCTGCATGTCATGCAGAGGTTGAGCTGATGAAGAAGGGAATCCATAATGTTACACATGAATTTGAAGAAAACAATCAGATACCCATCCGGTGTTTGATACCTAGGTTGATACCCAGATATGGTATCTTTGGGATAGGTTATTGTGTTGGCATAGAACTTGGTGACTGCCGTTGTCTTGTGGGGATCGATGAGTATCTATACTTGTGTTTCACAAAAAGAGTTTACAAACTCTTTAGATCAATCAGTTTGGAATGGTCTTTGAAATGAAACAATTGAATCCATGTCTGAACGAGTTTGGAGTGCTTGCACTTAGCTGGACATAGTATCAATGTTGGATATCAAATTTGCACTATGTTCGTTGATGATAAATCTATTGAGGTTCTAAAGAAGTAGAGAAATGATTGCACAAGCAAATGAGACACAGAATGTATTACAAATAATGCTTGGAGCGAGAAATGGCCATCTCTCGAAGGCCTTTATTTATAGTACCAATTGATAACAACCTTTGCCAATACATATGGGACTACTTTAAGTTCTAATTACCTCTCTCCATTTTCTCCCCTTTACTTTGCCTTCTAAATCTACCTCAACTATTTACGATATCATAATAACAACGAGCAACTCTAATCTCTATCACTCCCACTTTGCGAGTATTTACCTTCTCGCAATCCCATCGCCTTTGCTAACCTCTAATGCGGCTCTTTTGCAAGTGCTTTTGTCAACACATCCGCCACCATGTCTTCCGTTTGACATTACTTCAAGCTTATCTCGCCACTCTCCAACTTTTCGCGAATGAAGTGATGTTGCATATCAATGTGCTTCGTGCGTGAGTGGTGTGTGGGTTCCTTGCAAGAGATATACACTCTTGGTTGTCGCACATGACGATCGTTGCTCCTTTTTGAACAAATCCCACATCTACCAAGAGCTTGCGAAGCCAAATGACATCCTTCAAACTTTGGCTTGTTGTCATGTACTCTGCCTCCGTCGTGGACAATGCAATGGTTGGTTGCCTCTTGCAATTCCACGAAATGGCACCAACTCCAACAAAGAAAACATGCCCCGTTGACAAACGACGCTCGTTGCATCTCCGGTCCAATCCGCATTGTAATACCCTCTCAAAGCAATGTGCTTACCACGAAGGCACAATTTGTGGTCTATAGTACCTTGCAAGTACCGTACGATGCACTTCACGGCAGTTCAATGTGTCAGATCAGTCCTAGACATGAATTGGCTCACCATGTTCACCGCAAAAACAAGGTCAAGCCGTATGCCTACCATGGCATAAATCAAGGATCCAACTCCACTCTTGTATGGCACGCCTTCCATCTCACCTTGAATTGCCTCAAACTCTTCCTCGGAAAGCTTCAACAACTTGACATTCGTATTAAGATGAATACCAATAGGCTTGCACTGCTCCATGTTGAAGCGCTTGAGCACCTCCTCAATGTACATCCTTTGGCTGATGGTGATGGTGCGTGCCTTGCGGTCTCTCACAAATTCCACACCAAGACAATATTTTAACTCACCAAGATCGCTCATTTCAAACTCCGTGTTGAGCTTACCTTAAAGCTACACTAACTTAGCCAAAAGGCTATCCAAGATGATCAAGTCATCCACGTAGATGAAGACTATTCTCAAGTACTCACATGTTTGTTTGATGTACAAGGAATGGTCTGCTTGGCTCCTTGTAAAACCCTCCTTGGTGAGGAAAGCATCCATGCGTTGGTACCATGCTCTTGGTGATTGCTTGAGTCTATACAATGACTTCATGAGTTTGCACACTTGAGATGATCAAAGTCTTCTTGTTCAAAACCATGGGATTGGTCCATGTAAATGTCCTCCTCCAACTCACCGTTCAAGAATGCACTTTTACATCCATATGGTGGATCTCCAAATCCAAGGCCGCACGAAGTGTAAGAATGCACCGAATGGTGGTGAACTTGGCAACATGAGCAAATGTCTCAAGAATGTCCACTCTCGCAAATTGAAAGTATCCTTTGGCAACTAATCTTGCCTTGTAGCGCAACACTCGATCGAAGCATCATTCTTTGTACAAAACACCCACTTGCATCCAACGCTCTACGATCCTTTGGAAGAGGAGCCAACTCCAACGTGTCATTTGCGAAGAGCGAGTTGTATTCCTCTTACATGGCCGACTCCCACTTGCTCGCATCCTCCGATTGCATAGCCTCAGACATGTTTAAAGGATCCTCTAATGACGCCACATTGACCTGCTCCGCTTCATGCTTAGGTAAAATGTGGCTCTTCCAGCATTCGCCAGGCGGGCGACGCTCTTTTCTTGGATACCGTGGTCTTCATAATTTCTCCACGTCCTCATAGCTTGGTGAAGGTGTTGATGAAGATGCTACACCTCCTTATTCGGCATCCAATCTCTCTTCATTCTTGGTATCGCCATTGCAATCATTCAAGGGTGGTGGTTTGGAAGATTCGTCCACCAAGGTAGAAGTCTTGCTTCTCCAACTTGGACTCATGTCCAAAACATCACCAATACTAGTAGTATCTTCAACAAATACTACACAACTCTTAATAATATTATTCGTCTCAATGCACAAGAGCCAATATGCCTTAATGCCCTCACAATAACCAAGAAACAAACACTTTGTGCCTTTTGCATCAAGTTTATCCCTCTTTGTATCCGGCACCATGGCATATGCAATGCATCCAAACACACGCATATGCGCAATGCATGGCTTGCAGCCACTCCAAGCTTCTTGGAGCGTGATGGTGACGAGAGCACTCATTGGACATCAATTGCGGATGTAGATTGCATTGGCCACCGCTTCCGCCCAAAATTCAAGCTTTAGGCATTGTGCATGGATCATGCTCCTCGCCATTTCCACTGTGGTACGATTTGCACTCTCCGCAACTCCATTTTGCTTTGGCGTGTAAGGTGTTGGCGTGTGCCTCTCAATGCCTTACTTCTTCAAGAAACTTTGAAAGCCATTGGATATATACTCCTACCATTGTCCGACCGAAACACCTTGATCTTGTCCTCCAATTGCTTCTCCGCAAGGGCCTTGAACTCCAAAAAGGGGTTGGGCAAATCGTTCCTCACATACCGCTGGCAGACATCACCTTTCTCACATAATTATGGGCATTTTGGAACAGGGTAGGCCAATAGTACCCTGCCCTCAAAATCTTTTGGCCTGTTAATTGGCTCGAGAAATAACCTCCACATGTACTATTGTGGCAAGATGACAAAATTGACTCCACCTCATCCTCCATCACACATTGCCTTAGAATTCCATCAACCCTTTTTCTGTACAATCGGTCCCCAGTGCCACGAAGTGCCTGCTGTTCATTTTGATCTTTAGTCGATCCTTTTTAGACATCTCCTGGTTTGTTCAATTCTTGAGTTGTTAGAAACTCAATGATTCTTGCATACCATGAGGGTCTTGTTGTGACTTGAAAAAGTGACTTATCTAACAGCTGGTCGTTGATGGGTAAGGTCTCCAAACCCACTAATACTCTGAACATGTGATCGGCTTGTTTATGGGCTGAATCCGGTTTGTACTCCGCCGTGCAGTCAAACTCCTGGAGTGATAATGCCTAGCGTGCTAGACTCCCACTCAACTCCGGTTTGTTGATCAAATATTTAATGGCCATATGGTCTACGTAAAAAACCACCGCGTGACTCAAGAGGTAGTGTCGAAATTTTTTTGCGGAAAATACCATTGCTAGACACTCTCTCTCTGTTGTGGAATAATTCTTCTCTGCTGCGTTCAACTATCTACTCGCATAAGCTATGGGATAGTCCTTGCTTTTAGACTGCACCTCGACTAGTTGACAAAGCACACTACCTACCGCCACGGCACTAGCATCACAATACACGTGAAATGCCATATCCCACCTAGGAGGTCTCAAAACAGGGTAGGTGCTCTATCTCTCCTTCACCAGACCAAAGGCTACCTCGCACGCTTGTGTCCACTCAAACTTGGTGTGTTTCTTCTGTAGCTTGATGATCGGCATGGTGATGGTGGCATAGTCAAGAATTAACTTGCCGTACCAACCCACATGACCCAAGACATGTTGCACTTCCTTCACGTTTAGTGGAGGTTTTAGGTTCGTAATAACTTTCACCTTGTCTGGTTTAGGTTCTCTTCCATCTTTACTTACCACATATCCGAATAAAACCCCCCTATTCACTGCCAAGTAGGTTTTCTCTAGGTTCAACACCATTCTGGCTAGCTTACACCTCTCCAAGCTTTCCTTTACCAATCCCAAGTGGTCCAGTACACCAAATTGTGTACTGAAGTCGTCAATAAACACGGTCATCAATTTGTATAACAAATCAGAGAAGATTGACATCACCAATCTCTGGAAAGTGGCCGGTGCGTTGTATAGACCAAACGACATGATGTGCCACACAAATGTCCCTCAGGGGGTTGTAAACGCGGTTTTGTGTTGATCCTACATGGCAATGGAAACCTGGTTGTAACCCAAATATCTGTCCATGAAGGTATATTGTTCATGACCCGCCACCTCCTCCAAGATACTAGTGATGAACGGTAAGGGAAAATGGTCCTTCTGTGTGCATGCATTTAGTTTCCTATAATCCACGCACACCCTCAATTTCTCGTTCTTCTTTTTTACCAGTACCATGGGTGAAACCCAATCAATGATTTCTACTAGCTTGATGAAATTAGCTTGCAGCAACTTTTCCAACTTTGTCTTTACCACTAGCTGGAGCTGGGGATTCATTCTCCTTTCTTTTTTTCAAATGGACACCGCCCTAGGCATCAAAGGAATTCTGTGTTCCACTATCTCGGGAGGAATATCCTATAACTCCTTATACGACCACGCAAATACTTCACGGTCTTCTCTCACGAGGTCGTTGTAAGCGACGATCTCCTTTGTACTGAGAGAAACTCCCATCCTCATTTCCTTATCTCTTTCATTCTCCATCTCAATCGTGACGTACTTCCAGTCCTCCTTTGTTACGTGAGATTGCTCTGAATTATCTTTATACCAGTCCGGAGGTACATGTGGATAACTGGCTACATCCTCCTCCACAATAATTTCCAAGGATCCAGTCTTGAATTTCAATGAGCCTTCTAGAATATCCTCCCCACTCAAAATATCTAAACCCTATGGTTTTGTGCCAATGGCCTATACATCTTCTTGAATGTCCACCAAGGGAACCAAACCTTCATTGAGGTCTATCATATTTAGAAAAATGATGTCGATCTTCCGGTCTATGTGTTAGACCAGGAGATTTAAGATTAACTTGGGTCTCAAGTTTTTTGATCTCCCGTTATCTTAGTGTTCGGCACACGGTTGTTGCAAGTGCATCCCCTTGAGTGTTTTAAGTGACCAAAACACCTCAAGTGGTGACTCGTGTATCGTTCGAGGGATTCAAGTGAAGTTAGCTAGGTTAGGACAATCCGGTTATGACTCCTTCCTAAACTTCCTCTTATTCTTTTTATTCAATCAGGCCCAATCCGGTTACCTCACCATTCCGGTTATCCGGATTTCCTCTTCTTACTTTCTTCTTTCCGATTTTGCATCCGGACCTGAAAATATCAAACCACGCATAATAGTAATCAGCTCTAGTTTTCCCTCGTAAAGTTAGCTATCGGAGGACGCGTCCTATTTGGAGAGGGACAGGGTGCAAAACTCTCCTCTCGTAGATTAGAGTGGCGAAAGACTCCACTATCAATCCTAACATTCCTATACATAACAAACACATGCACCAGGGTGGTGTCTACCTCCTCCCAACTGTAGGGATGCTACCGCACAGCCGGTCACGGGGTGAACGCACACTACGGTCGACCCCCTAGCCGTTTTTGGTTTTCCTGTACAAACTATACGACGAGTACAATTTGTATGGAAACTGGAATCCCCGATTTGCCGGAAGCTTTGTGGATATGCAAGAGATTGTGGAGATTGTGCACATGGTGTATTTGTTGTATCTTCTGATACCTGACACCTTTTATCCGTTGACATGGTTTATGCACATTTTGTATATTATTCATACAGTTTGTACATTCTTTGTACAATTTGTACATAAGTTTGAAAAGTTTAGTGCACTAACCACCTGGATTTTAAAATTTGACTTGTGCAGACGACTTGTACAGAGATGATGGCGATGTGCTCAAGGTTAATGGCAGTGTGTTTGAGGTGCTGACGGTGGTAGACTAGTGCTCCTTTGTTTTTTAGAGTTTGGAGTTGTCATTGTTTAGGGCAATGGAAAATAGTCGCCTTGCAGATAAACGTGTGAGATCAAAAAGGAAAGGTCCTCATGCTAGCATTGAGGACTACGTTGCATCTAGAGAAAGTCTGAGAGATGGGGAGGCAGCAAGACAACGAACTCGTCGGTAGACTTCTTGTCTCTTTTGAGACTGTTTTTCTTTTTTCTCTTGAAATGTACGTGTTTTTGTTCTAGTTTGTGTTCCATTGCAATGTCAAACCTTCTATTTCAAAACTCTAGAGTTGTTTAGAAACTCATCACTTCTTATTTCCCATTGTGTACTGCTCATCATGTATCTGTGGATACAACAACTGATGGGTATGTTTCCGAAACTCCTGAATCAAAACTTGGCAACATTGCGTTCTACCTAGGACTTTGTAACACAGTAGACAACTCTCCTAGTCAAGCTATTAGGAGTAGTGAGGCATTGTTTGAGCACGTTGTGATAGAAGAAGGAGAAATCCTTCATCAATCTCCCACCACCACATGTGAATCAGCTAATTAGACAATGTGAAGGTTTGTCTTTGCAATTTTTGCCAATTTAATTTTGATTGTGAGAAAGAGATTGCAAGGATTTATGGGTAGTACAAAAATTGTATTATCAAGTTTGTAGCTTATTTGTGGTCTACCTCACAATGAATTTTACTTACAGATTTTAAGATGGGAGCAACATTCGTGCCTTTCAAGTTCATTTTAATGTACATTGGAACATTAGTAAGTTCTGCCTCTGCCATTCTTCCTCCGTTTCTAGGTTTTTGGGCGTTTGTCTTTAAACTAGTATGTTATAGAACTTCAAGCAATTTATGGTTTTTAAAGTGACTATTATTAAACCATATGGTTTTGAAATGTTGTACTTAGCAACTAGGTTGTTTTGGAGACACTATTCTAGTTTCTTTGGAAAGGCAGGCAGTTGTTACAAATAATTGTATTCATTACAGCTAATTCTTCTATTTTGTACAAAGAATACCTTTGTATCTATGGTATTTATTGCATGTTCTATGGCAGAAGTACAACTGAAGATTCAATCACTTGGAGATTGTATGATTTGGAAAAGAGTATTGTGGTAAGTTAATCTTCTCAGTATCTATGCTTGCTTGTATTTGGATTTTGTACTCATTATATGATTTGTAGTAAGGGGTTTTGATTTGTACTTAAGATTCATATGCTCATAAAACTAAAAGGATTGTTTTTACACAATGCAATATCCTAATGAAATTAGCTAAGTACAAAATGAATTTAGTCCGCAAAATTGTACATATGAAGGTACAAATGTCATTTGGAGTATTGGTTAGATCTGTTTGTACTATGTGGAAACAAATAGAACGCGTACAAAGTGAGGTGATCATCTGTTTGTACTCTAAGTCAATTATTCTATTTGTATTGTTTGTACTAGTTTCTAGCAATTGTATTATAAAAACCAAGTACAATGCATA
The DNA here is from genome assembly GCA_963971425.1 of Bryoerythrophyllum caledonicum. Lineage (NCBI taxonomy): Eukaryota > Viridiplantae > Streptophyta > Bryopsida > Pottiales > Pottiaceae > Bryoerythrophyllum > Bryoerythrophyllum caledonicum. The sequence continues at coordinate 24,881,712 of OZ020521.1, forward strand.
CAAATTGGGGTTTTTAAGGTTAAGTACTCGAGGTCAATTTTATTTTTGTATTATTTGAAGTAGTCATTTTTATGGTTCGTCTTGTTTGTACCAGTTTGTACTTATTGTATTGTGATTGTACATGTTGGAAACAATTGCTTATTTTATTTATACTTTGGGCATTTATTTTCACATTTTTAAATTTATTTGCTATAATTTGAACTGGATTGTACTAGTGCATATACTTGTACTACCTAGTTTGTATTAATTGTGATGCTCATTCAAAAAATCTCTTGTTGTTTCTTCTATGATGTTATAGTTTGTACTACTATTGAATTGGGCTAAGGATAATTTTTTTAGGGTTTTGCTAGGGACTAAAGAGTATATTTGTTCCCATACTCAAACTATTGAAACTATTGACTAACTATTGCTAAGTTAGTACCTCTAACAAAACTGTAATCCTTTGAATTCTTAACTTACATATTGTTGATTGCATTAGAATATATTCATCACCAAATTTTGTGTGCACATCTTTTGCACATGTTGGTTTGCTATTTTTTTTCTTCCTTACTCAACAATTGGCAGTTACCACAACGGTGAGGATACATGGATGGTTTATAAGTATCCCAGTTTAAGTATTTTTTTTGCACAAATTTGTTAGCTGATTATTTTCTTCCCTATATTGCAGTTGGCTATCATCACAGAAGTCATGACACATGGATGGTTTAGAAGTATCCCAATATAAGTATATTTATTAGTTTACAAATATCCTACGTTGTGTATATTTTTTTATAGATTGAGAACGAATTTCATAATCTATGTACAAATGTCATACATATTAAACCCACATTCGAATTACAATAGCATAAAATAGCATGATAAGAACGTATTTTAATCATCAAAAGTTGTTCATTGTTTTTGAGGTCAAGTTAAAATAATTCTACATGTAGAAAATGGTTGGTTTGTCAATTTTACTGTCCTGGCACTGAGTACTACCACACTTACAATGAAAAGGAAATATAGCATCTACCTACCTTGTTAACATGTGATCTATCAAAGCCATAGCCATAATCCCATGCCAATTCATTCCAAGCCGGAAAATTAACGCATGCAAAGAAGGCCACGTGGTACAATTGTATCTCACAATTGTCAATCTTCACTGGGACATCTAAAGGTTTGCGTCTTCACATCTGTAGAAAATACATGCACACACATTCATAATTAAACATACAAATAGAAATCACACTTTTTCAAATAGGCTCCAAAGAAAATCATCTTTATACATTTTGATGTTGGAAAGAAATACCTATGATTCAAAAACTTTGTAACATTGGAGAAATTTGTGGCATCAATGCAAAATCCCACATTGTTTGGATAATCTTCCTCCAGTTTCCAAGCAACATTGAGCGCCATAGTGTATGCCTCTGACTTTCCCAATCTTGCTAAGGCTCTACAATGCTGCAACTCCGCATCTGTCACATCTCTCCCACATACTCAAACACAAAACTCCCCTTTGGAATAAATTTATTAGATCTTAGTCCCCATCCCTTCTCTCCAGACTAGAACAAGTCTTGTATTGGGATACGCGATCCACTTTGAACCACTCAATTTCCACATGAACGTAGACAAGTGCATGCATCAGTGCATTCATTTAGAATTTTTTTGTTTGTGTGACCAAGACAAGCAACAACGCCCAACTCCATCCAACAATCTCCACCGCAAAATAGGATCTCCTCCATTAATTCCTGTCAAAGCTAAAAACAATAAAAATGTGTGCATGGTGTACCAATATTGTACAAAGTGGCAAATGCAATACAAAATGTACGAGAAGGTACAAAAGGTACAAGAAGGTACAGAAAGGAAAATGTTTTTATACACTTACAGGTTGGTCAATAAGGAAACTTCATAGTCGACCTTGGCTAGTATGAGGTTACTGTTTTAGCTTGCCTATCCCACAACTCAAGCCATGTCCAACACAGCTACTATTGCAATCAACGCAAAATTTTGGGTAATCCATTGTCACTTTAGGTAGGTAGGATGCAAACGGAGAATCCTAGAGCGACAAATGTATGTAAATTTGGGCTGTGGATGGGTCTCCTTTTTCTTCTTTTTTTTCTTTCCTTGTTTCTTCTCTTGGTCTTCTACTGCTATCTCGGCTCCTTTCTTCTTCTCTGACATTTGTCTTTTCTTTCTCCTCTTTTGACTTGAGCCAGCTAGTCCTTTTGGATTGCCTCACATCCTCCACCGGGTCAACATGCACCACCGTCTCCACCTGCAACATCAACACCACCGGCTCCAAAGGCAATCCAGAATCAATGTCACATGAGTGAGACTCCTTCCACTTAGGGTCCGGGTCTGGATTGCTTGAAAGATCCATATGCTCAGGGGCCACAAGCATAGGCCTACACATCCACAAAAATTAAAGGTTCAAGCCAAAACAAAATGTACAACTAAGGTAGTAATGTATAAAATATGTTCATCAAACATGAGCTACAAAAAACCACAAAACACAATATATGATTTTGGGAGCATATTAGATGGACGTACAATGTTAACCCACGGACTTTTGTAGGATCTTCATTTGCAATTCTTAACAAAGGTTCAGGCTCTTTTTCCACCTCTTGATCCAATTTGCCAGTATTGATTCCTATAGAATAGCACAATATGGCACACCAAGCTTAGAGCTTTCAGTATCATAAGTCTAAATCAAGTAACGATAATACAAATCCAATTGAATTTGTTTATTATTTCAAATTCCAAACAAATTTATAGTAAAATTAAGCAGAACTAACAACAAATCATTGTATAACTGAGTACACAGAGTCAATACAAATAAGTATACATTAGTACTAATTGGTACCAATTAGTACAAATTAGTTCAAGTTAGTACAAATTAGTACAAATTAGTACAAATTAGTTCAAATTAGTACAAACAAGAACTACAAAGTGCAACAAAGTGCAGCTGAACATGAACCATTGTACAACCTAAATTGTAAGGCCTAAGAAGAAGAAGAAGAAGAACGCCGGTCCCCGAAGGAGGCCGGCGTGAGTATAGTGTCCGTTCGTTCCACCACTAAGTCCATGCCCACCGGGCATGGGTTAGTAGTATGGAACTACTTCCCCCTTTCGAGGGTGGACACTATGTACCCAGTAACAAGTAACCAATACCAGGGGACCCAAGGTCCGAAAAAGTCCTAAAAGAGGGAGGGCAAGCACGGTGACTTGCAACATGCAAGGGTAGATCTATGGAGGGGGGTTTAAAGCGTCCGGAAGGGGTTGATTGTTTTCAAGTTTACGTTTATGTAGGAGTATGGACATAGCATGTTGAATAGCGATAGTGTTAATATTTGAGAAGGTGGTTTTGATTGAATTGATGGGGATTTTAAAGGTTTCTTCAAGAGTTGTCATTGATGGGATGAAGGTGGTGGCTCTAGCACCCGCGGTGATGACAATGAGGGGGTCTACTTTCCATCCTAATGCTTGAATATCGTCAAGTAGTGGTTGGTATTTATTTGTTTTATTTGAAATGGTGTCCGGAGAGAATCTATCATTGCAATATGTGAATTCAATAAATTGGATGGTGAGAGTAGGATCTATGTGGCTTGGTGGCGGGTCTTTGTATGAAAGTCCTCTAACACATAGTAGGTCCGGTTTAAGTCTTGCATTACAGTGGCATCTTTGAGTGTGACAGATGCATGGTAATAACCACGGAGGGACCGTATTTTCTTGTGGATTGTCATTAAAGGTTCCAGCATTGATGAGAATGAAACATCGGGATTTGGTTGATGATATAAGTAGTTTACGAATGGCCCATACGGCTTTGTTATGTCTTTTAACAATTAGTGAGTGTATATGGGGGTTTTGGCACCTAAGTAAGACATGTAGCCATGTGTCTGGGTCCGTGGTGTTACAAATTGAACATGTAATTGTATAGAATCTTTCTATTCCAAAGAAGAGTTGTTTGCGGGCATTGCCCATGTATTGTCCGGTGCGAAATTTGATTAGGCATGTGATTTGTGAATCCGTTATAATGGGGTTTTTCCAGAAATTGTTGGATAGTACGTTATGAATGTTTGGGTTACCAGTCCATTTATCAATATTGGGGAAGTTTTCTGTAAGTTTTTCTAGGTTATTTACAAGATCCTGTTTTTTGAGGTATTTGTCTAGGAATCGTATGGGGCCTTTATCAGGAGTTTCACCCATGGAGGGCCATTCATATCTATGGAAGTAGTATGGGGTGGCATGGGCGTGTTCGTATGGGTGTTCGGCATTCTTGTGGGTTTTTTCTCTTCCTTCCTTTGCTAGTTTGTCGGCTTGTTCATTACCGTCAATATTAGCATGCGCACGGACTTTATGGAGTGTAGTGATCTGTGTACGGTTTTGGAGCATTTCAACCATAGATGTAAGGATAGTTTTATCCGGGTGACTATTATGTAAAGTAGGGTGCTTAATATGTGTATTAAGGAGATATAGTACATTTATGCAATCTGTAAAAATGTGAGCCGGCTCGTTTGGGTATTGGGTGGTGATTATTTTAAGGGTTTTGTGTATAGCCATCATTTCGGCTCTTAGAATATTTTGGAGTCCATGTAGTCTTTTACCTAATTTAATTTGTTTGGTTGAATTGTATATCCCATAACCGGCTTTTTCTCGGTGCCAATGTCCCGGGCTTACTTCGGTTGGTTCTTTGAAAGAGCCGTCAGTGTAGTAGCTAAAGTTGGGGTCAAATTTAGGGTGTGTATTAGTTTGGTAGTAGGACAGGGGGAGGCTTAATTTGGTAATTTGTGATGTGGAGATGTTTGTGTGAGGGGTTTTAGACCATTTTTTGTTGCGATTAACCCGGGTTGAAATGGGTGTGGGAGAAGCAATTGCGGTGTATACCTTGTTAATGTTTAGATTTTTTACTATCAAGGTGAGATGAGTGAGGTTGTCTAGAGTACCTATTTCACAAGTTTGTTGGTGTATACATAGGATACGTAGAGTTGCCGGTTCCAGGCGGGGTGTTTGTATTTGCGGTGGAATAGTGGGTTCTTTGTATATCATAGAGTCCGCTTCGAATAATACTATGATGTGGGAGTCCGGGAATGGGCCTAAGTGTGGGTTAGGGTTATGGTACCAATGAGTATCGGGAGTGATAATAATGGTGATGTTGTGGTTGGGGTCATTATTTGCCGCCAGGCGTGCCCAATGTATTGCTTGTTGTGTTTCTTCTTCGTTGTGAGGGTGTGCAAGGCCTATTCCACTCCACTTGTAATCAAAAGCTTTACCAAGAGAACCAAAAATTATATCGCGTTCGAATGGAGAGTAAAATTTGGAGATTTTTGTGGGGCATGTAACGGGGGATGAGAAGTATGAGTGTGTGATATTTAGGGATGTAATAAGGTAGTCTAAGATAGGATCAGGTAATGTGTAGTGTGCATTTTTAAGGGGGTTATTTTTGGGTATACGGTAGTTATATCTTTGGTATAGCCAAACAATTTCGGTTTCAAATGTTTGGGGTATTGGTTCAATGCTAATGGGGGTTTGTAGTGCGTTGTGATATTGGTTCCATAGCCATTGTAGTCTAGCAAGTGGTATGGTTATTAGGTGTCTCCCATTACCTTCGTATATGAGGGCATTATCTTGTTGTATTTTAATAGTATTTGTTTGTGCGAGGATGTCTGTTTCGGGGTTGCATTCGGTTGTAAAGATGTTAAGGAGGGGGATAATAAGAGGTGGCGTGACAAATCTATTATCTCGAGGTTGTGCTTGAGGGTGGTGTAATTGTATGATATTTAGGTAGTAATTATTTTGAGTTCTAAGGTAGTCTTGTGTGAGGATTTCGGTGTTATGTAAGGAAGTATTTGGGTTGTGCCAAGGAAAAAGATTTCTTTGTGGGAGCCATTTGGCGTAGGAGGTGTTATCGTGGGACCAATGGCATAGGTATGACGTATATTGTTTGCTTATGTTATAAGAGTCAGTGTACTTTCTATGTTTGTGCGCGGTTATGTTGTTTATTGGGTATATGGAGGGATTTTTTAATATATGAGGTGGGGGGGTATGTGGACGTGAATGTGGTGAGTTTGGAGGGGTTAGTGGGAGGTTGATGCTAGGGTGGGTGTCACTGTGATTGATGATGTATGAGTCTTTAAGTGTGTATGGTGGGGCGTGAGTGGTACAAGGGTTGGGGCATGTAGGGAGGCATGGAGGGTGGCAAAATAATTGTTTAGCAATATTTAGTGCACTTTTTATTAGTTTGTGAGGGGTACCGTAGAATGTTTTGTAGTTCTTGTCGTCCATTAGTTGTGTTCCATTTGGTAGTGTAATTTGTTTTAGATCGATAATGTTTACAGAGAAAAGTTTTTGTAGGAGTTTGTCGGATAGTTGTCGGTCAAGTCTAGGGAGGTTATGTATTTCATTTGCCCAATTTTGTTCAAGTGGTGCGGGGCCTAATAAGAAATCTTCTAGTGTGCTTTTTAGAAATGTTTGGCCTTCCTTTTTGAGTAGATAAAGTGTGCGGGTGATCGGAGATCTAAGGCAATCAGATTTTTTAAGTCTTTGGAGGTATTGTGCACCTCCATAAATGGCAAGGATGTGCCGGAGGAGTCCACTGTAAATTAGTCCTAGTCGCCCTTTGTCGTTAAGTGCATTTTGGAGTTGTTCTCCAATGCAACGTAGATAGGCATTTTTTAGGGAAAAAGCTTCTAATCCGAATAGTTCGTGGGGGAGTTGTGTTATGACATTGGGCGTACAATTAGGGAGTCCGCATACTTTCTTTTGTATAGCTATGATTTTTTTATCTAGTTTGTTTATGGCGGGCATGGAATACGGGACCGCATAGAAACTATACGAGATACCCGGACGTATGACGGTATCAATCATTTTTATTTTTTGTTGCAATGTGGCCGGACAGAGTGAAAGTTCCTTGCATTGTTTAATAAGCTTTGTAGTAGTAGCGTGGATTTGAGTTTTTCATTTTAGAGATGGGACTAGGTTTATTCCAAGGTATATGTAGGGTTGGTTTTGGTTGAGAACCGGGATTGGTTGATTACGATAGTGGATGTTGGCAGCTTGAATAATGGCTTTGAAGGCGGTCGGGTTTATTTTGGATTTGTTTAGGCAACCGGTTACGGCACATTTCTGGACCCCAAGTTCCATCCCGGTCCATAGACAAAATTTGTCTATGGGTTGAAGCACACTACGGTGGATCACTTAGTACGTCACTTTCTATTTCTGCAGGGGGTCATAAACTTCAACGGCTGGTTTAGAAGTCCTCTAAATGCAAAAGTACTAATGTTTTTAGCAACGATGGTGTCAAACCCGTTGAATATTATAATTCTATTGTACGTCACCTTAAAAAACATAGGGAAGTAACATATATTTGTACTATTTTGCCTCTCAGAAAGTACGTCATGGTCTGCAAAAAATGAACTAAAGTACAAATTTCATGTTGTTTAAGGGGGGATAGTACAAATTCACACATTGATTATGAAACTACATGTTTGAATCCTTCAAATGCACACTTGATATGTTGAAAACCTTGTATCGATCATCATGATTTTTCCGGTCAAAGGGCCAAAATCGGCTTTGGCCCTAATTCACTCAAAAATCATCCAAACTTTGATTTTTTTGGCTCACGCAGTCATGTGTAGGGCATCTCTATGTGGGTAGCATGCTGCTTTAGTTGAAAGGCCAGTAGTTTTTAGTACACAGAGACCCCTCCCATACTCGGTCCCTGTACAGATTGGTACCAAAAGTACCTTGGTCATGCTTGGAAAGGGCGTCGCCTCTCATAAAGGCTTCTGACAGTGTATGGCTGCTGTCCGTTTCATTTAGTAGTCGTCATTTTTTCATGATCTTTCCTGCCTTTTGACAGTGGATCTGGATTAATTTAGGATCTTCATGGCGATCGGCGGTTGTTTCTCCTCCTCCGAGGTAGTCCGGAACGTCCGAAGGCAATCAGAGTGTGTGCTTGCAATTCCTGTCGTTGAGGTGCTGCAAGATCTGTTGCGGATAATCAAAACTTGTTGTGAAGCTGCGTGGAGGAACGGAGGATCTACTTTGCGGTGAAATTGTGTGAAAGAATGTGTGTGTGCAAAGCCGACGCTCAGGAAATGGGGAACAACCGAATGGCAGAGCGACGTCTAGGGATTTCTCGTCCAGGACCCCAAGTCCGGGCAGCGGCGGCTGCTGCGGCGGAAGCACAGAGGTTGGTGCGCGCCGAAGACAATCGAATTCGGCAGGCAAGGAGGCGGGCGAAGGTCGCGGCTGCGGCTGAGGGTTTGCGTAACACGCCTGAAGGTGAAGAGTCCACTCGTATGACAGAGCGGTCATCGTCTAGGGTTTCTAACAAAATTGCCGGAGCCATTAACGAGGAGTTGAAGGTGTGTCCAACAGTGGATTGTAGGCGTGTGATAGTGGAGAAGCTTCTGAATCACAACACCATTTGGCCACAATTGCCTGAATATTATCCCAGGCCTTCAGAGGCCAAATCAATTTTCGTGTTTCTAGAAAGTTTCAGAACTGAGCTGCAGTCTGTGAAAACCGCCCATTCGAGAGTGTTATTAGCTAGGAAAGGAGCCCTCCTTGATGCTGCAGTTAGCGAAGGCTGCGATGGTGCAAGGGCGCTCTCCCGTGTATTACAGGTGCATCCACGGAACATTTCCGCTGCGATGGGGAGGAGGGTCGTCGCTGATCCTGTGAACCAGTTTGCACTTCTGGAGAGGAGGAAGCGTGCTGGCTTGACCGAGTATGTAAAAGAGAAAGTGCACTTGTGGTGGACTCAGCAAACTCGGGTGAGCCCCAACAAGAAAGACGTCACTCGGAAGCGGATGGGGCGAAACGATTACGTGGTGCATGCTACGCAGTACCTTGTTGACACTCAGGTGTGCATGCTATTCCTTCTTGTGCACTTCTTGTTGTTGGTCTTTATGTAGTTGTTGACACAGTGTTTACTGCAAGATGACTGTGTGGTGTACTGCTTGCAGCAAGCTTCTCAGTCATGCTTAAAGTGTCCCTCGTTAGTTGAGAAATAGCTCTTTAGGGTTTCAGCTTTCGGAACAGAACGAACAATAAGGGGTTTATGTCTAACCAATGCATATTTGGCGCTAATTTAGGGGCGTTCTTGAAATGGGTAAAATACTAAAATATTGATTGGGGTCTCTAGATCACGTCACTTGGGTTTTGGCTTGGTTCTTGCTAGCTTTGAATTGATATGGAAAATTTTCGACTGTTGTAGGTAGATAGACTACGTATTGGTTAAGTTAGTCGGCTGTGAGGTCCTGTTAAGAATACGCTAGTAGGGTTCCATGCACGAATTCAGCCTTCAACACCATTTCTGTTGTGCCTTGGTGGGTACGAGTTTCATGGTGAAACCTACATATTACCTGCAATGCATGTGCTATAAATTCGAGTCTTTCTAAATTTGGGTTGATGATTTATAGCTGAAGCTTTGATAGTTTTATTTGTTTTCATCTTCAGAGCAGTCATGGCCAGGTCGTCATAATTATCGACCGTTCCAATACTCTTGATATACGTATTAGATTGTGAATTGTTGTTTGCATTTGTTGTGATCACAGTATTCTTTCAAAGTGTGGCTTAGGGTTTAAAGTACCTCTGATGAGAGGAAATGTGAATTCAATGTAAGGCCCGGGAAAAAGCTGGTCATTTTACTTGCTGTTGTACAGTCTGTACAGTAAAATGAATATGTGAGTTGATTGTTTTAGTAGGATACGTGTACTTTAGTCATAGTTTTCTTACTTGGTGTTAGGGAGACAAAAGTGCTGACAATGTAATACTTTTATGTACATTGCCAGTAACTTACATTACCTATTAGTATTGAGTTGTCATGATTAAGTACACGCCATCTACTTAGTGGTACAATATGGGTAGAGAAACTTGCTCATCAGTATCTTCTGTGGTAAGGCTTGTACACACTTTCGGTGAGAGTGGCTTCTGAGTACTCACATAGTTACTTTTGTGTACATTGTCATACTAACTCTAAGAAAAGTACATCAGGGTGTGATACTTCTCACAGTGTATTATGGAGTACTTAGACTGCATTGTGTACATTGGGTGTTCTAGGTAGTACAAACCATTACTCATTCTGCTTAAAGTATTGAAATATCTGGCTAGAACAAGTACTTCTGGTGTTAAGTACATAATGAATATTGTTGTTCTACATCAATGTACTAAAACTGATTTGGATGTAATATAAGTACAAAAGTATTTGGTCTGATTTGTACTTTTTTCTTGGGCAGTATAAATTTCAGTTTATGTAGGAATGTGATTCACTTACTAATGCTCATATGTGTTTTGGATTGGACAGACCCAACTATTTCTGAGTTTCAAGGAAGCCCATCCAGAGTGTCGCATCAGACAAAGAGCGTTTGAATACTTGAAACCGTGGTATGTTAAGACCCTCAAAGATCAGAATACGTGCTGCTGTGTCTATCACGTAGAGATGGACTTGTTGAAAACCGGGCTGAATTCTCTTAGGTCTGCTACCAGAGGTTTGCATTCATCTCAACCTTGCAATTGCAATTGTGTTGTTTGTGGGGACAATTTGGGGCATTGTGAGGCCCATTCTCATTCTTATGATAGATTAACCATGTTGTGGGCGGCTTGTGTCTGTCCTAAAGGCGAGTTGGAGAAATTTCATACACTTGATTGTTTAATGGGCCGTTGTGCTGACTGTGGGGTGAGAAAACTTGAGTTCTGTCCACAAGAATTGGATTCCAGCAGTGATCAAACAATTAAGTGGAGGTGCTTCAATCATGTTACTTACGGGGTGGATGAAGATACGGGCCGAGACAAAAGGAGGATCGAGGAGGTTCACCGGGAGACTTCGCCGGGTGAGTTTGTTGCTTACCTCAAGTCTAAGGTTGGGACATTCATAACACACAACTTCGTAGCAAATTGGCAGGATTCCGAATGTCGAAAGATGATGCAGAATGTACCACCGGGTGTGTTAATATCTCATATTGACTTTGCTGAGAATTATACCTTTGCAATCCAAAATGAAATTCAATCCATGCATTGGTATTCAACTAGTATCTCAATTCTAGTACACATAACCCTTTATAAGTTACCCCCAACAGAAAATGGTGAGGATGAGGGGCTGTGTAAGCATACACATTACTATATGTCTGATGATAAAAAACACGATATCCTATTTGTGCAACATTGCCTCCTTCTCCACTGGAATTGGATGTTGGCAGGAGGGTTTCGCCCATCAGAGCACTGGGTGTATTCAGACGGGTGTGCTGCCCAGTTCAAGGGAGCTCGCTCCATGTACTTCGTGGCGCGATACCCTGGTTTGACGGGCTGTACGATGAGGTGGAACTTTTTCGGGAGTGGGCATGGCAAAGGTTACCCCATCCTTAGCATCCTTGAATTTGTATTGAAGTTGGCATTATGTTTTCTCTATTTGTCTAACTTAGTAAGTAGAAATTTTGTATATTTGGAGTACTAACAGAATGAATGTTGAGAGACGTGTACATTATGGGAAGATAGAATGGTAGACCAGATGGTAGCGTGTATTGTTGCTGTAGATTAATTGTACTTGTAGTACAACTGCTGGTTTAGTAATTGCTGGAATGTGGTGAAAACCAAGTATGCTGAGTACGGATGGTATATTCCTTTCGCAGTTTTCGTATAGATAATACTTTAAGTCCTGCATCATTGATTCGTTTTCTACCTGATATTTTGGTATATTGGGTACCCTTGCTCAAAAATGTACCTCAATAGTGAGGTGTGTGTTTACGAGAGTAGTAATAGTACTCTTCTATGTACTTTCCTTCGATTCAATGTACTCAAGTCATTGAGATTGGCCTGTTGATGACTTCTCCACCAGGTGAATGGGACGGTGCAGGCGCTGTGGTTAAGAGGGCTATTCGGATGCATCAAATTCAGCATCCAGAGGATGAGATGACGAATGCTCAACATTGTGTCGATTTCCTCAAATCTAGATTCTCACACCGTGTCTTGAGTTCATATGAGCAGTCTAAAGAGTTGCCAGTGTCCCGTGAGTTTTGGCATATTGGAGTAGAAGATGTGGATAGAACTAACGACTGGGATTGTAAAGGCATCCCGGGGTCCAGAGGGTTCCATTCCATTTTAGGGTCATCTCAAACTGACCCAACCTTACTCATGGTACGTGATTTGACATGTTTCTGCGCTCCTTGTATAAATCAGGATTGGGTCCATTGTGAGCAGCAAGCATATGTTCCGATGTGGCGTGTGGTCCGGTTGAGGCCGAAGGCAGCAGGACCTGTACAAGCACAGATCGCCTCAAATGAAGAGCCAACACTTCCAGCTCACGAGGGTGGCCATGGAAGACTTTCTGATATTGTCAAGCTTGGAGACAACTTCGTGATACCAGCGGAGGAGGGAAATGAAGAGGGCGTTGAATTCTACATCCTACAGTGCACTAAGCCCAAGTTTCAGGTGGAGGAGGATTTTGATTGTCCTTGGGGTGGTGATTTCACCAAGGGTGACTTTGTTATTGAAGGTACTTACTATCAGAAATACGGGAGGGCCTCCGATACATATGTATTGCTAGACACATCTGTTAAGGCTCATGTAGATGCTCACTTGGTTAGGCATTGCAAATTTGCAATGACATTAGCTTCCCACGTGGTTAGGGGAAATCAAGCTGTTTGTAGGGTGGGTGTAGATGTGGAGGCACTCATCAAAGAGCAGCTAAGAAATTGGTGGGCATCAGACCTAAACTTAGAATCGTGAGGTTGTGCCAATCCTTTTAGATGTATTTTTGAGATACTGAATGGCAGAGTCTGGCTACGGTGGTTCAGTTCCTGGTGCTTTAAGCACCAGTATGAGTATGAGTACTCATACAACCATGGGTTACAAAAGCTACCGGTGGACAGACTTTTTGATGGCCTGCCCTTGTATTGTCCCATATTTCTGAGCTAAATTCACCAATGCATGACTTACACTGCCAATTACATTGCTCCAATGTCTGCTGAATTTCCTTTGAATTTAAGAGGGCCTATTTTATTGTGTCCAAAGTGGTCTATGGTACCTTCCCAGGCTACCCATACCTTTAAGCAACCAAAACCTATCATTGACGCTTACAGTCAATGTAATTAGTGAAAATTCAGGCTTGTCACATCTGGAATCCAATTTGTAATTTGCACTAAGTGTGAAGGAAAACTTAATTTGTGTATACTACACTAAAATTTAGTCTTCGGACTTATGAACTGTGGACTTATGAATTGTATAGTAGAAGTGTATGCAAATTTTCGGACCCAAACTGACCCAACCTTACTTAGAGGTCATCTCAAACTGACCGAACATCTCAAACTGGCCCCGACTTCCGATACGGCGGACGGCCTGTTCCGAGTTGCTGCCCAGCCTTCTGCCCCGGCACTTCATGCTTCCACACGCACAGGGCGATCCTCCGGATTCCTCCCAGAATGTTCCGAGTTGCTGCCCAGCCTTCTGCCCCGGCACTTCATGCTTCCACACGCACAGGGCGATCCTCCGGATTCCTCCCAGAACGATGTCCCATAGTCCTGGTACATTACACCACAAGCACAAACAGGAATCAGCATTATCAACTACCAATACTGCAAACAAAAATCAAACATACACTAAAGGCCGTGGGATCCTTACCCAAGTTAGCTCTTCAAGAGCGTAGATGTGCCTCTTGGCAAAAAAGGCGACGTGGTAAATATGGGGGTCGGATTGCTCGATCTTCACAGGAAAATCAATAAGATTAGCGTCTTCGCATCGGTGGTTCACAAACCGTCCTACATTGGCGTACGCAAACCCGTCGATACAAAGGGCATCTGCATCAGACACACCCGCTTCTGTCTTCCAATCTGCGTTCAAGTCCAACATGAAATCACCGTGGACTGCTGACTCCTCATGTCGGTTAATGAGCTCCGCATTGCTGACCACCTCCCCCACATATTCAAAAACAAAAGTCCCAACCGGGATCGACTCGAATGTCCTAACCCCCCAGCCCTTTACCCCTGTCCAAAACACTCCCACCTTTAACTGCATTCCTCGCTGGACAACCCTGTTTGGGCAGGACATATGACAACCACAAGTTAAATTGCACTCCCAAATGAATTTCCTGGGCACATGCCCGTGACACCCATGTCTCCTATCCGCTGGTCTCCCACCACCTCCTCCTACGTAGCACCCGTGCCCTCGGTCACAAAAGACCAATTTTGATTCCTTCTGCAAGACACAACAAACCCACATACTCACATACAGACTTGGCAAAAACATTACTTACAACAAAAGTGAGATTACGTGTCAACTCAAACAGAAAGTAAAATGGTTAAACTTACCTCATGCAACATGTGTCGAGCCAACCGACCATGCAGGGAGTAGGCCAAGTGACCACCATTCTTAGCTGCGCATTCACAACTATCTGAATCGAGCAAGCAACTTCTTGCACTACAAGTACACCTGCCTTCCAAAGCATTACTTATAACCACTTGATCAGAGAGTATGCTCTTAGTTATATACGTAAATGGCATCATGGGGCAATTGCCATCCACGAGTCCAAATACCGGTACTTCAAGTTGTTCCTTTCCTTTAGATAAATCAGAGTAATCTACCCATGCAACCTGCCCAAATAGAAAACAGGGTGAGGCAATCACCCAACGTGAATAAGAAGATTTCATATTCATAGATATAAAAGATAAGCAGCCTTATCTTACAAAACTGGAAAACAAGGAAGTAGGCCTACTTGTCCAGCAACAGAGCTATCCTATTCGGCATAATCAACACCCTAATGCAAACACTAGAGGGCCAAGTCAGCGTTTTACCCCTTTCTTTTGGGTCGCGGCCTTAGTTTCCACCTGTGGCTTCTCGTATGCTCGGACGTTCGCGACCGACTTCATCTTTTTCACTTTTTTCTTTGGACCTTCACGCCCTGTATTGTCCACCCCCATGTCCATGGCCTGGAGAGCATCTTCCCTTGAAACGAGCGTTCGTCGTACTCCACTCAATCGCCGCGTGGCGTCGACGTCCACCTCCATTGGGTCACTCACATCAGGCATGGCCGGCAATGAACGCCGTCTTGAACGGGAGTCCGATGACCTCGGTGGAGATCTCCCCACAACGCCGTGCTTCTCCTCCGATTTCCTTCGTCGTCCTCGCGTCATAGCACGCTCAACACCAGAAAACACCTGGGCAGCTTCTATGGTATCGTCTTCATCTGCCTTGGTCATGTTAGCATCCTCCGGAGCACTAGAGAGTGCTATTACAACGGCTGGGTACACTTCGGGAGAAGACAAAACATCCTTCAATGCCTGAACTGGACATGGTATCTGCACTTGTAGTGGTTGCTCCTGCTTACGGTCACCTGACTTGGACAAGGTCCGACCATCTGTTGTACTCGGCCCCGGCAACGTACGCCCCTATGCAGCTTCGGCTTCAACAATTTGTACCAGTTGGACAACTACGTTGGTCACGTTCGAGTCATCCTGTTGGGTCTGGAAAGTTGATGGGGTTACCATCGGCATGGGTTAACCATCAACCGTACCTGCAATTGATAGAGCAAAACCCACTTATCAATAACCCAATACAAGCATTTTGGAATTGGAATTGATGCTTTAACATGGACAATAGTGCAAATACTAAGATTTACCTTGATGGTGGGAGGGTTGTTGGATTGGTACATCACATTGTTTCCCCCCTTCGGCATCGGACACTTTGAGTAGTGGACGTGCTTGATGTGGCATGGGCCTCACAAAGGTGTCGTCCTTCACAGCTGCTGGAGTCCCCACCTTACTGGCCTCAGGGTGGGATGGACCCGGTAGTTTCTTCATGGCCGCTACGCTGAGTGTAGAAGGGCCAGCACCATTGAGATTTGCAGGTGATCGAGTCACCGATGGATTATCCACCGTTTTGGGTGCTGGATCACACGGTTCGGGGGTGAGAACCCTGGAAGATGTAGGGTCTGACGGGCTTCCCCAACTGTTCGTCACCAATGTCTGCATAGGACCTGTTTAAGCCACCAGATTAGCTGAAACAATTGGAACTCAAGCTTCACACAGAAAGCCAAGTATCTAATGTACAAAATCTGCAATATAAGTACTCTCCTAAGCGCCCCCTTTGTACCTGCTTGGAAGTCAGAGTACAATGCGGTACAAAGCATGTATCAGAACCACATTAGTAATGTACATGTATACACAAAGTAGCCGAATGTGGTACATATACTACTTCTAAAGCCGCCTCTGCAGACATTCGTGCACACTAAGTACAATATCTGGTATTATGAATACAACTACATACTTATGTTGTATCCATGCACATGGTAAAAGTAAAGAATACTACCATGTTCACTCTACCATCACAACAGAAGTACTATTACTAGTTCATATGTATCCACTGTCTGCGTACACATTGTACACTTACTAATTTGCATACTTCTAGGTATATAGTTAAAGTACACACACTACAAGCATTACATCGACTAGTACTAAACAAAAACAGTACGCTAAGTGTTCGAAGTTTGACACTACTCTAAGTAGCAAAGTACCACAAGAGTTCCATTCTTCTATCTAAACTATACAACTGATACATTAAGATCGGGTAATAAACGTACCTGCGAGTAATGGCGCCTTGCCATTCGGGTTTGAAGGCGCACCTTGTATCCGCAACGGTACCTCCAGTGCACCGAGTGGCTGACCTTGCTGCTGGCCCATCTCCTTAGGTACAAAACCCCAGCCAAAACTCAACTGCCAGTTTTGATTAGCTACCCCGTGGCATTTGGGTTCAACGCAATTGTTCCCTTTGCTAAACACCACTACTGAGCACCATGGATGGTACAGGTGCTGACAACTAGCGACAACGACATCATAATAAGGAAACTCATTCGCACACAATGAGCAATGAGTAATATGAAGATAAGTCTTCTCTAACTTCGACCCTGACGGTTTTGCGTATGTCATGGGCCAAGGCTGAATTCCAGATGGTCGGCTGCCGCTTTGCAACCTAGACAACTCCTCGTTTAATGCTTGGAGCTGCCTCTGTTTGAGCGTGATGCTGGACTCCAAAGACTGAAGCTCCTCCATCTTCCTCTCGGCGTCACGCTTGGCGTTGATCAACTTCGATTCATGATCCGCCTTCATCATCTCCAAAATGCTCCGCTTTGCCCCGATCATGTCGACATCGTCCTTGCCGACTCCGCCACACTTCGTCAGCACCGTCCGAGCACAGTTGCCCTCCTCTGCTGCAGCCAACGATTGCAGGCACTGCAGCTGTCCCTCGAGCGAACGTACAAGTAACTCCATGCTCCTCGTCTCCTGGGCAGAGAGGTCACGCCTTGACTGGGTTGGTGCCAATAAAGCCCTTGCATCGCTAATCTCTCCACCCAGCACCCTTATCATAGTGTTCAGATGCGACACCCTCTCCCCTATGCGTGAGTCCATGTCTTCGTCCATCCGAGATGGGATCCTCGATGCACATACCTCCGACTCTTGCTGTAGGACAACCAAACGCTGCAGTTAGGAAAGTGCCCACCATCAAAGCCTATTCAACTTCTCACAACTTCACAAAAAGCATTGAGCGAATTAGTGAAAAGACGGGTAAGTTGTCTTACCCGCCTTGATGGTCCGCCCTTCCCAAATCCTGCTGCACCGCCTTTTTCAAGCTTCACTTTCTTGAAGGCGTCACGTGTCACTTCAACGCCTTTTTTTTTGCAAAGAAGCAACTTTGCCCTCTGCGTGTCCCACCTTTGACGCTGCGTATGGTTAGTTTCTTGACCATATGCAGCCCAATTCACCATCCCAATGCCCTCAGCATACTCCAAAGCGATGCCTTGTGCAAATTTTATCTTCAGAAAACTCGGCATCTGGTCTTTATCATGCTGGTACACGAGTGGATGCAGGTACTTCACCCTCGCCAATACACCTTTGTCGGTGCAGTCCTGCCATTTGTAGCCGGCTCTGCCATCCTTGCCACACCGCCTTCCAAACAAACTGCCCACCAGCTCCTCCGATACTTCACCTTTTTTAAACCGATGCGGGTTCTGGCCAGTGCCTTCAAGCTGGAAACTGTGGACGAAATCCTCGATGTGCAGCACCGGCGGTGGCTCCTTGAGGTTCGCCAACGCACCGTCAATGTCATAGAGGTCGAGCTCCTCATCGGAGTCCGATCCACCTTCTTCGTCCTTCACCTTCCCAACCTCCACCTCGTGATCTGCACGAGCCTTCTCTCCACCCTGCTTCCCTCGGCCCATGGTGGTCAACCTGCGAACTCCACTAACGACCACAGATGCAGTTTGCAGGAGAGAGATGAGCCAGAACAGAACAACTGCAAACATAAAAGCTGGCTGAAGTAAACTGGAGCATACGAGAGCACAAGCACGCAATGTGGGAATTGACGCCCAAAACATTAAAATTTATAGCTAAAGTGAGCCACTTTAATAACAACCATCAAAACCTCTCTACTTGATAGTCTTTTGAAAGATGTCATTTCGAAGCCTAGCGGGCTTCGGTCCCTTACTCGAACACAATCATGAGAAATTCCACGCAGAATCATGTGAAATCTCACACCTATTCATTACCAATATTTTTCACGATTCACCCTAAATCTCCCACACTCGAGACAATTATCAAACATGAAATCACACCAACCACAGCAACTACAGCGATTCAAAGCTCTAAGTTAAACCTGTCTGCATCAGCCATTTCCATCTGCCTGCCTCGTGTCCCTACTATCCTACGGCATTTGCATTACGAGCAATACAGACATGCACAACAACTTCAGCAAAACAGAAAAAAATCAGAATGCAACACAGAGTGACAGACATGCATAGAACTTCAAGGGAAACTTACATTTGCGGCCGCGTAGGTCTTCAAACGTGGTGGATCTGTCCAGTCACAGCTCGCAAAGAGCAGCTCCGCAGTTCTCCCACCACGCCACCTCCCAGGCGGCCGATCAGTAAAGCAAGACATTGGCTCCAGGAACGTTGCAATTCCCGAGTGTAGCAGATCGAACCCTAAACCTTGCCATATCCGGAGTAGCTCACTGTAATTCCCTTTCCTCTATGGCATTGACGCAGAAGAAAAATCACACAGACACACCGGAGCGGACAAAACTCACCCTAAACCCTACGCCCTTCACAGCGACATCCAATTTTCAGAACCATTAAACCCTAACACCCTACGCGCGGTACAGTCTTTTCTCAAACACTCTATAGCAAACCATAACAATCCAGACTTTGCTATGCGAGAACTCGAGAATAACAATCAGTTTCAAATATTTCTGGACCTACAACTACATTGCAAACACAGACCAGGCAGTGAGATGCTAACCTCCGTAAACTCTTGCGAACACAACAAACAGGTTGCTATCACAACGTGAACGCGCGGACTAAAAAAAAGTTCAAGAAATTATCAGATCAGTTGATCTATCCCACCGGACCCTCACAGAAATGGCGATTCTAACCTCCTAGAATCGCAAGCACCACGACAACCTGCAACCAACCCTAAACCACAACAAACAGCAAAAAAAAAACCACCCAACACACAATGTACGCACCACAATTCATGACCAAACACAGTGAGAGTGTGTGCAACGAACACACCGCCACCAGGTGCGAGAAGAAGACGACCGGTGATCACCAATAGCGGAGGTGTGGCAACTGGTGATCACCGGTCACCGCTGCCAAAACAGTTAAGGCCATTACGCGCCCCAGCCCCCAAAAATAAACACAGCTCATCTGACCCCCCCTTAATAAGCACATTAAACCTCTGCCAAACCAGCCACCTGTCGACATGCTTAAATTAATCCCCTTATACTCACAGTACCTTGGCAAATTGGCTCCAAAAATGCTATTGACTTTTACCACAATTTTGGTACAATAGGTTGTCCGAAAGTGATCCACCGTAGTGTGCTTCCACCCCTATTTTGTCTAATTGAGTTTGGAGTGATTTAAGTCGTCCAGAGATGGCCGCTAGATCATCGGCATATGCGGCTGAATTTACGGTGACTTTAGAGGTACCAAATGTGTAGCCGTTATTACCTCTTTGAAGCCATCTCAATAAAGGTTCTAGAAAAATAATAAAGAGGTATGGGCTCAATGTGTCGCCTTGGATGGTACCACGTTGGATGGGGATAGGGCGTGTTTTACCAAAGAATTCTCCGACGTATGTAGTGGTAGATTGGAAGTATATATTGCCAACTAGTGTGACTGCGTCTTCCGGGTATCCAAGATCATTCATAACGGCTAGCAATCGAGGATGGTCAATGGAACCAAATGCATTTTTGAAGTCAATATAGAGTATGTAAATGTCTTTATTTGTGAATTTAGCATCTTCAAGAGCGGCAATGAGGGTTTGAAGTTGACGTGTGGTACTTCTTTCGGCTCTAAACCCTTCTTGGCTTTCATGTAATATTTGGTGTATTTCTCCGTAGGCCGATAATATTGATGTAAGTGTACTAGTATATAATTTGTAAATGGTATTAGCTAAGGCAATAGGTCGGTGGTTGGGTAGCACGGATGGGTTGCCCTTTTTGTATAATAGGATTGTTAAACTTGTTTTCCAAGATGCGGGAATGGATTTTTGTTTGTAGCAATGAAGGAAAAATAATGATAGAAGATCGTGGAATCTTGGGAGCATGTTTTTTAGAATTGAGTTGGGTATGTGGTCTGGGCCGGGGGCTTTGTTGGTCCCCAAATTTTTTAGGCACATGTTGTATGTGTCTCTGTTATAATATGTGTGGAGAGGTGTTGTTGGTTCGCCCCTTTTATCAATAGTAAATCCGTCTAGCTCATGCCACGGGTATTGTCTAACTCCGCATGTGCATGTTGGTGTATGTTGTGGTTGAAAGTGACATGGGGGGGTGGTTGGTCTATTGTTTATGGATTGTTGAATATTTATTTCGTTTGCAATGTCATCTGGGCTAGTTAGAATGTTGTTGTTTTGATCTAGAATACAGTCTAGTGGCAGGTTTGTGTTATTTTTAAAGACTTTTCTATTAATCTTTTTTGGGCTAGTTTCGTATAGTTGTCGATATTTCGAAACGGCTTTTTTGACACATTCTCTATCGTATTTTGTAGTAATTTTCCGAGCTTCTTTGTTAGCGACTTTTGCAATGGTTGCAATGTCTTTTAGCCAATCTTCGTGAGGGGTGTTGATTGGTGGTACTTGAGGTATTTGGGGGTGACAAGTGTTTTGTAGTTCGGAGAGTATGGGATGGGTTCGCCAATTTTGGTTACTTTTAACAATATATATTATTTTACAAATAGTGTGGTATGTGACAAGATGTTGTTTCCATTTTTTGGCTAGTTTTCTCGGGAGATACCCCCCTTGTTTTGAGGTTCTAGGAGTGAGTTGTGGAATCGGGGATGCTTTACAAGTCTTTTCTAATGTAGTAGAAATTTCTTTAATAAGTTTGTCAAGAGTTGTGCAAGCTTCTTGCCATTGTATATGTGTGAGGTGTTGGTGGTTAGAAAGGATATCTGTAAGGGAGTCTATTTGAAGTGAATTTTTTTCAAAGAACATTGTGTTGAAGTTATCAAGGTTTTCTCTTGGGATGGGGTTAAGTATTTTAATGTCATTTGAGTTGATGATTGGAGGAGGTCTATTTATAAGGGTGTTGTGTGGTATGTTTAGTTGGACTGGGAAATGGTCCAAATTTAAGTTGGTTGTGGTATTGGTGAAGGATGTATAATGGGTATGGTTAGGTGTTTTAATGTAAAATCCATCAATCAGGCTAGTATGTGTGTAATTAGGACCTCCTTGTCGAGAGTATTGTGTATTGGTTGGGATTAAATGTAATTCTAGATTATCCGTATAATTTTGCCATTGATAGTCTATGTCAAGTGGGGCGGTAAAAAGCCCTCCGTTTTGTCGTCCAATAAGGGCAATATCTCGGTTAAAGTCTCCGTAGAGTATTATTGTATGGTTAGTGTGTGTGTTAATTTGTGAAGTGATGGAATTTTGGATTTCCGGGGTAAGCCTAGAGTCTTCTATGTGTGAGGGCATGTATAGATGAAGAATGAGCCATGGTTGGAGGGGTCTGTTAGCAATTTCAATAATTTGAAGATATGGTGATATATTAGCCGGGGTAGGGATTTTAGTAATATTCCCGGGGAAGGCATATGATTGGTGTATGAGCATGAGTAGACCTCCTCTTGCCGGTGTATATGGCCTTCTTTGTTGGATGCATCGTGTGAGGGAGTGAGTATTATTGAATATAAGATTATAATCGGGGAAAGTTTTTTGGATATATTTCGTGGATTTAGTAGCGGTTAGTTTAGTTTCTTGTATGGCAATTATGGCGGGTGGTGTGTTGGTGTGGGCGGTCAGATTGTGGATGCATGGTAAAGCAGTGTTTAACGTTGACGCATTCCATGTAATTATATGTGTGTTTCTATTGTCTATAATGTCATGGTTACAGAGTGGAGGGGGAATGTATGCGGGTATCGGGGTGGGATGTGTGTAGGCATGAATTGGTTCAAAGCATCTAAGAGCTTCAAGGATAAGATTGTGCGGGAAGTAGGGAAAATGACGTTGTAGTTCGCCGGGGGAAGGAGGTGTGGTTTGGCTATGAATAAAGTTGTATAGGTCATTGTGTAGAGAGGTTTTGTGTTCAAAAAGGTGTTGGTTTTCTTCTAGGAATTTAGTGTATGGGTGGAGTGTATCTATATGTCTTTCAGGGGGATTATATAGAGAGGATAGGATATTTAGTAGTATGTTTGTCCACTGTGTGGGGTTTGTGTTGGAAGGATGTTGGTTGGTGATATTGTTGCATTCGTCTATTGAAGGGTGGAGGGTGGTGATTATGGCGAATAATATATGTGTGGGTGGGTAGTTGTTTTTTTGGTGTATGTAGTGAGATATGTTGGGGTAGAGGGTAGAGTATGTTTGGTGAAGTATGTGAATATTTTTTAGAAGTGGTGCAAAGGAAGATGCTAGATGTTGATATTCGGGATGGAGTTTTATAGTATTCAGTATGAAATATATTTTTGATGATCTTTTGTGTGTTTTTGGATGGTTATGAAAGACAATTGGCATTGGGCCGGGGTTAGTTTCTATGTCTCCACCGAGTATAATTAATAGTTTGCAATGAGTAATGTTTATGGGCATTAGATGGGGAGGCGTGTGTTGTTGTGGTTGTGGTGGTTGTGGTTGTGGTTGTGGTTGTGGTTGTGGTTGTGGTTGTGGTTGTGGTTGTGGTTGTGGTTGTGGTTGTGGTTGTGGTTGTGGTTGTGGTTGTGGTTGTTGTTGTTGTGGTTGTTGTTGTTGTTGTTGTTGTTGTTGTTGTTGTTGTTGTTGTTGTTGTGGTTGTTGTTGTTGTTGTTGTTGTTGTTGTTGTGGTTGTTGTTGTTGTTGTTGTTGTTGTTGTTGTTGTTGTTGTTGTTGTTGTTGTTGTTGTTGTTGTTGTTGTTGTTGTTGTTGTTGTTGTTGTTGTTGTTGTGGTTGTTGTTGTTGTTGTTGTTGTTGTTGTTGTTGTTGTTGTGGTTGTTGTTGTTGTTGTTGTTGTTGTTGTTGTTGTTGTTGTTGTTGTTGTTGTTGTTGTTGTTGTTGTTGTTGTTGTTGTTGTTGTTGTTGTTGTTGTTGTTGTTGTTGTTGTTGTTGTTGTTGTTGTTGTTGTTGTTGTTGTTGTTGTTGTTGTTGTTGTTGTTGTTGTTGTTGTTGTTGTTGTTGTTGTTGTTGTTGTTGTTGTTGTTGTTGTTGTTGTTGTTGTTGTTGTTGTTGTTGTTGTTGTTGTTGTTGTTGTTGTTGTTGTTGTTGTTGTTGTTGTTGTTGTTGTTGTTGTTGTTGTTGTTGTTGTTGTTGTTGTTGTTGTTGTTGTTGTTGTTGTTGTTGTTGTTGTGGTTGTTGTTGTTGTTGTTGTTGTTGTTGTTGTTGTTGTTGTTGTTGTTGTTGTTGTTGTTGTTGTTGTTGTTGTTGTTGTTGTTGTTTTGTTTTTGGAGTTTTCTTATGGTCTTGGAGTTGTGTTTTTTGTGTTGTTTTTTGTTTAAATTATGGTGTGATTTTTTGTTTAAATTATGGTGTGATTTTTTGTTTATATTATGGTGTGATTTTTTGTTTATATTATGGTGTTTACTGTCTCTCCGTAATCGGATAAAGGGGGTTTTATCGATATGTAATGAATTTCTATTTTTTGTTTTTTGATGGGGGGGTGTTATAGTATGTTTATTAATTGGTGAAATGTGTGTTTGTAGGTGTAATAGTATTGAAATGAGGACTTGTGGGTATACTTCGCTTGTGGAGTTTTGGTGTGTTATGGTGTCCTCCTCGTTTGGTAGGGTTAATTTGTGAATTTTGTTTTCTCTATCTGGTAGGAGGTTAGAGGTGTAATGTATAGTGGAATAGTTATAGCTGATTTTTATGTGGTGTATGATAATAGAAATATGGTTGTTTTGAGTGGTGAAGATTGGTGGTTGGTGTTTAGTGTATGGGTGTGTATGTTTTTTTGGAATATTACTTATAATGAATGTAGTGTGGTATTGAGTTTTTGGTTTGTAGGTGTTTATGTGGGGGTTGAAATTGGTGGGTGTGTTATTTGGTGTTGATGTCTTATGGAAAGAAATATGTTTATCAATAGGTGTGATTAGGATGTAGTGCGTATTTTTGGCGAAATTACTCTTGTGGGTGAGTTTAGGGGCGTTGACATAGTGTTTCAGTGGGGTGAAAGTGGTAGTATAGGGTGGGCGGTAAGGTATTTCTTTTTTGTGTCTAGTTTCTATTTTGTAGTATGTTTTGGTGATAAGATGGTTGGTGGAGGGGTTGATTAATTCGTGGTGGATTCTAGGGGTAGGGGTATGGGAGTAAGTTATGGGGTGATGGTAATGTTTGTGGTATGTATTTTTTAGTTTGGGGTTGAGAGTGTATTGTTGATGATATGATTTGGATTTTGATATTTTCTTATAGTGATTGAGTTTTGGTTTTGTGTTATTGTTTTTGGTTTTTGATGTTTTATGTATGTCTTTTTTATTTTTGTATTTTTTTGTATTGATTTTGTTGTGTAGGGTGTAAGGGTATAGTAGTGGGTCTGTCATATTTTTGTTGTTAATTGTCATATGTTTGGGATTGGGATATGTTTTTGCTTTTGTAGTTGTTCTACGGATATGGGGTTTTAAAGAAATATGTAGGTTCCCTTTTAAATATATTGGTGAGTTTTTGTTGATTTTTGAGGTAGTATATAAATATACTATTGAATATAATACGATGGTATTATTTTTATTTTTTTGGATTTTCTTGTTTGATGGTAGATAAGTATATAAATATACTTTTAGGTATTTTATCTTGTTGTGGGTCGGAACTAGTTTAACGAGTCCGGTCGTTTGACAACCATGGATGATTCTTTTGAGGCTTCCTCTTCATGTGCTTGGATTATTTGAACGAGGTGCATGCGAAGCGAAGACATCTCCCCTCGAAGTGTCTTTGTTGTCTTAGCTAAGACGTTGTCTGCATATACTTGAGCTTCTTGTACAATCTCTATCTTTAGTGATGCCATCTCCTTTCTTACCTCCATAATGGTACTACTGGTGCCTTTCTTCACCTCCTCTTGGACCATCTTGTGAAGGTCTTTTTTGCTATATCCAGTTTTCGGAGCATTCTCTAGTGCAATGACTGCATTAGCGACCGCCGTGTTCACTTCATTGAAACCCCATTTTGTGACACATTCATCCGAAGGGGCGCTACTTCCGTTCAGGCTTTTCGGGTGAGGGGTAAATTCCACATATTTACCTAGGATTTTACCGCTGGTGTTTACTAACTTTTTGTATACTGCCGCATTCAAGCATTGGATGTTACATATCCCAACATGTCGACCATGTTCGAGCTTGAAATAGATGTCCACGACATTCTCCTTGCCCATAAATGCGTTGATACCTTGCTCTAGCGCACAAACAGTCTTTGTTTTGTTTAAGTTTTTAGCGATCAAGATGAGGGCGTTCTTTTTGGCTTTATCATTTTCACTCATCTTTCCTTTACTAGCAAAATAGGGATTGAAAATCTCGTTCGAAAAAGCAATCTTTTGGTCTTTCACCTTTTGAGCTTGTTCGGGGGAGGGGGTTTTTAACCAAGCAAATTCTAGTTCTAGTTTCTTTTGAACATCTGTTATTTCATACTCAAATCCTCTAGCAAACCCTTCCTTCACAATTTCCTCATACAAAATATACCATGGTTTTTGGGCCAAGTTAGCCCCAGAGATTTTAACGGATAGAAGGTTTGCAAGAGCTAGGGAATCAAAGCTCTTGCATACCTTCCCTCTACAAGGAATGCCCTCATTAAGGCTCAAGATGAATGGTCTCGTACCTTTGAGAAGCCCTTTAACGTCCACACCAGGGTTTTTGAGGTGGAGTTTGATGCTGCCACTCCATCTATCTGTCTTGTGGTGGCATAAAATCGCAATTGGTTCACCTAACAAGTCTCCTAAACCAATGTTCATGTGAAGAAGTCGCATTTTAACCATGGCATAGATTGCATCTCTTGAGTAAATTTGTTCACCTATTTCAAAGAAAATGGCTATTTGATAATCTAATGCATATCCATGTTCATCGGTCTCTACCTCAGTGGGTACCTGGGTTAGGTTAAAGTGATTACCTTCTTTCCCATCTGTCCTTCGCGAAGGCCACTCTTCTTGGACGACAAAGGGGAAGGAAGGCAATGCCACAGCCTTCTCTTGTGCTTCTGTATCAGACATTCCCATCTCAATCATTTCGAAGACTGTTAGGACAGGTTCCTTGGTGATACCACTATGCAAAGCTATCGTATTAAGTGTCTTAAAACCCAGCCAATAAGGTGAACGAGAAGATTTTGATGCTCTAACCTTCTTTAGGTTAGAAGTGTTCTCCATCTCATCATTGGTCCTCTTGTGCAATGCAATAATCTCACATGTGTTTTCCTCAACAATTTCCATTAGTACAGGACCATTGTGAGGGGGGACAGTAAGATCAACTAGCATACGGTCTGGTCCTTTGGAAGAGGAGGCGGTGGTAGTTTCTGTCATTTTGCATGTCAAAGGTAAGAGGATGTTATTAGCATTTTCTACGAGTTCAAGTGTTGAGTTGCTTTGGGGTACTATGTAATCACTTCCATCCCACAACTTACTTTGTGGGCTTGCAGGTCGTGATAACAAGTAAAAGCATAAGATAAAAATTGATGCAACATATAGAAAGGATTTGGGACTTAGAGAGTGCTTACCTGTTTGATGGAGGGGCGTTTGATGCAGGGGAAAGGGGGTAGTACGATGTTTGCCTCTGTAGTGTATACCAACACTGTTGGGCATATGGTTATTCTCGCGGCGTACTTCACAGTGTCTCCGCACGGCTGCCACCTTCTCACCGTATGTCTTGCTCCAACCGTATCTTGCTCTGTAGTACCTCCACCCGCTTATCTCCACCTGAGCAAGCGTCTTCCAATTTACTCCTACGCAGCACCCCACAGCATGTTCTGTATCGTTCCAACGTCTTCTTTCCTGTGCCAGCACCTTACGAGGGTTTGGGAGGGCGAGGCCGCCTCTGAGTCGTACCTCGCAGGGGCTTGCCAGATTCGGGCCGCTAGTACCCACGTTGGGCGATACTCCTGCTCGACTTTGTAGAGGCTGATCTTCTCTCTCGAACGCCGCATTTCGGTTTTGTTGGACCTTTGCACTAGTTATCCTTGTGTTCAGCGGTTCCTCTTGACTCCGAGTTTGTTCACCCCACCACTTGGCCGTCCTAGGGTTCCCAGTCCAGTAGCTGCTGCCTGATGGTGCACCTCCGCCGCCGAGTTGTATTGACTGAGAATGCCGTTCAGTCTTTAGGCAGCAACACAGGCGAGCAGCACCTTGTGGAATGGCTTGTTGTCGGGGACTCCTATGTCTTCGGCAGCAGCAGGGACGGGCAGCACCGTGCGGGGCGGCTTGATGCTGCGCTCTCTTCCGCCTTGGGTAGTAGCATGGACGAACTGCACTGTGTTGGGCGGCTTGATGCCGAGCTCTCCTCCGCCTTGGGCAGCAGCATGGACGAGCAGCACCGTGCGGGGCGGCTTGATGTTGAGCTTTCCTCCGACTTGGGCAGCAGCAAAGACGTCTTGGAAAGTGGCGCAGGCGGGCATCACCGTGTGGAGCGGCTTGATGTCCAGCACTCCTCCGCCTTGGGCGGCAGCGAAGATGTCTTGGGCAGTAGTACAGCGGAACAGTACTGTGCAGGGCGGCTTGATGTCGGGCGCTTCTTCGTCTTCGGCAGCCGCACTGAATGACTCTTCGAAAAGCAGGTCGAGCACTCTGTTTACTTGGTCTACAGCGTGGGGGAGCGGCGTCTTGGGGATCGGTTCTTGGGTACTCTAGATCGGGTTGTGTGCTGGCCAGAGGTGGGGTGGCGACCTGAATGGAGATCTGGGGCGATGCTACGTACGTGATTCTAAGGTAAGATGTTCTTTGCCTACACACAAGAGCTCTACACTTCTCTGTCTGCTTTGTTCGGCCACTATAGAGATGTCTAGGAAGGTCTGAGTAGTAAGAGGCTAGATAGAAGGTTGAGCAGAAGAGTTTGTATGAAGAATATTTATACTTACTTGCTCGGAGTAGGGTTTTGTTGGGAGAGTCGTGAGGGGAAAAGAGGTGCCGCTGCTGCACCTTCCTCATTCTAGGGTTTGTTGGCGTTTGGGTTGATCTTTGGCCTTCAGTTGAAAATAGTGGGTATCTTGTTTGCCAGGTTGCTGTGCGCCGGATTTGGGGTGTCACATGGGTGGCGTTGTGTGCCAACTTTTCTGTTGGCGATAATGGCTTGGAGCGGGGCAGCGTGGAGTCTTGGTTGTCAAAGGAGCTGTTGGAGCGTCTGTTTGATGCTCTGACTTTGCTATTTTTACATGTTTGGGCACTGCAGCACCTTCCCTTGTGCTTTTCTGCACATATTTTCCAGGGTAATTTTCTGTTAGGAGGGTGAAATGATAGAGAGGTTGGAGAACTTACCTTAGTGGTGATGAAGTTGTTCTTTGCTTGTCGTCGTTTTCTTGATGATGACTGATTCTTGTGTTCTTGGGCGTGCTCTGTATGTCTCAGGTGGGCGATCTTGGACTTGGCGCATTGTGGGCAGCAGGTGCAGCAGTGGGGGCCATCTCTTTGATGGAGTGTGCAGCAACGATACCTTTGACCATCTAGTACGTGTCTTTCTATTCGGCTCTCTATTGTTTCGTTGTTGACTGTTGGCTTGATCTTCACGTCTTGATGGAGTTGTGGTGGTCCCTGTGCAGGTGCGCGACAGCGATAACTTCGACTATCTGGTACGTGTCTCTCCATTCGGCGCTTTGTTGTTCTGTTGCTGTTGTTTACTGTTGACTTGATCTTCACTTGTTGATGGAGTTGTAGTGGTCCTTGTGCAGGTGCCATTGGTCGGTGGAGCGAAGTTCGGTTGTGCATCCTGGAGTAATGTTGCTCCTTGGTGTTTTGCAGCTCGTCCTGAAATGATGTTTCTCCATGTACCTGCATATGTATTCTATAGGCTAATATAGCTACTCTTATGTGTTTGTTTCTTTTTGAGATTATACATCTTGTGTTTCTCACTATGTCGTGCCTGTATATTGTGCGTTGTCTAGGTGCTGTGGTGATTATAGAGAGTTTTGGTGTGCAAGGAATCATGTGAAAAGAGAAAAGGAATGAGTTGGGGTTAGAAGGGTACTTACCTGTATGTTCTTCGTGGGAGTTGTGTGTTTGGGCTCGTCGGGGTCGTGGTGCGTCCCTGCCTTCTCTTTCGAGGTTCAGTTCTTGCATGTTGATGATATTCGCAATTGCGCAGGTCTGCTCCAGTGTTGGTTCTTGAAAGGCTTCCTCGTGTATGTGCAGGCTACAGTGTTGGTGATGGTTGGCAGGGGGCTTCTTTGTGAGTTTCTGGTGATCTGCCTCATGCGTGGGCAGGCCGCGGCGTCGCTGGTGGCCAAGAGGGGGCTCTGTTGTGGGTTTTTGTAAGTCCTCCACTTGCACGGGCAGGCTGCAGTGTTGATGGTGATCAGCAGGGGCTGAGATTGCCTCGAACTTGCCCGCGTATGAGTGTACGTTCGAGGTCCCGTCGCTTGAGGGCTGCTTCGTGTTGGCATCGTGGGCCACTGCAGTTCTTGGTAGAGTTGGTCCGCCTAGGGTGAACTGCCACTTTTTGTCTATAGTCCCTGTAAAATGTGTATCAAGATTGCAAGATCTACAGTGTTGAAACAAAGCAATGTAAGGAAATTCACAGACTAACTTAGCTGGTGTTAAGGAACGTTGATCTTCGTGATTGTTGCTTGTGCCTTGGCGTCTGGCTCGAATTTGGTGTGTACAGTAGATTTTCTTCATGCTGGTGCTTGCATCCTGGTTGAGAGGGGATTTGGTGTACGGTGCACCTATGGTGTCGTGGTATCCGAATCCAGATCTACTTAATAGTAAGATGATATGGAGAGCAAATTCTAGAACTAGATCTGAGCCAACACCCGAGCCCCGCTACAGATTTACTCTCTCAGACTAATGCTAGTCTTTTGCATCTCCATTCAAATTCTATATCAAATAGATCTAAAATATGCCATCCCTTCCAACTTTCTACACACCATAGGTGCACCATTCAGCAGCAGAGGAGGGACACAACGGGATGTACAATGAGCCCAACAACTCTCATTGTTTGTGTACCTCGCATTTACGCCTAACACCCAAAAAATCCCTCCTCACCAGGTTTTACGGAGCTACTCCTCTCTCATCCCACAAACTTTCCGAAGAAACACCTGACTTGTAAGGCCTAAAGATACTTGGATAGAAAAGCATACAAGTACAAACTAGCGTACAAATATGCAAATGTTTAGAGCTCTTTGTACCATAAGTCCAAATCAATTAGCAAAAATACAGATCCAATTGAATACAAGTAAAAAAAAAAACCAATGTACAACCAAAATTTTAAGTCCTAAAGATACTTGGATAGGAAAGCATACAGGTACAAACTAGCACACAAACATACAAACGGTTAGAGCTCTCAGTACTATAAGTCCAAACCAAATAACAAGCATACAAATCTAGTTGAATACAAGTACAAATAATACAAACCAATGTACAACTAAAATTGCAAGTCCTAAAGATACTTTGATTTGAAAGCATACAGGTCCAAACTAGCATACAAATATACAAACAGTCATAGCTCTCAATACCATGACTCCAAATCAAATCACAAACATTCATATCCATTTGAAGACAAGTACAAACAAATCCAACTAAAAACTAACAATTGTAAAACTCAGCACGTGCAACTTAGTACAATCAAGTGCAAGCAAACAGAAACCAATTGTACAAACATAGAAGATGAAATCACCTTGTGTGGGTAAATAATGCTTTCAAGCTCGAGCAACTTCACCTCGAGCTCCTAAAGTTGTATTAATCGATGGAGCCATTCCACACATCATGCTTACAAAATCCTTGCCCCCACTTCGTGCTTGCCCCCAACCTGGCACGCACCTGTCGTAGCACGTGTTGGCAAGTATTCACATCTTAACACAAAGATACCCTAAGGTATTCGTTCCCACAGAGAATCATCGAGAACTACAACGACTAACAACATGCTTAAATCTATAGAATGCTAAACATACAACAATAGATACATAAAAAGGAAGAAAAGATTGGTTATATCATACGGGTTAGTCTTATCTACAACAACCCCTCCTCCTACCATTAGGGAAGGGCTTCCCTCCATGGGCGGAAACCCACGGCAGATAACCTTGGGCGGAAATCCACGGCGGATACCCATGGCGGATACCCCCTCGGCCCCTAGGGAGGAGTAACTATACACCCATGTGCATTATAGACATCCGGAGTACATGAGTATCCGTAGAGGGTATATCACCACGGACGATGATCAGTGGGCTCATAGAGATTTTAGTGTTGACACAAGTAACGACTATCCTTCCTCACCTCCTTTTTGACTGCTACTACTCACTAACTTGGGATGGTCATGGTTTCACTGTATTTCCTCGGTAAGGGGGATTAGGCCCTTGGCCCTTAGGACTTGTATAACTCTCGTGGTAGATACGTGGTTTACCTACCTACCATCCAAACTATTAGTCTCTTGTTTACCTCGAGACGACTTAAAGAGTTTTATCTAGTGGGTCTGCATAGACATCCGCACAAGGGACCACCGACTCTATTCTTTTCCTTCAGAGAACAAAGTCCTTCTTCTCATACCTCCAATAGACATCCGCACAAAGGAGGTTAGTTAGCTTTCCTTCCTTCTCTCAAGGTAACCCGAGCTGTTAGAGTAGTTCCTAGTTATAACCGCATAGACATCCGCACAAGGGATCAAACCAAGTCCTACTCAATCCTTAACACATGGTTTTGGGTTCAGTCCTCACCAATAGACATCCGCACAAAGGAAAAGACTGAAACTAGACTTAATGTTTTAAGGTAAGGTAATGCTCCTATGAATCAACCATTCGACCAAAGGTTAGTGTATCAAAGATCCAACCACGCCTTCACAACCGGCTACATCCGCCACCGATAGGTCACACAAGGCGCACCGAGACTCCTTCCTCACCGGTCACTCCCCCCTTGTCCTTCCCTAAACACTTACAATCTCACCTGTTATTCCTATCCACCCGGATTAACTCTACTTAATGGAACAAGGAAACAACTGCAAATGTCAGAGTTAGAGTCACGCCCGACTAACAGTCTAACCATCTCACGTATTATTCCCATCCACACGGACTAACTCTAATTGATGGAACAAGGAAACAATGACTTCGACGGTTAGTAAGGACTTGAGGAGTAGACTATTTAAAATGGCACTCACAGTCATGTACGGAATCCAAGCTCTCCAACCATAGATGGTTTTCTGAGAGCGTAGGTTTAGAATTAAACTGAAAGCAAATACACACATCAAGTAGTGAAGAGAGGTGCCAAGAGGCTCCTCACTTATACTGCAGCAAACACACACAAACATCCAATGCAAAGGATGCCATCTAACTAAACATGGCGGCATTAACTACCATTGACGGCGTAGCCGCCATCCACCAACTCTACGCGCCAAGTCAAAAGGCATCTAAACACAACTCCCAAGGTAAACCAAGTCAAATCCAAAGTCAAACCGGGGCCTAGTCTACGAATGAGCAGTGACCTACAAACTAAGATACTGACCCTACTGTCGGGTCAACTCCTCAAGTCTTCTCTTCTCTTCCTTCCTCTTCCGCTTCTTGGCACTCCGGCTCGAGGGTAGAAGCACACTAAGGTCGGTGCACTTTCGGACAACCTATAGTACCAAAAAAGTGGTAAAAGTCAACCCTTCTTTGGGATCCAATTTGCCTTGTGTACATTGAGTATAAACATGAATATTTTTAGCATTCCTAAAGCGTGGCAGGTGGTGTGACACGCGCGGCTTTAGGAGCCTCGAAAGTCACGCGAATTTTAGTTTGGAGGCGTTTATGAGGTTTAATTTGTACTATATTTGTACCTTTGCGGGAGTGGAAGGTGTTTTAGTTTGCCACCTTTTACTCATATTACTTGAAAATCAGTTTGCTACCCACATGAGGATCCCCTTAAAATGACTGGATACTGAAAAAAAACGAAGTTTGGATCATTTTTTAGTATATTTTGCCCAAAAATAATTTTAGCACTTTGACCGTAAAAATCACAATGAGGGACTAAAAATTATCACAACTTTTAATGTGCATTTGAAGGCTTTAAACATGTTCTTCCATTATCTAAGTGTGAATTTGTACTATCTTTTGTCAAACAACATGATATTCGTACTTTTGTTGTTTTTATCTAGACTGTGACGTACTTTCTGAAAGTTAAAAAAGTACATATATTTATGTGTTCCCAATGTTTTTTGGAGTAAAGCACAGTAGTTTTATAATATTCATTAGTATTGCTAACATCATTGCCAAAAACATTAGTACTTTTGCATTGGGAGCACTACTAATCCGGCCATTGAAGTTTGGGACCCCCTGGAAAAACTGCTCGTGACGTACTAAGTACTCCACCCTAACTTGCTTCCACCCTCGAGGTCGACTTGGACGCGGCCTTCGCAAGAGTCGCCAAGGAAAATAGCAAATGAGCGGACAAGGAGGAAGCCGGTCCGGACACCGACGCACAAGGGAGGGTCTCCCTCAAAGTCAAAGAGGCATCCGGGCCACCCGGAGTGAGTAGCACGGAAGTAGTGCTCGGGTGAAACTCGGGGCGGGTTGGGAAGGCCGGTACCGGGCTTGGAGTCACAGTGAGGACCTCCTCCGCAGCGATGGGTCCGGACTTGTCCTTCGTTGATACTGGAAGGCGCAAGTAAGCGGAGCTCTCACTCGTGGACTTCATTGGGCGAGACACACTGTGCAAGGGCGCCACGATTGTCGTGTCACGAACGGTGCCTCCAAGAGGGAGTGTGCGAGGACCAGTCCTGGCTGAAGGCTCCTCGTGATACCCGTGCTCTCCTTCCAACCGCTCTGTACCTAAGTAGTGATCTCCGAAGGAAAAGGACAAGCAGCAACTCCCATCCCTGGAGCTCGTGGTGGAAGTCCGAGCTATCAAGATCAGCCACCCAAACCTTGCCCACCCGAGTCCGTCTCTGATCCCGAATTTGCATCCTTGCCCAAACTGTCAAGATCCTCCCCAACCTTGGGGAGGATGCGGGTGAGGTTGCCTATCAATACCCTCATGTTAGCATAAGCCTCCTCCAACTTAATGGTCTGCTCCACTGTGAGCTACAAAAATAGCTCACGGTGACGAATGGGTCACACAACTCACATGTTGAGGTTAGGAAGTAGTAAAATGGGTTAACCACTTGAGTTATCTCATGATTTTTTTAACTAGAATGGCCAATTGGCCTTTTCGTTTACTAATTCTTAATTGGAAAGCCATGTTATGGCAACCAAGATTTTTATATGGTTAACCAAAAAATAAATAGAGAGGAAAAAATAAAGGTTAAAAAATAAAAACAATAGAAAAGATAAAAAAGAAAAAAATAGAGAAGGGAATTACTTCCTACTAATTCGGAGACCACGAGTAGCCCCGGTGCTTTAACCACAATTGAAACGGGGCTTAGATTAAAGAAAAAAAATAAAGAGTGATGGTGAGAAGGAAGAAAAAAGAATGAGGCTTGGAAAGCCTAATAAAAATTAGTTTAAGGGAGTCAAATTGGCTTGGGGAAAATCCCTCCACCAATCACTAATTAATTAGACATAATCCCATGCAATGGGGATTCAAGGTTAGGTAGATATAGGTGGGTTTAAAACCCTTGAATTAGTTAAAGGGGCTCACTTATTGTTGATCATGTGCACATCATGTGGCATGAGGTTAAAATATTAGTAGAAGTATTCTTAGGTTAGTAGAGGCACCTCCTTAGTTATTGCAAACTTGGTGGCTTGGAAGAATTTAGTTGTAGGTTAAGATTTTTTATTCGTAAGGTCATTAATGGAGGGACAAGATGACGGCAATGAACAACAAAGGAAACACGAGGCGCACAAGGGCGAGCAAGGTCTCTGGAGGGGGTTACCCTTGCAAGGGCTTCATTCGACGTAGGGGGCGAGAGAATGAGAGAAGAGAGGTACTGAACTAGTGAGGGGGAAGCCCCGGCGAGAGCCCCGAATTCTTGAGTGACCAGCAAGGCAGAGACAAGGAGTGAGCAGGAAGCCTTGGCAATAGGCATAGAGTTGAATAGATTTAGCTCACGAAGATCACGAAGAGGAAGAGGACCAGCAGCTCACAAAGATTACAAAGAGGAAGAGGAATCAGCTCACGAAGATCACGAAGAGGAAGAGGACCAGCTGTGCACGAAGATCACGAAGAGGAAGAGGACCAACAGCTCATGAAGATTACGAAGGCAGAGGGTGAATTGCAATTGGACTAGGGAGCCTTCTCTCAACCGGTTAATTCTCTTAGTGTGGCTGTGATTGTGTTGCACTTTTGCATGCTGTAGCCTAAGAATAATTAAATTTATTGGATTCATTAATCGTGCGGACGCATTGCTAAATTTAGGGCAGAATTAGGGCTTTCTAACCTAAAATCATTTAAGTAAAAAAAAAACAAAGGTTTAACTACGTTGGAGAATGGTTGTATGACAATGTGCATGTAATTCTTTTGGTTCATGAATTGTGTGGGGAATGGGTTGAGCAACGGTACTGCTGGTCGCATGCTTGTGATTCAGGGTGCAATTTGGTTGGTTGATTAATCTACTCCATGATGTTAAGCAGGAAAAACTAGTAAGGGTAGAAGAAGAAAACATAAAAAACCGGGGTTATAAACAAAAAGATAAGGGGAACACAAGTTCTGGAGTCTTGAAGAGTGCATGTCTGCTGTCAACTGCTGTTGGGGTTGTACCTTGGTCGAAATCTGGTCCTTAATGGTCTAGTCAAGTTAACAAGGACGAGTTGAAACCGTTTAAGCCAAAAAAAACATAGAAAATGAAGCCATAAGGCAAAAGTTATGCATGTTTAAAGTTTGGGCATGAAGTAAGGTTGAAATCATTCCTAAATACACTTGTGATCACCAAATTCCACGTAGCCACAACATAAGCCATTATACCTTAGCATGTGGCCTGTATGATTGTCTTGATTGTGCTTGTACAAGGGGGTGAATCCCTCGAGTAGGGTCTTGTGTTCAAAATAAGCCTTGCGCTAGGGGGGGGTTTATTTGGCTCACAACCCCTAAAAATTCTCTAACGTCCCTTCGAATGAGCTCTCTCGTGGGGATAACTCTCCAAAGCCTCCTTCTCCCCATGGAATCGTCGTGTTCCCTTGTCGTTCCCCCCATTCCGGCACGCTTAAGCCGCCACCATTAATGATCTCAACAAATAAAAAACCTTAACCTACATACTAAATACTTCCAAGCCACACTTGCAATAACTAAGGAGGTGCCTCTACTAACCTAAGAATACTTCCACTAATACTTTTAACTCCATGTCACATGATGTGCACATGATCAACAATAATTGAGGCCCCTTAACTAATGCAAGGACCGTTCCAATTCCACCTACATCTATCTAACCTTGAACCGCCCTTGCATGGGGCTATGTTTAATTAATTAGTGATTGGTGGAGGGTTTTGCCTCAAGCCATTTTAGTTTTTCTTAATTAAATTTTTAATAGGCTTTTTAAGCCTCATTTTTTTTCTTCCCATCACCATAATTCTTCATTTTCCTTCTCATATTACCCCCTTTTTAATTGTGTTTAAAGCACCGGGGCTACTCGTGGCCTCCGAATTGGTAGGAGGTAATTCCTTCTTCCATTTCTTTTTATCATTTCCATTGTTTTTATTTTTTAACCTTTATTTTTTTCCACTCTATTTTTTTTTGTTAACCATATAAAAATCTTGGTTGCCATAATGTCGCTTCCAATTGAGAATTAGTAGGCTAAAAGGCCAATTGGCCATTCTAGCAAAAAATTATGTGTTAATTGGTTAATCCATTTTACTATTTCCTAACCTCAATATGTGAGCTGTGTGACCCCTTCGTCACCGTGAGCCGATTTTGGGGCTCACACATGGCGGCCATTTGCGACAACTCGGAGAGGCGGAGAACCCAAAGGCTCTTGCTCTTGGGTACACGATCAAATCCTATCTCTTCGTGATTAAAAGGAATTAGGACCGTGAAAAGAAATGGGAGGTCCCATTTGCGTGAAGGTTGTGAATAAATCACACCTTGTACTCCTTGCATCGGTTGCCCGATGTCCGTGTTGGAAAATCTTTGCCAACTAGGGTTTGGAGTTGAATGGAATTGTTGGGGAAGACCCTCCTTTACGAGATAGGGTCCCAGCCACAAGGCATCGAATTTGCTTGGAAAGCCCAAATCGGATATTTAACTAAATGTGGAAAAAAAAATTCCAGAAATAAGAGTGGCGAGAACA
Organism: Bryoerythrophyllum caledonicum; assembly: GCA_963971425.1. NCBI lineage: Eukaryota > Viridiplantae > Streptophyta > Bryopsida > Pottiales > Pottiaceae > Bryoerythrophyllum > Bryoerythrophyllum caledonicum. The sequence goes on from OZ020521.1 coordinate 24,919,429, forward strand.
TTCCATCGGCGAACAACTGACTCATGAAAATGGGCTTCATCCATTCTAGAGAGGGTTTAGGCCGAAAATGTTGCTAGACCGTTGATGCAGTTCGAAAAATCTACCACTATCGTAGATTCCCGTGGTGCCTAATGGATGAGGGTGTTGTTATCAAATTCCAGATCATACATACCAATTTAGAAAGTTTAAAGAATGACGACAATATTATTTGAAAAATCACAGTACGTGATTGTCGGCTGACAGCTGATCAAAGACAAGGACAACATACTGCATCAATTTGCTTAAACCTTTTCTACGGTAACAAATAAATCCAAGGAAATAGAAACGGAAAAAATTGCGGAAGATTAAAGATATGCGGGAGTAATTGTCGAACATGGGTTGTGAGTATGGCGTCGAAAACATTGAACGGCAGTGGCCAAACAACGAAGATGCAGCCAGAGAACATGAACACATAAATTAATAGGACAATAATTACAATGTCGGCTGCCCGCCGACTAACAAAATAGACCAGGTAGAGAAAACAACGTCTTTTACAAATCACTAATTCTACTAAAAAAAACCTCTTAGTCTACCTAGCGAGAAAAGTTCTAGAAGAGTCTGAATATAAAGAACATGTGATATAGAAAGCGCTAGGGATTGTCATTATGACATCAGAAGATTCAAAGGTAATATGCTCAACGAACGAGAGTCGGCGGGCCGCCGATGGATAAAGACCTACCATTCAACTTCCGACCATCTGACGACGGCTCGCCCATACTTGCGCGCATGAGTAACCGCCCAATGCGCCTGCCCCGGGCGTTCAAATTGCGTCATATATTCAGGGGCGGATGAAAATCTATGGAGGGGGAAGATGAGCCGAATGATGTCGGTCGCCACATTTGGGATTATTCCGTCATTGATTGGAGAGGTCAAATGACCACGGAACGACCACGGGATATAGTACATCCAGTGGGGGTTACGTCGGAGCGATTTGGGGTCTACGTCGACAAACAGTACTTGGTGGGGCTTGCAGACTTGTCTAGATTGCTTCTTCTTGTTGAGCGTGGACGGCATTTTGTAGCTCCAAGGAAACCGGGAACTATTAGCTAAGTCACTTCGGCTATAAACAAACGACAAACATTGAAAGACTCCTTCCGGAGGAATATGCAACAAGAGCGGCTTTAACTTGTTTAGAGGCATCGTTGACCACAACCCGATGTTGAAGCGCGGAAGTAACATTTCGAATAGTTTTTTGAGGCCCGGCCTCTGGACAACATTCCCATGAGGGAATTGAGAAGATATCGGCTTGCAAGGGTCCACATAGCAAAGAAGACCATTGACGCATAGTACAATACATTTTCAAATCGGTGATGGAGGAGCGTGCAGGCATCTAAAATGGAAGGATGTTCCCTGGAAAATGTTAAAGAAACATTGTCATAATGCAAACTACGGGTGGAAGTGAGAAGTAAAACACTTCGGCGGGCCGCCGATGAAGGAAACTACAACAAGTAGATGGATAAGAAACAAACCAATCAAATGAAATATGCGAAGAATATAAAACAGAGAAAAGTAGTTCAACAAAATTTGAGATGAATATATAAAAGTAATTACATGAAATTGTCTATAACATTTATCAATGTATTACAATGGGCAAGAGTCCAGTGAATTTAAGTGGGTTAAGGGACTACTTGAGTCCAGATTTAGCGTCCAGGATTAATGCAGGCTGAACTCCGATTTGGATCAGTGTCGTATTTTCCCGGGAACAACTGTCCACAACAGATACCGAGAAGTCCTTTCTTCTTACCAAGAGGGCTACGACAAGCCATGTTGTCTGGATGAAGTAATGGCCAAGTTGACAGTCACTCCCCACCTTAGAGAGCCATATTTTCTCAGAGGGCCTCTCGGAAAGGCAGCCAGGGAATCAGCATACTCTGAAGATACTTCTGTCCTCCAGGCAGAGTGTGTTCCGGGGGAGAGTATGTAAATATTGAAGGATGCACCGCATTAAAAGGATCAATTAGGATATTACGGAGGGGGTAATGATCGATCAGAAGTGTGTTCCGTTCATTCGTGTCTAGCCCAATAAGATAGCATCTATCTCGAAAAAGACGAGCAAGCCGCTTCAGCAGCATGTCGCACTTCATTGTTTTGGGATTCGTCCAGGCAGATATATCACAATACCCGTTGGTCATCTCTCGGACGCCCTTGTGTAGGTCAGGATACACCTCGCGCAAATAACCCATGTGTCTAATCATGAGTTGATAGTTCTCCGTCGACCACAATGCCAATCCAAAGTTCGACTGGCAGAATGTCAGAAACTCAAGAAGACCCGGCCTAGGTTTTTGATGAAAATGGGGCTTCTTATCTTTTCCTCGATAACCATATCGTTCACCCATAAGAAGCCATCTAACTTCTAGGACGAGGTAGTATCTTGAAGGACCCACCTGAATGTTCCTTGGAACAACTTAGGAGCTCACACTGGCAGCTGGGTATGAAGTAGATGTAGTTGTCGGCGGCCCGCCAACTAATCCGACCGCCACAGGCCAAGCTCCGTCAAAGGCGAAGTCTTGGCTGTCGCCTTCTCGGTTGATACTGTGGTCCGCGACGGATTCGACAGGAACACGGTGGACACATTCGGGCCCCACCTCCTCCATCGGTGATGGTGCAAAGTCTCGATCGTCAGCTTTCGTACAAAAGAAGTGGGAAGGACGAATGTCGCGGAGGGAAGCCGTTGACTGCGAGCAATAGATCGGGTGACGACTCGGTCTCTCCGGTAAGCTGTCATCGAGTATTATAATAACACGGTTTCTTGGAATCGGAACCAGCTCCTCAATCTCCTCGACAGGACAGTCCACCTGAATGGAAAAGTCGATTCAAATGCATACAATAAGTGATGAGCCATGTGCAGGGAAGACTGTGATTATTGAAAGGAATTTTATTTCGAAGAAAAATGGTATTATAGACATGAATGTCAAAGCCTGGCAAATTTGGGCGATTTTGGCGTCGGCTGCCCGCCGACGCCAAATTACTATGCAACGATACGAGGGGGACGCCTACAGCTCGGGTACGCCTGAACAAAGTCCTCCCATTGAAGGTCACCGGGGGAGAGTCGAGGGCATCTAGAGCCTGGATTCCTCCGAATATATTCGGGTACAAGCAAGCCTGACTCTAACAACCCGGAAAGATACTTAATGACCCTGGAAAGAACAACGTTCTTGTCCGATTCCGTTGACTCTAGAGTGAATGTCATCGGATGCATGACATTTAGAGGACTATTCCTGACATTCCTGTAAGGACAGTCGTCAAGCAAAAGGGTGTGCTGACTATTCGCGCCAGATCCTAACATTGCCTTTCGGTTCAAAAACAAAGTAGACAGTCTCATGAGGAATACGTTCCGAGTTCCTACCAGTTTCTTAGCTACATCACAGTAGGAATTATCGTATACGTGTTTGACTACTTCAAGAACCGGGCAGTGGCCTCTGAGGGCTACCAATTGGGCAGCAAGCTTAGATTGACTTTCGCTACTCCAAAGCACAACTGTGAAGTTATTTATGCAGAAGTTGATAAACTCAGCCAACTTCGATCTGAATTTGGTATGCTACTTTCCGTCCCTACCTATATTTTGTGCGATCAACAATCCGTTTACACCTAGGACAAGGAAGTAGTGATTGACCTTCACAATTGGCAGCTCACAATGCTTCTGGAAGGATTCTCCACCCGCTTGAGACCGAGCCATAATGTGGGGCACCTGGAGGCAAAAGTCGATGATATAGATATAATAAGTATCAAACATAAGCACCGAACACTGTGATTGTTATGACGACATAAATTTGGAATATGAACCTCAGAAAATTGGAGATAGTCTTTATTTATGTACATTTATACAAATGTGAATTACAACACAGGTTCTACAAGCGTCGGCTGCCCGCCGACGACAAGTTCTAAGTAGTACTAGGACGTGGACGCCTACTGCTTGGGTACGACCATATGTACTGCTCCCATTTAGGGTCACCTGGTAGGAGACGACGGATCCAAGGGATGACGGCCCTGGCAGTGGAGGTTTTATCTTTTTCTACCAGGCAAAGGGCTGCCATTCTTGGACTTTTGAAAGGCACAGCCGATTCCTTCACCAAGGAAAGGCAATCGGCAACCGCGGTATACAAGGGTACAGGCATGCCCGACTCTTTCATGGCTTCGAGGAACTTTGAGACCTTGAAAAGAACAAAGGACTCATTCATAAAAGTCTCAATAGAATCCATGGTGAAGAGAACCAGATGGATGGCATTATATGGACTGTTCTTGACGTTCGAAAAAGGAGAAACGTCAATCAACAGTGTGTTGCTGCTATTCGCTTCAGTTCCTTTCAGCGCCATGGGACTCAAGAGAAGAGTAGACAACCTCTTGAGGTAGAGTTTCTGACCCCCAACACCAAACCTCGCCACGTCGCAGTACGACTGATCAAAAATATAACAAAGCCTTCTAATGTTGGGACATGCATCTCTAAGGATTTTCATTTCATGGGCATGCCTATGTGGATTCTCCAAACTTCAAATCACAATACTGAAGTTTGTAACGCAGTAGTTAAGAAACTCAACCATGTGTGGCCGGATCTTGCTATACAGCGACCCGTCCTTGTCAATATCCAGGGCGAGTAACAGACCGTCTACTTGGAGGACAAGGAAATAGTTACTCAGTGGTTGTCTGCCCACCTGAATGAAGTGCTCAAGTGCCTCTGTTTCCCGATCTGCTCCATCTTCGTCGATTGCTGGAGTTGAAACGGTAGCAGTAAGAATACCCGGATGAACTGCTGATTGATAGAAATATGGAAGCTATTAGATGTACAGTCGGCGGGCAGCCGACAGAGAAATGGAACATGAAAACACATTCTGATAACAGACTGCGAACTCAGAAGAACAACCATGGAAAAGGAGCTTTGTGTTCACATGATAAAGAACATGTATTAGAAAGGTAGTGTCTTAAACTGCAAGAAAATCTCCTAGGTGCACTATCTTGTGACTAACCTCCGGATGTATTGCCTATATCCTGCCTCACAGAAGGAGCAGTAGGCGAAAGCCTCGTGTTGGGATGATCAGCAGAGCCAGGGGACATTGAAAGCTCTCTTGGGGTGGAACCAACGCTACCCCCCGTCTTTGACTTCCAAACTCCCTTTTTCGGAGGCGGAGGCGACCGCTTCCTTGACCGCCCCTCCTTGCTGATCTTCGAAGTGCTCTTCAGTGACGGCACTCCGGAGGAAACGCCACCCTCTTCCGACGGAGCCTTGCTCTTCACCGAATGGCTCCGTGGCTTCTTTTTCGGTGGCTCGATTAGGGCGGAACTCTGGGGAGTCTGTCCTCCACTAATCTCGGGAGCCGCAACGTGAGTAGTCCGGTTTGGAGGAATAATCCTCACATTCGGTTTCTTCTTCTTGCCCACCACTTTTATCACCGGTGCATGATGTAGAACATCGCTGGATTTTGGAGTAGCGGGCGCACTTGGTTGTGAAGAACTCGAAGGATTCTCACGCGGTACAGGCCCACCAGATACAGCTGGGCTTGGTGCAGGCGGCGTCGGCGGGTTGCCGACTCCTGGGTCAATTGGGGTCACAACTCGAGGAGGGACGAAGGCACCTTGCGAGTGCAAGACGGTCTCATCCACAGGTTGTGCGAACAAGGGGACGGTCATCCCGCTTGGTGCAGGGAGACGATCATCGCGCCGCGGCGCCACCTCTGGTCGCACCACATTTGGTGCCTTTCCTCCCTTCTGAGGCCTTATCAGGTGTGCTTCATCAAGACAAACACCTAAGTCGGCTGCTGTCAGCAATCCATCGTTGCCGACGTTGATGGGAAAAAGGCTGTCGTCCATCGCATCCTCGCCCATGTCGGTCCCATGGTCTGAATCCTGGTCGATTTCAGTCAATGTGACCACTTCGTTGGGTCCCACAGCGGGCTCAGCTGGAAGCATTAGCGCAAGCGGGTGAGCTCTGCCCGGCAGGAAGGACATTGCGTGCACACGCTCCATCGCGACAGCAACCTCTGCCTCCTCGTAAACAAACTCGATCACTGTCGCCTTGTGTCTGTGTTGGGCAATAGTGTCGGTCAATAATCAAAATAAAAATTGTCTCATCGATAGGCTGCCGACGAACACGAGAAGCTGATGGAAAGACGGAGTGATTGGATGAAAGAGAAGTGACTTACCAAGGCCAATGCAGTAACGTTGCCTCCACCCCAAGTGTTGAAGAGGGTCAAACTTGAGTTGTTCTTCACCAGTGTAGGTTGTAAAATCGATGAGAGCAACCCCAAGCTTGGATGCCATCCAAGCTTGCGCAGGCGGTCCCGTGGAGCTCCAGGCTGGTTGAAGAGGATGCCGACATGCACGATGGGTCTCTCGTCCATGGCGGAAGGAGTGAATCTACCGCTGGAGTCTAGAAGGTAGCGGATGGTGTGGACTGCGCAATCTAGCTTCTTTGAACGACATTTAGTCTCAATCACGAAATTGGACTCGTCGTCTGTGATGAAGATTGATGGGGCATAGAGTTCCTGGTCATCCCCATCACCCTGCTGGACCCTCTCTGCAACAGCCTTGAGCCCGTCCTTGTTGCAGTAGATTGGATCCCCGCCTTTATCGAAGCCAAACACGATAAACATCTCGCGCGCCGCCTTCTCGAGATTGAAGAGTCCGGGTTCATCGATTAGGCTCACGACATCCTCAAGCTCCCGCGCAACCCGTACTTCGTGACGGACACTATACTCATCTACAACATCGTTGCAGTTGAGGGCATACTTCCGTAACGCCGCATGGAACTCCGCTGGCGCTGGGGTGGTACTTGGAGTAATCCCGCTGTACCTCCCTTTGAGGTAGGCCTTCCCCATATCACTAAGCTCCAGCTCGCGTCTGATGTTTATGACGGTTTCGTCGCTGATGCCCTTCTCTTCTGCCAACTGCATGTATTTTTCAACCGGCCAAGGTGAGTAGGTGTTATCGCCAGCCTTCTTCAATGGATACTTCCGATACATCAGCATGAGCTCGTTCTTGATGATGTATTCCATCTTCTTGTCTTGACACCAGGATTTGAGCGATACTCCTTCTGCATCCTTGTCGCGCCCCCCGATTATCTTCAAGTATACTTTCTTTGCGAGGATTTCATGAGCAAGCTTCATGGATTCCTCGTCCTGGAGGGCAAGAATGTGTTGAAGGTCGTGGAGGGTGAGGTCCCGTTGAGGAATTTTAAGGATGTTTTGGGGCTTCTTCCCATCCTCACCAATCAGGGTGCCCCGATCCCATGCGTCGAAAACTTCCTGCCACTTGTTGTAAAGATTGTCTGGTGCAAAGACAAGCGGCAGCTACAACGTGTCCGTCTTGGAGTCCTTCCCCAACAGTGTTGCAAAGTATTCCTTGCAGAACTCCTATACAATGATGAAGATGAGATAAACATGAGCTCAATCACAATGTTGTTGGCTGCCCGCCGACGAAACATAATCAATGATTTAATCCACCATGCTCATGAGATTGCCAATAACGGAGCGCAAAATTGCTGAGTGAAGTGACACATTACCTTCCACTTCTTGTAGTTGGTCCTCCTATCGAGCCGACCATGCTCGATCCACTTATCCCTCATCTTCCGGAGCTACGACACGAAGGTCTCCTCCGCTTTCTTGTCCTTGATCTCAATGTTCAAGAGGTTGGAGATCTTCACGAGGTTCTCCGGATCCCTCGACCACAATGGGATAATATCATGATCCAGGAAGTAATTTGCCATGTCTGAATCCACGGGCTCCAACTCGCCGAGTGCTCTGCATGCCAGGTACGTGTGTTGGCCACCAATGATGTACCAGTGGCATGTTGGAGAATTCCACCACTTGTAGTGTACTCCGTCAAGCACAACTTCGACGTCCATGGACGCGTGAATCCTTGGCAGCACAAGCTCGATGCCGTGCAGCTCCCTCCCATTCACTTTTGTTCCCGGCGGACCCCGCAGAGGAACACAGTACAGAGGCGGCTTTGCCCGCCACGGTCCCAATCCTCTGTAGAATAGCACGAGTTGTTCTGTGCGCTTCGCGAAGATGGGTCTGTACTTCATCGAGTCGGGAGCAAGATGAATTTTGTCGGAGGAGATTTTCGTTGGGAGCATGTTCTGTCCGAATGGATAACACACGCTAAGACCATCCTCTAACGCCTTGTATATGATGTCCAACTCCTGACCACTCGTCTTGACAGAGAGGTGGTTGGCAAATGAGAGCGCATCAGCCACGGACTTCACCTTCGGCTCCTTCTTAGACGCCCCCCCTCTTGACCACCTGCATACTCGACTCTCCGGTGTCGAGAGTACCAGCAAATTCAGCGTTGCTACCTACTTTCCTGGAGTTCCTGGGCTTCCTCACCGTCTTTGACTTTGGGGCCGTCATGACCCCGGCCCTGGAGTGCTCCGCGTCCCTAAGGTCCTTCGCTTCAGTGAAACATGTAAGCAAATCCGTCCTGTCTTCAGGAGTCAAGCCGAGGAATCGCATCCCGCTCTCTTGAGCAGTGATGCATAGCTCTTGAGTGCAGGTCATCTAGGGAATTTGAACTGCGATGATGTCCGAGTTTTTGTCAGCCATTTTGACCTTCACCTGAATGAGGAGTCGCACTTTCTCGTCGTCCTCCGGGTCCTCTTTCATGTCAAGCACGGATACCAGGCTCCCACCCACGAACGTTTTTGCGTTGTGATTTCGGTTGATACCCAACTCGGCAATCACTTCCTTTCTCCATGTGATTCCCCACGACGTTAACTGTGGGTGAACTTCACATGTGACTCGTGGCATGCTGTCATCCGGCCAGCCCACGTCCACTTCGACGTCCACAACACTGCCGACGAGCCACTTCAGCTTGTTTGGAACTACAGTCCTGCGCGACGTAATGGAAGATCAGACAACCTGCCAAAGACTTTGTTGGCGGGCCGCCGACGACCACAGTGACAAGTGTACAACACATAGTCCGATGTTTGGAGACACTATGACCTTAGAATCCACACTACACACTCTGCTTATCACCTCTGTGCGATAGACCCTAATACAACATAAGCTTCTACAAGACTGAACTTAGCATTCGTCGGCGGGTCGCCGACGGATGCAGTCAATTGTGAATCACATAATAACATTTTGAAGACCCTATCACATATTCATTCTGACTCCTGACTACATCCACTTGTGATCACTTCAGAACAAAAATTCAATTACAACAATATGTTTAACAACATTGAACACAACATCCATTGGCGGGCCGCCGACAAAACACCATAAACCAAAAGGGCATTTCAAAAAACGGCACCCGAAATCCGTCAGCTGGCCGCCGACGGTGCTGATGTACATACCTCTGAGTTGTCGCCATTTTGTCGGCGGGTGCGAATTACTCCTCGGCTGATGAGTTGCGCTGAGGCGCCTCTGCTAGCCTCCGACGTCTGTCAACTGCTGTTGATCGGCGGATGAACCCAAACACTAAGTTTTTAGCCGTAAGCGCGCTTAACTTAGCGAGAACGCAAAATCAAGAAGAGCAGGATTAGAAATGACCAGAAATAAAAAGACGACAAGGTTTTGTATTCGGATCCGGTGGACGGTCGCAGCCGTTCGATCTCGGTAGGAAGATTTTTGGACGGCCGAGACTTCATGACCGGGTGCTCAGCCTGATCCAAGTATCAATAATGAGGTGACATGCCATCTCGAAGTGTCGTCTCGGATAAAAACATAGAAACTAGGGTTTTGGGGCCATGATACCTCGAATTGATGTCACATCATTAATGTCGCCTCGGCCATCATTCGGCCTAGGGTATAGGGTCCTACACCTACTGTGAGCCAAATAAACCGCCCCTAATGGGTGGCTTATCTTGAACACAAGACCCTACATATGGGATGCAGCCCCTTGTGCAAACATACTTTAACCATTCATACAAGCATGATGACCCAAGGCGTGGTCACTTAAGAGGGTTCGTTAATAATTAGTGATGTGATGGCTGAATTCAGCCTTAGGTTGAATCCAACCTTTAGACAAGCGTAAATTCCGCCTCAAAGCTTTGTTTCCAATGTTTTAAAGCTCCATTAGGTTCAATTTTGCCTAGTGAACTTGATTAGCACTTTAACCACCACTTCCAGGCCCAAGTGTGACCCTAACAGCAGCAACCAGCAGACAGGCTCCTCTTTTTATGTTAAAAGTTTAATTCTTCATTATCTTCGTGATTATGACTCCGTTTTTTACGTTTGTTTTTTGTATTCTTATTAGTTTTTCTTGCTTAACACGAAGGCAGCCTTCAATTGATCATTTGACTCAACCCTGGACCTCCCAGCCAGCGACCAGCAGTGCACCTTCAACATATGACTTTATTCAAGATCATGCACCACATTCCTACGCATGTATTACATTCATTCACACAAGAATCCACCCCAGCCTTACTAAGAGTGAGCCTCCAGCTGTGTTCACTTACTAATGGCGCTCTAATCGGTTATTTAGTTGAATATATAGCAAACCCTAATTCTACCGAAAAATTGGCAGCGCTTCCGCGTGGTTTTTGTATTTAGAAAATTAGGGTTCAAGTCATACACATGGAATTGAAGAGGTTCGAGGGAGAAAAGAAAAGGGGCTCCCTGATTTAATTCGGTTCACCCTCCATCCTTAGCCTTCGACTTGCTTTGTCAGCTCGTGATCTTGCTCCTCTTGTTCAACTCGTGATCTTGCTCCTCTTGTTCAGCTCGTGATCTTGCTCCTCTTGTTGGTGCTCTTCACTCCGCAGCCCGTATCTTCGTCGTCACAGCTCCGATCCGCACGTTCTTGAGCTTGTTGAAAAGCCAACGTTCTAATCTATCTACTCCTAAAATCTTAGCTTGATTGGACAAGAACTCCGCTACTGACGAGGGAAAACCTGAGGCCGTACGAGATCCGCCACCGATCCTCCAGCTGGTCGTCCTCACTCCGCCGCCTGTATCTTTGTTGTCACAGCTCTGATCCGCACGTTCTTGAGCTTGTTGAAAAGCCAACATTCTAATCTATCTATTCTCCTATTTCCGCAACGATGGAATCAAATTCCAGCCCACAGGAGGGGGAAATCTGAACCCTACCTCTCTCTCTCCTTCCACACACCTCTCTCACTCCCACCTCCCACACTTCGAATGAGCGCCCTCCAAGGGGGTAACCCCAAGGCCCTTGCTCCCTTCTTTGTTCCCAAGGTCGTTCCCTTCGTCGTTCACAGCCGCCATTTTGGGTGGGCACATTAATGGTCACACTAAACAACTAGTAACTAAAAGCTAATAAATCACTAGCCACCCTTGCATTTAACACAAGTGGGTGTCCCACTAACCAAGGAATATCTAAATCTAAACTTTGACTCCATGCCACATGTGTGTGCATGATCTCAATAAGTGAGCTATTAGCTAATTTTCAAAGGTGCAAAAAAAATAATTTAACCTACCTAAATTGAATTCCCCTTGCTTGGGGTAATTCCTAATTTACTTAGTGATTGATGAGGATTCTTTTCCACTTCTTTTTGGACCCTATTGACTATGTTTTTTAAGGGCTTTTAACGCCCCATTCTTTTTTCTTTTCTCCTCACCATCCTCCTTCTTCTTCTCCCATTTTTTTGGTTTCGTGATTTCTTCATCGTGACCGAATACGGTCTACAACTTGATAGGAGGTAAATTCTTCTCCACCACTACTCATTTTAATTCTTTTCTAATTTTCTTTTGTCTTTTTTCCCTTCTCTCTTTGCATTTCTTTTCTGGTTTATTCCCTTTTTTTTTCTTCCTTTTTGGCTAACTACATAAATTCTGCGATTGCCCATAAGTGGCTCCTCTTTTAGTGAGGGGAAAGGCCACTTGGCCATTTTAATCAAAAAACCACGAGCTAGTCCATGGGATAACCCATTTTCACCACTCATTAGCCTTAATGGACCCGACGTGAGGTCCATTCATCACCGTGAGCCGTTTTTGTGGCTCACACTTACGATGTCACTTCGAATGATTTGATTTCATCTTGTCACCTCGTTTCATTTTGAATCTGCAGAATTTGGCGCGCTCTCGTGAACCCTTGAGCGCGTGTCGTTGATCGATTTTGGCGGCTAATTTCAAATTTGAAGTTCGCGCGCGAAGCAATACGAATGATGATGGGAATATGAACTAAACCTGAGGAACTCACGCGTCATTTCTGGACTCGCTTGCTCCCTATTCAATGCCCTGACTTCTCACGCTCGCAACTGGTACTGATTCTCTTAGTGGCTAATTAAGAGTCTATATATCTGATCATGCCCAAGTCCGTTACCATTGGTCCAGCATGGGTCCATTTTTTATTTCATTCCTTCACCTGAATATGCTTGGATATTCACTGTCACGTATCGGGCAGTTTTATTATTTTAGATGGCTCATTTGAAATCAAGTAATACTAACTTAGTTCCCACCAAAAGTTCTTTTCCTGTTTCACAGTCCGTCGGCAGATGGTAATATCCGCTCGGCGGCTGCCTGTCACATAACACCATATTCGTTATATTGGGAGATTTCCATGATTTTGAAGATACATGATCTTTGAAGTATCAATATATATAGACAATTGTAGGTGCAAAGCATATCGACAATGCACCAAGAATACTATATATCATTACATGGATGGACCAAATTAGCCGAAGGTCCCAAAAAATGGTAACGGTAAAAGAAGCATGTACCATTATTCCAAGCTTTATTCAAAACTTCATGAAAAAAATCACAAACAACACTCATTCACCCCGAGGCAAGACACAATCGTCCTATCACTTATCAAATGGTCTACAGAGTTCCACCATAAGCCTCTATACGCATCTTCAAAAAAGGCCTCTGACGTTGCCTTGACCATGTTGCGCCATTTTCTTGCATTTTGGACTCTCCAGAAGACGTTACAAACCCCGCCTACGCACCTCGTCAGTGTTTGATTTGGGCAGCGAGTGACGGGGGGTGGGAGCAGAAGGAGAGCATTTGATTCGAGCAACATTTTCTGAGAGAATACGAAGGCGGAGACATTTACCAGATGGTTCCTGCACAATAGGCACCACAAACAATCCAAACAAATACACTTTAGGTCAAATACACCTACACGGCACACATGAAAATTGTATCATTAAGATCCATCCTAGCGCACATTAGGTCGAATGGAGCTAAAATGCAGAAGGAAAGATCCGCGGAGCACATTTAACCTCCAACGAAAAAAAATAAGCTCAAATGAACCAAAACTACATTAGTGCAATGTAGCTCAACAACAAACCAAAATTGTCTAGGCCAAAACATCTCAATAGTGCAATAAATTGGAGGTCATCATAACACGCACCGCAAGCGAGCGTTGGGAAGTAGCATCCCTTAAACCGTCATAGAGAATACGCTTTGCGGCTTTGTCGGAATACAATTATCCGGATTTAGATGCGGGGACCTTGGAACTGAACGAGGCCACTGCGGCGAAGGTCAGGTGTTCCTTTCATGAATTGGTTCCCGCGCAATAGGGCTTTCAACAACTCCGTCGTCCACTACCATGGTCGAATAATCCATGGTTGATTGCGCGGTTGCAGCAGAGTGCAACAAAAGCCCTTTACTCCGAAGAGAAAGGGCGAACTCCTCTGGGCCCAGCAAGGAATCCACAGACGCCCAACAGTCACAGTCCTGTAGAAATTTCAACCACAGTGACACTCACATACCTTAGAACAATAGATGAAAATTCCAATCATTCAAAATAGCACGACATTCCATCAGCAGTAGGTATCCAATTCCCACAACAAACAAAGTGGTGAAACATCTCTGCTTCATTTACAAAAAAAAATATACACAAAAAATGGTCCAACAAAATTTAGAAAATAGAGCTGTAGTCAATCGATACAGTATAGCTCTATCCGACCTAAAGTGTAATAGGCATCTAAGCGTTCCCAACGACATTAAGAGCGGAGATTCTGAGACGCTTGGATTGCGTTCCAGATACTCGCAGACTGACCACACGTCTTCTAATCATTATAGAACATCTCCCGGCCAGAGGGATGTTTGGCCCGGTACTGTGCTAGGCCACCCGGAAATTGACGAAGGCTAGTGAGATATGGCAGCAATTCCTCCAACAATACAGAATTGTCTCTCGCACTATCATGTTTGTACGACCATGATGGAAGAAGAAGGACGTTCTCCGGCAAATTGAACATGTGCTTAATTGGGCTGTCGTCAATGACAAGCGTATTTGCCGGAGTATACTCACGACCCAACCTATTGAAGAGATGGTTAGATAAGGTCTTCAAGAAGATGTCCTTCTGAGTGCCAGATTCCTTCATGTAGATTGTTCTGCTACCGACTCTACGCTCGGGAACCCTATCGCAACTCTCCTGACCAAAGATCCTGAGAGGGTACGAAGAACTATGCTGAAAAAGATATTTACATATCTGACGTGTTGTAGATTCCATCATCGAACTCCAGATTGTGATGGTGGCAATCTTAGACAACTTCGTAAGGAATTCAGCACAACCAGGGCGCACTCAAACTAGTTTAGGGCCTACTTCGGCCGGCAGCGAAGCCGAGTGAATGGACGGGATAGAGTTCCTGGATCCTCTGGCCTGCCACGAAGGCTCACACGTGCATAGAATCCCATTGAGGTCCAACACAATATTCAACCACCTGCCCTCGAAATCTGATAGGACTCTAGGTATTTCTTCTAGATTACTGGCACCACTTATTGATGTCTCGCCGACCTGGTTCAAAAACGCCAGGAGAACGACCAATATTACTACAGAATCATTAACAACGACAAATCAACAATACGTAGAACAAAAGAGGTAAATGGAGGGAGGAGTGATGGGGAAAGAGTGGAGTTTGAAGTGTGTTAGAAGAATACCTCGAGAACTTCATCGTCCTGCAGCATTTCGTCTTGGGCACCCATCGATCCCAACGAACCCTACATGCTGTCAAGGGGCCAGAGTGCCCGGCATCCATTTGGCGGCACGGTTCTGGGACAAGAAGAGGTGGCTCCGGGACAGCAGAAACATGATTGATCTCGTCTACGAGCACGGATGAAACTTGGACGACCTCATCTATGACTGGGACTGCAGTTTGGACGACCTCATCTATGACTGGTTGAGCAATCGCGTCATCACCGAAACTTAGATTTGAAAAAATTCAACAACTTCACCCTATCAGCGATGCGCACAGAGGACACTGATACAAGTCACAGTGGTTAGATGTCAAGCAGTTTAGCTCGAGTCGAGCTGAAGTGCTCGCCGTGCACTGTAATGTTAACAAAAAATATTGAAGTACAAAATTGGACATTTACAAAATGTGCTGCCTATATACACTCGCAAATACGTAACCTGACGATGAGCTGGGGACATCTGCGATAGATACGTCCCGATCAGGCGACTTCAGAGGGGAAGAGGGGCGGGTTGGCGGGGATGGGAGAACAGTAAGCAATTGACCCTCACTGGAGACGGGGGAGGTACCCGACGGAGATGGTAGCTGCAAATCGTGAGACAGACTCCGGGACCCACCGTCCGGTGAGGGGGGAGGCTGGGGGATCGCAACATTAACTACGGGTGGTGTCGGCGGCAGCAGGCAAAGTAGGATGAATCTCTGCATCATGAGCATCATCTCAGCATGCCTCTAATCTTGGTCCCTCTTCATTTCTTCGTCACGTCTCCGCTGCAGATCCTTGAGCTCCTCGTCACGCTCCGCTAGCCGCTGCTCCATCAACCTCATCCGGGTGGCCTCTTCCTCAAGCTTCTTCGAGAGAGAGATCAACCTACTGTCGTCTTGTGCACTACTCGCCGTAGCCAACGGAGGGCGGCTGCTCGCGCTGGCGACTTTCGTCTTCTTGGCAGCGGGCCGAGCGGCTGGCCCGCCCAAAGTGGGAGCTGAGTGAGGCCTATCAAAAATATCCAGCGAATCTAACTTCAGGAAATCGAGTCGTTGTCGCGAGGAAGCGATTGTGTCTCCTGCTTCAGATTGAGAGGCACTCTAAAACTCAGGCGGAGTAGCGTCAACGAAGTTGTCATGGGACTCATTATCCGGAGTGACGGTGCTCAAGATCGGGCACACAACCACGGCGCTCGGTTCCGCATCTTCCTCTTCATCGCGGAGGTCAACAATTGCTTTCCCCTTCCCCTTGCCAACGGCCTCTCCAAGCTCGGGGAAGATCTCCGTGTTGACGTGATACGCAGAAACATCTAAATCGGCCCGATCCAACGTCAACGCAACCTCCGTGGCGTCGTCGAGGTCCTGCTCATCGGTGTCGTGGAAAATGCAGAATGCCTCCAGGTCCAACATCTACACACCAATGGATTGAACAAGATTCAATTTAGGTCAAGTCGAGCTAAACTGAATACAAACAATTGCTGGTACAAAAACTCAGCTATTACAACTTGAAAGGTTACGAACGCAGTAGATGACTTCTAGAAAATCATACAAGTAAAAGCCAACACTTTAGCTCGACTTGAGCTAAAGTGTCACGCAAGAGCATAGGCATGACCTCATTGAAACTATGAACGAGTCAGAAAGGGTATCAATAGTTTAGCTCAATTCAAGCTAAACTGTAGGAAAACTTACCACACTCGCAATGAATAATTTCGTCCCGCCAAATAGCTGGACAACTGCCTCCCCTCTCTTGCAGAACAGCTCCAGGACCTTGATGGAGAACTCTATCCTGAGCTCGTTCAAATTCATGGAGTACGCCAACTCGTTGTACTTGCACAGCTTCGTGTGCAACACATGCTCTAGAGCTGCGTAGGTCTTCTTTACGGTCGGGATCTGCGTAAGCTCCTTCTTGAAGAAAAAGAGGAGCCGAACCGGGTCGAGAGTGCTGTTGGTCTTTGGCGCGTATCCCCCCAGGCGCTCGTTCACGGAGGGAAGATACTTCGACTGCAGCACATCGTATGCATGGCACAACGACGGGCCCTCAGCAAATGCTGTCACTTGAAGGTGTGACTACTCGTCGCCGCAAATGGAGAGCCAAGCTGGAAGACCGGTGAAGGGAGGCTGCCCTTTCGATGCGAACATCGTCATGAACTTGTCAAAGAAGGGCCACTCCAACAACGACGTTGCCTTCCTAGAGAACCCAGGGATGTTTCAAAAGTCGATGATGCCGAGCTTCACGTTGCAACCGAGGTTGCGCCACAAATCCCAAGACCACGTCCCGAGCAAATTCGTTGCCGCCTTGCAAGAACGGAAGTGCAGAGCTCCCTGAGGTGGAACGAACCGCGACCGCACATCGATGAAGACTCTGAAGAACTCTTTAGCGTACGGAGAGAGATCTTCACATTTGCAGTTGCGAAACTACGTCTACCTCGAATCCTTGTAGTATGAATCCGGTGGTCCCCAATCCAAGAGGGCACGCTTTGAGGCCTTGCTGACGTTGTAGTTCTTCTTGAACGTCCGCCTGTTGGAACGATTGTACGCTCCATTGCTGTTGAAGAAGGCGAGCTCCGGCCTGATCAAGTGAAGCTCCATCCGAGCGACCTCCTTCCTCTTCCTCCGATCCACCCAGTCCCGGGCGATGTAGCAATCCTCCAGCACAGAATTTGGCTACTTTATAACAACCTTAGGATAGGGCAGTTTTCAAGATGGCCCTGACCGATTGAGAATGTGCTTGCACATTTTCGAGTGATCGGCTTTGGTCATGTTGCCGAGAAACATGAAGAACTCGCGCATCAGGACCCCATCCTTCTCAGGAATCCAAGACTTCGCGTCCTTGAACTTTGCCAAGGGCGTCGAAGTCGAATCAACATTGATGAGGTCGCCATGCACCGCGGAAGAGATGACGTCCGACTAGAGCTTGAAGGTCTCATCTGTCGCGGTAATGATCTTCACCTCGTTTGTAATTTAGAGCTCCTTTGCCTTCTCGGCTTTCTTGAGCGCTGCCTGGCTCTTCGCAACGTCAATCATTGCGAAGTGCTCACGAACCGCATTAAGAAATGGCTGCGCAGAACATAAAAAGGGTCGTGTGAGTTCACAATTAAAGAAGGAATATAAACATGTCCAGTACGGTCCAAACACTGCAAGTTAGCTCAAGTCGAGCTAACTTGCAACCCAAGAGCAGACAATGAAAGCGATTTTTTATCTATACAGATGACTATACAGGATACAGAGCGAATTTGCACTTTAGCTCCACTCGAGCTAAAGTGCATGACCTTGGTTAAGATATATTACCTCAAACCTCTTGTCATTGGCCATTTCAACTGCAGTTCTCCGACATGACTTGTGAGACCCTCGAATGCCCGTGGCGGAGTGCTTGGGCATTGGTCTCCCAGCTTGGATCCACAAAGCACGAGAGCCGAGGATATTGGTTGCCCACGTTGGCTTGAGCTGGACCAAGTGATTCACGCGATTATAATACGCGGAAATCTTCCTCAGCTTCTCCGGATCCTGCGTCCAGACAATGTAACATTGCCATGTTCGGAAGTGCCTTCTCATAACCTCCGGGATGTTGCCGTTTATCATCTCCTCTGACGCAGCAGCGCTATGCTGGCCGTTGATGATGTAGTAGTCGTAGTTGCTGAGCTCCTCAATAGTCGTCGGCATAGCGTTGAGCTTCGGCATGACGTAGAGAGTCTGCTTCTACGTCTTGTCTGGCATTTGGAGGTAGTAATGTTTCAACTCCTCCATACCCCGAGGTTTGAATGCACCGATCGTCTACTCCGGAGGTGCATTATGCAACCTCATCACGTCAAGCTCGATCTTCATCTCTCTGTCTCCATTGAAGAAGCAGCTCTGACACTCCGTCGAGAATTTTTGGTAAATCTGTTGGACGTTGTTGTAGTCAATTGTCTCTCCGTATCCGAGCGCTTTAGGGAGCTCCAAGAGTGCAGAGGCCATCGAACTGGCTAACTCCTCCTCTGATACGAGCTTCGACTTCTTTCTTGAAGAGGTCTCTGGCTTCTTGGCAGCTGACCGCTTCTTCACGAGGAAAGCAGACAGCGTGTTGCGCAGGGTGCTTTGGCTTGTTCTCGCACCTGGTGTTCTAACCGGTACCGAGGCTTGACTCATGTCCTGGCTACCGGTCACGACCCCCGAAACCATTGAAATTTCTATTGGGCGTCTTGCCGCGATATTTTTGGCCTTATCTAGAGCGACAAAGGTACTCATTCTATATAGAATGACGCGCAGTTTATTAGCTACAGCCTTTGCTTTCAGCGGCTGTCCGCTACTAGTCTCCCATTTCTTAAGAGAGATCTCATGCTCGACCTGAGTCACTATTTCCTCAAATTTGGACGATCTAAGAGAATTGACTAAATCCTGGATACAGAAGGGAGATGAACTATTGTTCACTACAATAGTAAAAAAATACGGCTCTACGGACTGAGTATTCGTCTCACACGACAATTTAACATGATAGTTATCTTTGTGGACTACATCAGTAATTTTGGTCTTGAAGTCGATGTGATGGGGATTGACGATAGCACCAGCGAAGGTCTGACCAAACACTAAATGATCCGTATAGGTCGCCCACAGAAGCGTCCACTTCAGAGTCATTGATGGGTCCTTGAGCTCCCAGCAATCCAAGTGGTTGTTGTCGTCGTCTCCATTGTCATTGTCAACGTCGACAGGCTTTGGCTGGAAGAAGTGCTGCAGCTGAGACACCATCATGTCCCTCTCAGATCTGCACAAACACGAAACAGAGCACAAATATTAGATTGCTTAAATGATCATCCAATTAGGACGGCAAGATCACACATTAGCTCGACTCGAGCTAAAGTGTAACGTTATACAAGTATGTGAATAATACTCTGCAACAAAATTTAGTCAATTAGAACATTCTCCTAGACCCTTTCAATCAACTCATGCCTACTTCTCGTTCAGCTCCCAAAACCGTGGAAAAGCTTACGAACCGATCCAATCACTCACGAACCTCACTCTTAAAGGTTTGCAAGTGGTTGGAGCGGGACTGAAGCTCATGTACAATTTATGAGTGGTGAACGAAAAGTAGATGTGAGTTGACAAACTAGAGTGCAATTACACGACTGTAAAAATGTTGTAATCAAGCTTTAGCTTCATCTTTAGCTCGATTCGAGCTAAAGTGCTTATACATAGAATGCATAGCTGAACAGTTCTGACACTTCCATTATTCATTCAAACGACTTTTCTATACATTTTTAGGAAAATCATGGCTACTTCTCGTTTAATTCTCAGAACTGTGGAAGAGCTTCAGTTCCGCTTCAATCACTCACAAACCTCACTCTTCGAGGTTGTCAAGTGGTTGGAGCGGGACTGAAGCTCTTGCACACTTGTGAAAGGTGAACGAGAAGTTGACATGAGTTAAGTCATAGATATCATTGGTATACTTTACTTCTGGAATGTTAAAAGTCCGAATGTTGTTGTGTTTGAGTTGTTGTTTAAGTTTATTGTCTTACACTTTAGCTTGATTCGAGGTAAAGTGTGTTGGCTTTATTGGAAGGCCGTGATATTTTTTCAGACCGAGAGTTTTAGAGTAGTTATTATGATTACTTTTCCTGGAGCCGGCTTTAGCGCAACCAAAGACGTATTTAGTCGTACATTTTAGCTCGACTCAAGCTTAAGTGGGCCTCCACTGTGCACTATTGTCCACACTTTAGCTCGAGTCGAGCTAAAGTGCCCTCTCCAGTGTGCTTCATTGGTCACATTTTACCTCGAGTCGAGTTAAAGTGCAGCCAAAAGAGCATACTAGAGAGCGCACTTTATCTCGACTCGAGCTAAAGTGTGGCCAAATGTGCACAGTGGAGGCCTACTTTAGCTTGACTTGAGCTAAAGTGTGGACAATAGTGCATAGTGGAGGCCCACTTTAGCTCGAGTTGAGCTAAAGTGTGGACAATAGTGCAATATCGATGTCCCACTTTACCTCGACTCGAGCTAAACTGTGTTCATTGAAAAGCTTATTTATTGCAGTTTGAGCAGATTCGTCTTTCGTTATATGATATTGAAGGCGTAGGGTTTAGGGCTTCTGTGTGAGAGCATGGATTTTACCTTTCAGCCATTGATTATGAACCTTAATCCTAGTCAAATTCTGCTGGAACTAGACGTCCTGCAACAACAATAACAAACCCACACACACAAAAAATCAAACAAAGTAGCACATGGAAACCAACACATTGAAATCATTCACAATGAAATCAGCACTTTGAAATGAGCACATTGAAATTAACACATTGAATTCAGCACATTGAATTTAGCAATTGAAACCACGACATTGAATTCAATGTGCACATCTAAACTAGCACAAACCAGCACATTTAAACTAGCACAAACCACGACAAATAACCACAAACCACCACAAACCACCACATTCAAACGAGCACATTGAATACAAACACCATATTTGTTATATTGGGAGATTTAGTGACTCCCAAATTAACACATGTAGATAATAAGAGCTAAAGTGCACATCTAAACTCTACAATATGGAGGGATATGAGTTTCCATTAAATTGGGAGGTAATGTTTTCTACAAAAACCCCTAGAAAAATAAATCTTACGGATAACATTACATTACGAATCTAACTATAATATTGAAAAGAAGAACACATTAGTTGACACTTCTTTTATACCACATGTGTTCATTGAATATGAATAGCTAAATATTCACACTCGATCCTACTAACCCGGATTAACACCATGCTCGAATTTAGCTAAAAGTGAGCTAAATGACGGACAAATATCCACTTGTAAGAGAATTAGCTAAACACATTTTGATGAGCCCTTTTTGATTTAAAAGAATTTCAATTCTCCTTGTCAAATACACATTGGCAAAAAATATATATAACGAGTTTCAAATGATGGTGCTCAGAAGTGGGAAAAAAATTGCACACACTACCTCTTTTCGAACTAAAGTGTCCCCATCACTTAGAGGTGCAATGAACTCAAAAAGGAAATTCCACACACTTTAGCTCCACTTGACCTAAAGTGCGCACCATTACTACGTACACTGAACTAAATAAGAAGATTTGCTCACACTTTAGCTCCACTAGAGCTAAAGTGCGACCCAACATTTACTTTCTATCATTCACCATGAAGGCAATTATTGGTATTATTGGTTTCAAGACTAGAAGCAATTTACCACATTGTTATTATAAAAATAAAAAAAAAACATACTGCAAATTATCACCGATACACAAAAAGAATGGAGAGAATATTTCATAGCAATCATTGGCATCACATTTTAAAGTCATACAGAGTGTAAATTAATGAAATACAAAATCTATAATCTCAGCACCAATGGATCTAACCATACTACATGAAGTATTACACATCAGAATCTAAAATCTAGGAAAAGGAAATCCATTTATCTAAGTCTATTACAATTCGGACCTAGCAAGTGCTTCCAAGGAGGCCTTGATAATTGCTACTTGTCCCTTCGGAATTTTTGTAGTTGAATCTTGCACATCACCTCCATCCCTCTTTGAAGACCTAGGTTTCCATGCTGTCAAGATTGAATCAGTACTCTCCCACGTTACGGCTATCCCCTTTTCAATTGTCCAGCGAAGGTTGCAATCTGTATCCCAATCTTTATAGAACTTCATAACATCCCGATCGTGCGATATAGGGCGGAAGAATTGGATATGCACGGTGTTTGGCATATCCGGGTTAGAATTAGGATCTGAAACTGCTTGAGCAATCCAAAATGGACGCTCGCCCCCATCACAAGGCCGCAATACAACAAAATAGCCAGCAAAAAGATCACGACCAACTCTAAAAGAAGGAGGTGGACGATCGCGTCTCTGGCCAACAAAATGCTCATCTTCACGGTACTCCTCGCGAACCTCACCCTCCGCTGAGAACTCATCTTCAATGGCATGGGCAATTCTCGTCGTTGGCCAAAAGCCGTCTTCCAATGATATCAGCGTATCCATTGGAATAATCAGAGCATCTCTAACATCACGCCAATAATACGAAAGTGGCTCAAAACGAGATCTGGCTTCAACAGACTCCCGCGATGATTGCTCCCAGTGATCAGGGAATCGTGAAAGTCCCTTCACCACCTCATGGAGATGCCGCATCATAGAAGGCTTCAATGCATCACGTTCTCCGCAAGGCCATAAAGATCTTCCTTCACAATCCTCCTTCCACAATTTGATGCCACTACCTTCTCCTCCTTTTGGAAGCCAATCCTCATCATGACAAAGGATTTTATACTTCATTACCGGACAACCACTTGAGTCCAAATAAAACTTGAACTGATGAGCCTTTGTATGACCCTCCAAAGCTTCATCACCGTTCGCAATCATACCCCCAATGAACTTCTTAAAGTCAGGAACCTCTTAAATGAGATGCGAAATTGTGGGAACACTCTCATTTTTCATAAACGACCTCATGAGCAAAGGAATGGTTGGAAAACTTTCCTTCCTCAGAGTCATACTCCAATGTCCAAATAAGGCATCTATATCATCATGTGTATGACCAACTAGCATAAAATTAACGTACACCACGCTGAAGATGCGTTTTGCAATAAGGAGAGACCAAAAACAGAAAACAAATCTATTTTTGTTATCACCAACTGCATTGTCCATTTGCACATTCAATATTAGTGGCAAAGGCCTCTCTAGAACTAGGATATCTGGAATCGGCCCTAATGGATCCAAACACATCTCCGCACCCCGTAATACCGCCGCATATAATGGATGAGAACTAGATTCTGGAAAGAATTGCCGGGACGATGACTTCGGAGGCGCCTCCAGGTCACGCAATAGTTTTGCGAACGACCCGACCTTGTAATTGGCATCATGGGAGTATAAATCAAGGCCGTAATGGGTGTAACGCTAGTCCACATGACCATGGACAAGCATGCCTGTGATTGCAAGAGGCAACTTCATAAGCCCATCTAAGTCCTTTGTTTTATATGAAAAAACCGGGGAGGCAGTCTTTGAGTGATCCATCTTATCATGCATGATGGTAAGAACCTCCTGGGGCGACGACTTTGATCGAAATCGGTTCAGGTAGTACAAGTCCCGATGTGAGAAAACAGAATCAATGTGAACCTCCATCTTCTTTTGCCATAGCAGTGATGCTTGTGTACCAGGTTGAGTAAGCTTCTTCTAATCCTGGTATTTGTCACAAGTAGAACAACGGGCAAAGTTGTCTCCACCTTTCTTGGCATAGTACTCAGGGAAGCTCACACGCCGAATCTTATTCAAGCTTGAGGTTGAGATAGGCGGCAATCCTCAATCAGCGAGATGATCATCAAGAAGCGGTATCTGATCCTTCCACTTAATATTTGCAGGGAGGACCTTTGCCACAGCCTTCTCGCCAGATGGGAGAACACGAGACTTGTGAGGCATGTGGTCCGCATGTCTATCGAGAATGGCTCCAAGAGCAGCAGTAGCCACAACCGTATGACCTCTAGGCTTACGCAAACCGGTATTCCCATGGTGTTGAGCCGCATGACCAGCGGCAGCGTCCTTTGCATTCCGATAGAAAGTACTCGCACTTACACCCATGATTTTCATCCAGGCATGGGCACAAACGTCCACACCCTCTAGGGTTACAACCTTCCTACCCGCAGCGTCTCTATGAAACTGTCTGTGAACATCGAGTTTGATATGATTTCTGAACTGCACGATGGTCTCACTGTACAAGCGCGTCCGAAGGACTCTTATTCTATCTCTAGGATAGTGTTGAACACAGTTTTGACTACAACAAGTATTGCTCGCAACAGCGTTAATGGAAAGAGGGGTCATGAGGAATTCAGCATTCCTGGACACTGTTGGACGTGTATTCCTTGAGGAATTGTCGTACGAACTAGAGCTCCTACCTAGAGGTCCGTTACGCTCAACCAACCAGACATTGTAAATGTCCCTAAGGCAATGATGGAAGAGACTCACACCGTTTAAGAAGACTTGTTGAATAGGCCAGGACTTAAACGAGTACCTCCACTCATTAGGAGCTTCCTCTAAAACAAAAGTACTGGACACCTGTACAACAACATTTGAATCCCCAAGAGGACCAGAGGAACCTAGAAGTGCACTGGAGTGGACATTGCGAACCAACCCTTCCCCAACGCGAACACCCGAACCATTGTGAAGCAAAACAGTCATCCCGAACCAGAGACGGCGAGGAATAACATCAAACTCAGGAAGGTCTGGGTTCACGGGAGCGTCAACATGAACATCGTCGCCCTCCGAAGACGACATCCTGCATTCCAATGAGATACATATTAAATAATCCTGACAAATAAAAATGGGTAAACGCCTTGGAGGAATAGACATTTATGAAGAAGCATAGGAAGAGGGTAATTGATCTCGAATCGAGGTAAGGTCTGGCGCTTGAAAATAACTATGATTCTAGTGAGTTGACATGGCAGACCAGGCAAATTTAGCTCGACTCGAGGTAAATTCATGCGGTATAAGAAGAAAAGTATAAATTTTCATGCAATAAGCTATAATCCGAATATGAAATTATTTCACCCCTGACAAAGACAACTAAGCCCGACCCGACCTAAAATTATGACTATCAGACTCATTGTCATTTTAACTCGAGTCAAGGTAAACAGAAATAGGACATCAGGTATGTCAGTTTAGCTCGAGTCGAGCTATACTTTCCTTCAAAAGAAGATAAGACAATTTAGCTCGACTCGAGCTAAACTGTCCTTGGAAAGATGATAAGACAGTTTAGCTCGACTCGAGCTAAACTGTCCTTCCGTGATTTTTGGCATCTTTTTAGGGATTCATATGGTAAAACTCTGCAGCATATGAATCTGACTCTCTGTGTACTACAACCCAAATCTTTCCGTTAGTCGTCACGAAACTCGCAGTGATGCTTCAAAATCACAGTAGCAACTGGAACCACCGCAATAACCCTACACACTGTCACATCCTAATTGCTAGAGACTGTGCACGGAGAATGCAAGAAGTATACATTGTGTACCTTATGAAGAAGACAACTGCTGCGTTGTTGCCTCGCTCAAGCGCCCTGCTCAACCGTGCGTAACCTAAAGATGTTACCCTCCTCAACCAACAACAGTTCTTCTACCTCCAAGCCTCTCCACAACAACCTTGCAGAGCAACCAAAGTGAGAAGGAAAGAAATGAAGAAAGTTTTCGAGGATCGGCGAGGTCACTCACGGACACACGACCGTTTCAGAATTGGCGGGAGGAAACTTCAGAATTGGCGGGGGGCTTTTCCACGGCCCCTAAAAAGGTGCAAATTCGAAATCTTAGCGGGAAACAAAATCAACTATTTCCTGGCTGACTAAAATAAGGAAGAGTACATACCTCGAATATACTTGCACATGCGAGTTATATACAAGGTTTTAGGGTAACGCTCAGGATTAGGGTTAGGGTTAGGTTTAGGGTTTAGGGTTAGGGTTTTTAGGGTTTGGGGTTTAGGGTTTAGGGTTTGGTATTTAAGTTCAGGTTTTAGGGTTCAGGGTTTAGGGTCCTTAGTTTAGATGTTATCTTCTGATGTCATTTCATTTCAATATAATAATACTTTGAAGATTCAAGATTTTGACAATTCAACTAAGGTATAGGGAAATGTTGAAAAGATATTGAGATGATTAGAAATAATTTGTATTACAATCCAAATAGGACTTATCTATTATGTTGAAATCAAAGACCTTAACAAACAAGTAGCATTAAAAAAAAACATATTTTATGTGCACGTGTATTTTTAGCAAAAAAGTATGTATTCAAACATGCTTTGGACATCATTTCTTTGGGGTTTTAAAAATGTGCATTATGTTACTATTTTGTCATCAATTTAGAATGTGCATTCTTTGGCAAGAATCCCAAGTGTCTCCATGGTCTGGATTTGGAATTGAAATTGGTTACTAATATTTTGAATTAAAATATCTTATATTTGAGTTCACATTGCATTATCATGAGTTTAGGGTGTGGCAGTCTAAGCATGACATGAAAGATGGAAGAATTCTTGACCATACAAATTTATTTCATGTTTTGACGTGAAATTAAAGACTTTGTCATTTGTAAAACATAGAGAGTGGAACAATATTAAAAGATTTCAACATGAAACGGAGAGACCTCCTCATGACAAAAAAAGGATAATCAAAATATAAAATATAACTAATACAAAGTGTATCACTGAGTACATCAGGCATAATTTAATGTTCGTAATGTAAGTAATTTTGAATTTATTTATACATGCAAAAAAGGAATAATTAGTTTTTGAGCACATTCTAGTGGTCGCAAATTATATTTGAAATTCTCAAAATTTTGTAGAAGGATGATAAAAGTCATGAGGCATAATTATTATTAATTTATTTTCTCAATGAACGTCTTCAATAAAAGTTATGCGAGCCAAAAGAGAAACTTCTCGATTGCCGGCACGTCGAGCAACCTAAAAAACGTTTTGCTATGACTCAGTATGGAATGTGATATTTTGAATACATAGAAGTAATACTAGAACGAATGATATTGTGGAAAAACATGTTATTCTTCTAGTGAAAAATAAGATTACATCTCCAATTCATACATTTTCACACATTGTCACACATTATTGATTTAGGGTACCAAGAATATTTAGACTTCATATCCACTGAAGACTAGGGGATCGTCATATTTTTTTGCTTTTTAATATTACTATTGGAGATTTAGGTCCACACATTTTGAAAATGCTTTTAAATTTCAAAAGATTACTATTTCACTTGTGAAATACTTAACCATAAAAAGAAGTACGGAGTTCAAAATGATTGTTTGTAGAAGTGGATATACACATTGCACATACATAAGCTCGGATGCCATATTTAACTATTTCTGGACTTTGCAAAGTCCAAAAATAAGGAAGAAGGATTTCAGTGTAGTAGAATTGTGGCACCCAATAGATTGAGAGGGATACAAATAAAAATAAACGAAGTCATTCAGCCGGATATCTCCGGATGATTACAGTCAGACGATACGAATCGATTACAGTGATAGAACCTTGCTCAAGGCAAGGTACAGTATTATCGACAGAAATTGTACTGACTCAATTTTCTTCCCAGGGAGTACTTAGGGGAAGAATTTAGAGAAAATGAACTTAGAGCAGAAGGCATTGACATTTCATGGATGCCGTTAAAAGAGCCGGAGATATCCGGTCGAAAGCAGGGAAAGCAGAAAACAGGTGGTGAGCTTTGAAAAACAAAATTGTTTTTTCGGAAGGGAGTCCGTGTACAAGACCATCACATACTTGATCAACTCTACGAGACAGCAATGATTAGTCTCAGTGAAACTCCTGCATGAAAGAGCAAAACCTATCCTGGCACTACCTCTGAAGACTTCTAAAGATCTTTCCAGTGCGCCGGCGCGTACATGTCCGAATCAACATCAGACCCTGTGTCACAACCAGTTTGAAATGGGCTGCAGCCGCCCTCCGAAGAAGATTCCTCCTCGTCAACATACCAGAGGTCGTCCTCCTCCTCATCTTCAACCAAACGACCTCCGAAGACCGACTCATCTTCATCACAGTCGACCTCGTTCTCGTCCTTCGCTTCATAGTCGCTGCCGTCCTCCTCCTCTAGAACATACTTGCTCTGAGCGTCCTCCTCCAATTCGTCCCGAGCACGCCGAATGGAACCTATCGCCCCTGTGTACCCGACTTGAAAGCGTAGCAGTAGTCCCTTCTCCGAACCCTGAGCGTCGCTCACGATCCTTCGAGAAACTCTACGGTCTACCGAATCAGACTCTTCCCTCTCCCTCTTCCTACTTGCAAAAGCCATATCCTCTCTCTCAACCCTGGCTATCGACTAACAAAACTAACAAGTTGAAAGACAAAACATGTGAATTGGTGCAGACCCGAACCCTTTCTTATACTATCCTCCCTACCAACCCATTTATTACAGGTCTCGAGCGTAGGTAAAGGATGAGTCATTGATAGAAGTCGCCATAACACCGAGACTGATAAAAATAAAGGCAGCTTTCACAGACACGAATGACCAACATGGGAGGCGACGCGTCAAGCGTGCTGTCGTAACGTGATGTGCGAAGTACAATCTCCGCCGCCAACCATTAGCATCACATGAATGATAAGAAGGTCCTCGTACAACTGATATGAAGTGTGTAATTGACCGCGTATTATAATTTTACTTATGGCATGTCAAAAATCTAAGAAGGAAACAGCCACGGGAATAACCGAAAGGTCTCTGATACATTGTTGAAACATCCATCGTAAATTGAAATGCATTATCGAAGCCACAAAAGATCTCCGGATATGATTCAATACTATTCAGAACACCTAGGTAAGCTCAAAATTGGGAAGCTCAAAATTAGATCTCCATAGACGAGAATGGGGGATGTGAATCTCCTATCCGGAGATCTCCGGCTAGATCTCACTGACTGAAACATGGCAATATACGAACATGCTAAGGTCCACAAAATATTACTTCCACAGCCGGAGATCTCCGGTAAGCTTTCAGAAAGACGTGAGGGTCCAAAAATATAGCGCTGGCAGAATTGAGTCAACAGTAACTCTGTCACTCCTCAATGTACCTAAATTTCATTGAATGGAAGAGTACAATTTCGGTCCTCTTCACGCTGACTGGCAAGAGCTAAAAGAAAGGATGCCGAACTCGGGCCCAGATAAATGAATTCGCCCACAGCCGGAGATCTCCGGTGCTCTTCGGTGTGAACATAGCAACTCTTCGAGATTTTAAACGAAGAGAATTTCACAGAACTGAATTATTGGTAGAGGGACTGATAAACGTATCAAGGATCAGCGGCATTCGCTTTCTCTAAGTTCACAAGCGCTGCTTCTTTCATTTTCCGTGGAATGGACCTCGTAAGTTGGTTAACTTTGCTTGACCAGGTCGCAAACAACACGGAACTCACATGACACCAAACAGGCTTCTCTTGGTCCGCAACCCAAGTGGCTTCCCAACAGTCCTGGTACTTCCTCTTCAGATTCTTCTGCTTGTTATCAGGCTCCCAATACTTAACGAGGAATTTCCCGTAGTTGACATTACCATCTTCCCTGACGACCTCCGAAACTGCTCTTCCCTGCCAGACAGGATAGATGTCAGGATCACTAGATCTTACTAAAACCCAGGAGCCATGACGAATGTCACGCCAAGGATTAAATGTGGACTTGGGGGCTTCATTAGCGGGTCCGCAGTAAGGCTCAAGAACCTCATCCTCGGGAGTCACATCCTCTGGTTGTGGAAGCAGTCCTAGAAGATTTTCACCTCCCTCATGAGGGCCTCTCCAATCATGGGCAGGCCAGAATCCCTCTTCGAGTTCGAAAGGCGTCTGGGGAAGTGGCTTGTCAAGCTCGTCGATGACATCCTTCCAGTATTGCAGGTATGGGCGAATGGAGTCCGCGTACCCTGCGCACTTAGACATTCCGGACGCCCAGTAGTCAACGTACTTCCGAAGCCCCGTCTTTGTAAAGTTTTTGTTCTCCGTCGCTTTCCTGGCCTTGTCTCTGGCAACATCTTGGTTTCCAACAGGGCTCTGCTCCTCATTACCCCATATGGGCT
This sequence comes from Bryoerythrophyllum caledonicum, assembly GCA_963971425.1. Classification (NCBI taxonomy): domain Eukaryota; kingdom Viridiplantae; phylum Streptophyta; class Bryopsida; order Pottiales; family Pottiaceae; genus Bryoerythrophyllum; species Bryoerythrophyllum caledonicum. The sequence continues at coordinate 24,949,775 of OZ020521.1, forward strand.
TGAATGGAACGGGCTTGGGAGATCCTGATGGAAGCATGGGACGTCCGAAGTCATCTACCTTCCAAAGTTTTATCGGCTCTCTGTTCATGGGTAACCACTCTGCGTCAACGGCAGATTTCTTGAACTTCATGACCGGAACACTGTCATTGTCAACGAAGAACTTGAAAAGATGCATATCACTAAGTCCTACCAGACGTCCCGCCCCGCTGCATAGATAGCCATCGACATACGATTTGAAGTCGGCGACCTCTTGGATAACTTCCGGCGTGAAGGCTAGTTTCTGTGACTTCATGAATGCCTTCATCAAATCCGCTAGAATATATGTACTACTTTTCTTCAGTTCTTTCGAAAGATGACTAAAGTAAGCATCAATATCTTCATGCGTATGTCCGACGACCAAGAAGCCAACCTGTATCTCCTTGAAAACACCTCGAGCAGTTAGCAGTGATAAGAATGCCATCAAGTATTGGTTCTTGTTATCCTTCGCGGAGTTGTCAAGCTGTAGGAACAATTTCGGTGGCAAAGGTTTCGGTCCCTTAAAAGCACTCGGCTCCACGGGCTCTAAAGCGTCCACGCACCTGCTCTTTCCCCTCATGAGCGCCGCGAACATCGAGTTTGGAGGTGGGTGCTCGAAGAGTGCGCGCGTCTCATGTAAAGGTGCTCCCTCAAGCCGCCGAAAAAGTTTTGCCAGGGAGGAGATGGTGGCTTTCGAATCTCCAGGCCATAAAGCAGGAGCATAGTGAGCATACGCTCCGTCGACAAGACCGTGAGCCACCATTCCAGTGACATTCATGGGAAGTTGTCCGAGACCAGATGTCGCCTTCGTAGTCCTCCACATGCGAGGAAGTGCAGTCTTCGCAGTGTCCATCTTGTCGTGAATGACACAAAGAAAGGTCAGCGGCTTCGCCTTCGACTCCTCTCTCCATGTCGCGTAGAGCTTCCGGCAAGATTGCTGGTGATTCAAGTGAGCCTGCCTGTTGCTATAGAATAGCTCGTAAGCGGGCGTTCCCTTTGGAGTCGTCAGTAAGAACTGATTGAATTCATCGCAAGTACTGCATTTTGCGAAGGTGCTTCCAAATGGCTTAATAGCAACATTCTCGAAGAATTCCTTTCTAACCCTACTAACTGTGGACTGACTTACAGGAGGAAGACCGTAGGAGTCGTTTGTCTGCAAGATGAAAAAATTACCAAGTGAGGACAGTATATCAGAAGGACAATCCAGCAGATAGGGCGAAGAACAGAGTATTGCAAAGAAAAGAAATTTTAGTTCAACATTGACACAGCCGGAGATCTCCGGTTCACTAACTAGGACTTTGGTCGACTGAAGAAAGAGAGTTCAAATCCATATCATTGTGCAGGGACAAGTAACTTACAGCATTGACGCTTGCTCGAATTTGATTCCAGCTGTTTCCCGCAGGAAGATACTTGAGAGTGTCAATCCGACCATTCCCGACACTACGCATTTGGTGAGGCATCTGATCCGCGTTGTCATTAATAATCGACGTCATTGACCCCATTGCTTGAATAGTGGCAAGCCGTGGGCGCTTAATGCCCTTGTTACCGTGAGTTGCATTGATGATTCCTCTACTGAAATGTGCGATATACGAGTGAAATGTGGACTTCCGAATTCCATGGATCATGTACCATGCAACGGAGCAGACCTCCGTTCCTAATAGAGTGACGTACTTTCTCTTCCGGTCCCCTTCAATTGAGTGAAACTGCCCGCCTACCGAGATCGCATACTCCTTTCGGTCTTCAAAGGATTTGTCATAGAATTTCTGTCTAACAGAAAGAGTCTGGGACTGTTGAAAATATTGGCAGCATCGTCTGGGACAGCACATTTCCGAGCTGACTTTGCGAATTTCGTCATCCATAGTCCTCTTGGTGTACAAGGATTCTTTCTTGTTAAGGTCTTGCTGTCGGGAAATAAAGCGGTAAGGCTCCTTTGCACGACCCCCCAAATAAGCACCAGAATCTGGTTGTAATGGCAGGGATGCAAAATGATCTATTGTGCTTTTCAAAGACCTCCCGGAAGGAAAACAACATTCAAGAATGGGCCACGATTCATGACTCATAATTCTCTCCGTGTCCCCCACAAAAACGTCGAGGACAGTTACACCAATGTTATCTTCTCCCAAGCATCCACTTCGAAAGTGATCCCCTGCTAACGACGCCATGATTCTACCAGAGCAGAGTACTAACAGATTCCCGTCCAATCGTTGCACTTCAAGTCCAACCCATCTCTCACGTGGAACGAAAGGGGACTCGTCCGACCGGAGATCTCCGGTTGGAATCTTCACATCCGCCCTTCTCCACAGGACCGTCCGCCGAAGTGTTTGAACAAGTGAACAATATCCGCGTTGCAAGGGAATTAGTGGAAATTCTTCCGCCAAAGACGTTATGGCCGTTGGTCTGAGTAATACGAACTCACTGGAACCGACTGGTATGTCAACTCCAAGCCATTGACCAACTGGGTGAACCTCGACAATTGATGCTTCTCCAATTTCGCCTGAGCCTGGCCTCAAGAGGTTCACGGACAATCCTGACCACAAAACCTCCGACCTTCCAGTAGACTCCTCGGATGGATCATCTTCTTCCATAGAATCCGCTCGACACAATTCGGGGCATTGAGCTGCGACCATGGCAAGATCGTCCGAGTCACTCTCCCACCAATCAGAGTCAGACATTCTTCCTGCCTCCGTCGGTCGATGTTCGGCTGGTGGCCGATGGCTTTAGTACATGAATATATGGACGTGGATTAGAACTGAAAAACCATGGTCAAAATCGTAGGGTGTGTCTAGCCGGAGATCTCCGGATGACTCGATATTGAACAGCAACGTCCATTCCTCGCGTAAGTGACGATGTGAAGGGTAAATCTACAAGTTCTATTCGAATCTTACCGGAGATCTCCGGTTCATCCCAACCACGCTGCCGTGATATCGTTCAATGATCATCTCGCCCATGAATAGCCGGAGATCTCCGGGAAACCTGGGCTCATAAATGGGACAGCCAGATGTTATTTGGATAGTTACCGTGGCTTGCAAGTGAGCACTGCAAAATCTAGAATGTCACAGCTAGAACAGCCGGAGATCTCCGGTTTGAATCAACGTCGTTATCGAAACATTGGCCGTACGGAACATTCGAGGCTGTGGCAGAAAGATTCAGTTGCCAATCCTTGAGAACTGTTCGGATTCACACCCCGATCAGTCACGTCATCCTACTTCTCGAGTCGAAATATATAAGGCGCTCCGGATCTATCTCTTAATTAGGAGACGATTTAGTTACTGAATCACTACACGACAGCTTCCGGTCGACTTTGAGGGCGAAGAGAAACACAATCTACACCAATCCTATCAAATTGAATGCCGATTTGAAATTATACGAGGATACAATTCTAACACTCCTGGAATACCTACTGTCTAATTGTTTCCCTGCAGAATTCAAGCACGATGTCGCGCACTCAAACACTCTCACTAACTGGCCCAGCTCCCACAGTATCCCAAACCTCTACAGCAAAAAAGGATGAGAGCTGAGTTGAAGGATACTCTTATCAACCTCCTCATCACCTCCTGGTGGGAAAATTCAGGCGCTCAAATTTGAAACGAATCTTGGGCATGCATTCTCTATCATAGTAGCAGCTGTACACCATCATGATAGTGCGCATTCTCCGACGTGCCCACGACCGAGGCCACATTCCACTCATGATAAATGAATGGCTCGTACTCGTGGGATGACCGTATTGTAAGGAAACCATCTAGTTTACAGAGTGCTGCAAATTAGAAAACGGAAGATGAAGTATGCCCCATGGTGTGTCTTTGTGATTACAAGGGCCGTATCACGTCATGGACTAAGTATAATGTAATCGTATTATTCTTCTTGTACTCACCATTGTGAATGAAATTATACCCTACGCATGGATAACAGTCGGCCCACTGCTGCCCACTATACTAAAAGTTTCATTTAGTGTAATGGCACGAATAGTGTACTTACCTTTGTACTTTAATTGCAAACAACTTGACAAATAGTGTACTAATTGCAAAGAAGTGTACATTCTAAATAGTTAATTCGATCAAAAATTACTTCATCAATAATAACTTTATCGGAGTACACTCCATGGAAATTTATTTTTTATTAGCTTACTTTTACAAGATATTACTTTTTCACGTTTTTCTTCTTAAAAAGTTAACTTTTACAAAATTTACTTTTCCAAACATCAACTTTTTCAAAACTTTACTTAACCATACATTTACTTTTACCAAACATTTACTTTTTCAAAACTTTACTTAACCATACATTTATTTTTACCAAACATTTACTTTTTCAAAACTTTACTTTACCATACAATTACTTTTTCCAAACATTTACTTTTTCAAATTTTTACTTTACCATACAATTACTTTTACCAAACATTTACTTTTTCAAAACTTTACTTTACCTTACAATTACTTTTTCCAAACATTTACTTTTTCAAAAATTTACTTTACCATACAATAACGTTTTCAAAACTTTACTTCTTCGAAACCTTACTTTTTCAAAAATTAACTTTTTCAAAAATTTACTTTCTTCCAAGTTTACTTTGAATTAGTGAACTCTTGAAATAGTTCACGTTTTCAAAAGTTCACTTTTTCAAAAGAAAATTATTTCAAAAGTTCACTTTTTCAGAAGTAAATTATTTCAAAAGTTCACTTTTTCAAAAGAAAATTATTTCAAAAGTTCACTTTTTCAGAAGTAAATTATTTCAAAAGTTCACTTTTTCAAAAGAAAATTATTTCAAAAGTTCACTTTTTCAGAAGTAAATTATTTCAAAAGTTCACTTTTTCAAACGTCTACGTTATCAAATCTTTACTTTTTCAAATGTTTACATTTGGGAAAGCTTATTTTTACAAAAGTTAACCTTTTCAAATGGTAAGTTGTCTTTTTTCCCCGAATTGATGTTTTTTCATAGTTCTTGTTTTTTTCAAAAATATTGTTTCTTCCTAAATGTTTTTTCCTAATTGTTGTTTTCGCAAAAATGTTGTTTTTACCTATTTGTTGTTTTCCCAAATTGTTGTTTTTTCCTAATTATTATTTTTTTGCAATTTTTGTTTTTCCAATTTTTTGTTTATGAGTTTTATTTTTTCTCTTCTTCACCTTTGAGAACACATAATTCTCTTCTACTTTCAATACCCTAAACGTGCACGAGTAAAATAGTTAATATTCCAATAGGGTTTACAAAAGTTCACAACTAGTGTAGTAGTTCACATTTAGTGTACTATTTTGTCACTACAGTAATTGCGTAGTTGACAATTAGTGTATGGGTTCGTATTTAGTGCGCACTACACTAAATGAAACTTTTAGTGTAGTGTTGTTCAACTGACACTACAGGACACAAGTAGAACGTCGACATTCGTTTCCAATGTGAAATATCTCCAAAATTTCCTTGTTCGACAAAAGCTATTTCTCTACTTTTGAAGATACGTGTAGAAAGATACCTGGGTGTCCGCCATTTTTCTCCCATGGCTCTCCGGACTGCTAGCGCCGAATGAGGATGTTCCCGACTTTGTTAGACGTCATCCTTTGATGTTTGCCAGTGATCCAGTAGACAAAAATTCCAAAGAGGCCCGGTCCGTGGTGAAGGGCATAATTTCGGCTCCTTAGAACAATGAATTATACTGGTTATTTTAAACTCTATGCTTTGTAAATGTTACGTCAAGGATGTCTGTGGGATTTCGACCATTCAATTTTGAAGATAAAAGTTGTTGTCAGTAACGTTATTTGTTGAGGTCCTTCTTTTTATTTGTTATTGTTAGTGTCTCGCCCCCAAGCTTCACCTTCCAATATCTGTGATCACTTCTAAGTATTCTCCTCACCATTTCGTCTGCCGAACGTTGGTCTGGGAGGGTCACCCGGAGATCTCCGGTCGAATTCGTGTCACTTGAACTCCTCCTACCATATTTTCTCCTCATTCCAGTGCTCTATTTCTAATTCGATGGTCTTGCCTTCTTATTTGCAGGTCATAATCATATCACTCCGCGGTCCTCTCTGCTCGGACGAGGTCCTTGACTCGGCCAAATCCCGCTCCACGCAGCTGCCTTCCTTTAATGACACGGCAGATGTTATTCGAATACTACTGCCGTATTTCAATGTCGGGATCTGGTCTCCTATGCGTCCAGATAGGCTCATGGAGGCGGCCCAATTGTTGTTGCCCCCAGACATCTTATCAGATATTCTTTTTTGCTATGCCAGCAAACAGACTCGAAGGCCCACCTATATTAGGTTTCTCCACATCTTCAAGAAGGCTTCATTTAATCCTCGAACAAGGCATTATTTGTGGCCCAAATGTGTTGTTGTTGCAGATCTAGATCCATTCAAGAATCCTAGAGAGGCTATAGTTCATTATCTAACTTATGGGAGACACCATACTGGACGGGTAGAGGGCATCTGTAAAGGACTTAAATTAGAATAGTTGAATCGATTTTCCATAGATTACACGCGCCTCTTAGCAACGGCCACCCCTCATTTATTGAATGACACTTTTTTATAATGAAACAGTTTAGAATTGGACTCCTACTCTCATTTCATCCGGAGATATCCGGTTGCATATTCTATCAATTGCGAGTATTTTCTGTCCGTAGCTCTGTCCCAGTTTTCCCTACCACATTTTTCCTAACCACACATTTGTGATGTACAATATGTCCATCAATTTCTATTCTCAGGACTCGGTTCTTCTTCTGAATTCCCCCTTGATATTTACCCGGAGATATCCGGCTGCATGCTGCAGACTCACGTATTGTCTAGCCATTTCAAATTTGGTCGCTCTAGCCATTTCTTCCTTCATAAGTGTCATTGGTGATACATTTAATGCTTGAATAGTACTCTAAACTCCTCGACTTTTATGCTTCACTATCTTTTATGAGGCACATTTCCGGATCTTTCTTTTAGTCCTTAGTCCAGAATTCACCTCATAGTCCAGAAATAGTTAAATATGGCATTCGGGTTTTAGCAGAGGTGTGCACCATCACTTTGTGCAATGAACCAAAAGGAGTGTGTGCAGACACTTTAGCTCCAGTAGCGCTAACGTGTGCCTCATCACTAGGTGCACTGAACTAAAAAGAAAATACGCACAGTTTAGCTCTACTGGCGCTAAATTGTGCAGCATCACTAAATGGAGTAGATTAGAAAGCAAAAATGCACTATGTAGCTCTAGTATACAGAAGATGGCTTCTAGAGAAGTGGACACTAAATAGGAATCCATATAGTAATTGTAAAATGTACAATAAGTGTAGTGACAAAACTATACATCACCCAATGTCAACTACTACTCTAGATGTCAATCCTAGTAAATAGTGGAACATAAAGTTTTTTACTTGTGGACAATTAGTTTAGGAAACCTTAATCATGGTTTGATTACATCTTGAGCATCATAGTAAGGAAGGGTTGAGTGCATGTAGAAAAGCAAGAATTTGCAAGAAAGAGCTTGGGAATAATCGGACGTAGGTATGGAGCAAACGCAAAATATCAAAGATTGGACAAAGTAGAATGTAAAATATGGAGGGAAAATGAAACTGCAAGTAGAAGATTGGAAATATAAGAACATTCTTCTGGAAACGAAAATGAGTAAAGAAAGGAATATTGGAAAAGGAAAAAACTTAAACATACCATAAATATAGAAATACAAGTAAAATACTCATTAGATATCCATCACATATTATGCATTCAATGTGCATTACATATTCAGTACATATTCATTAAATACTTATTGAATATTCATATACACATTAATTTTACATTAGAAATTTATGCACTATTCATTATCTATTCATTAACAGTGCATTAAATACTCTATAAATAATCATTAAATATACAAATATTAATTAAGCTATCATAAAATATACTTTTAAAACTTCAAACATTCATTAAGTAAAATTTAAATATTCTTTAATTGTGCATAAAAGTTACAGATATACAAATATACATGAATTATCCTATAAAAAATCATTACAAAGTCATTAGTTATTGGCTAATTATATGATTACACATTAAATATTCATTTGGATAATATTTAAAAATATAAAAAAAATGCAAGAGATGGGAATGAGAATAGTTGTGGATAAGACGATAAGAAATTGAGGTTGAAGATGAGACGAAGAATAAATGCATGGCGACCGGTAGGCAGAACATATTGAGCTTATACCAATTTATCAAGTATCAAAATTGTGTGCTAGGGAAGAGTTTTGATAGAGGGCTATTACAAAATGAACTGTAGTAGGTGAACAAATGAGGGATAATATTCATGACAATGGTGGCTAAAACTAGTTGCCAACTTGTTGACTAATAGTGTACTAGAAATAGAGAATCTCCACCGGGGCCGAGGGACCGGGATGCGAGAATAAACACGGTAAAGCCCACTCCGTGAGGCCTAGGCCGGTGTATCGGCCCACCGGAGTGGCGGCGCCGGTTCTTCTAAACAAAAAATTTACAGAAAGTACAGGGGAGACTATAATTCCCCGGGAGCATGTGTTCAATCATGTAATTACACGAGGGAATTAAAAAAAATCAATAAAAATCCCAAAACAAATTAGCCTACTATGGCGTAAGTGTTGGGCGCTGGCGTTTCCTCACAGTGGCCAATTCGGAGACGGTGCGGGGGGAAAAGGGTAAACCCCCCTCCCTCCACCTCAAACTTGGGCACCTTCCTGCTGGCGTGGAAAATTCCCCGTCAGGGGTGGAGATGCTCTTACTACTGGATTTGTACCGTTAGAGTAAAAGCAAAATGAAGTGAAATGTAAAGAAAAAATTCACACTTTAGCTCTATTAGAGCTAAAGTGTGCACCATCAGTAAATGTAGGAAACTAAAAAGAAAATATGCACACTTTAGCTCCAATAGAGCTAAAGTGTGCACCGACATTTATTTTATAATTATACAATTGCAAGATGTGGTCTTAACATACTTAATGTCAGTTCGATTCTCAAAGTAAATAATATCAAACTCATAAAAAATCAAAACGTGAATTCAAAGTAATAGAATCTTAAAATCGTAGCTTTAAAATTCTCTTAAGTGTGCTTCACCTAATAATTGGTGTAGGAGGAACTTATATACATCGATGGTAATCAATTTACTCCTTGTGTAACGCAGAAATTGAAATCGAGTCAAGTGATAGCCAGCTGATCCACTAAAACCATGAAAGAAAACTAAACACTATAATCCTGTTTCTAACACTAAACACTATAATCATTCACTTCCGTCCTATCCAAGTTTGTGTTTTATTGAGAAAATGCCAATTTAGAAGTTTTAATTGAGATCATACGAATGAAATTGGAAATAATCACTTTTCTTTTGCTACCTGTTCGTTGCCTCAGAATATGCAAAATTGTAGTGTTAATGGCCAAGAAAAATTGTGTAGGAAATTTACGAGTACAGAAATACAACACGCGCGTAATATCTAGAACTTACATTAGAAAGATTAAAATGGCTTCTTGAAACTCCGGGTATCAATAATGAAGGTGAATGATTTGTGGTGCATCCATCTGTAATATCCGAGGGTCTCACCCGAATATCACGAAGGGTATCCCGAGGGTATCTCGGGAGCACCACACGGCCACAGGGTTTCGACCCTCACGGCTTTAGGTGCCCCCAAAAGTACCTCACGAAATCGTGGCGCTCGCTTTTTTTCTTCCCTTTTCATTGTTGTCCAGGTTTTATGTGTGTCCGTCTACGCGTTGTTGTTTTGTGAGTGTGGTGCGTTTATGCGTTGGTTCGTCGTGGTTTTGTGTCTGTCCGTCTACAGGTTGTTGTTTTGTGAGTGTGGTGCGTTTATGCGTTGGTTCGTCGTTGCGAGTTTGCGGTTTGTGTTGGTTTCGTTATCAACAAGGTTTGTTAAGTTTGTGTATATTGTAGCGCTGCGTTTAGGCTTTCGTGCACAGTTTACTGGAAGTTAGGGTTTCCTGCAGATAGGGTTTGTAGAACGTGCGATTCTTTGTTGTATGAGTTTGTGTACACTGTAGCGCTAGAGTTTAGGGCTATTTGTGTGAGATTGTGTGAGTTTCTGTGAGTTTGTGAGAGTTTGTGAGTTTGTGTGAGTTTCTAGGAGTTTCTGTGAGTGTGTGTGAGTTTCTAGGAGTTTCTGTGAGTGTGTGTGAGTTTCTGCGAGTTTCTGTGAGCACGTAGAGTCTGAAACGGCCGTGCTCGGAGGATTGACGTGAAGAAGGAACAAGACTTGCAGCTTTTTCAGTCGGATTTCTCAGTTTTAAAGGTAAGTGCACTCATTCAATCTTGCATTTCTTTTGATATTTGTGTAGTTTTGCTTTAGATATGATGTATTGAAACACTATGATAGCATTGCTTTTGATGTATGTGTGAGAAGGTAGATGAGATTGTTTATTCAATGTGGTGGTTTGAATGTGGTAGTTTGAATGTGGTAGTTTGAATGTGGTGGTTTGTGGTGGTTTGTGGTTATTTGTCGTGGTTTGTGCTAGTTTAAATGTGCTGGTTTGTGCTAGTTTAGATGTGCACATTGAATTCAATGTCGTGGTTTCAATTGCTAAATTCAATGTGTTGAATTCAATGTGTTAATTTCAATGTGCTCATTTCAAAGTGCTGATTTCATTGTGAATGATTTCAATGTGTTGGTTTCCATGTGCTACTTTGTTTGATTTTGTGTGTGTGGGTTTGTTATTGTTGTTGCAGGACGTCTAGTTCCAGCAAAATTTGTCTGGGAATCAGGTTCATAATCAATGGCTGAAAGGTAAAATCCATGCTCTCACCCATGAGCCCTAAATCCTACGCCTTCAATATCATGTAACAAAAGACGAATCTGCACAAACTGCAATAAATAAGCTCTTCAATGAACACAGTTTAGCTCGAGTCGAGCTAAAGTGGGACATCAATATTGCACTACTGTCCACACTTTAGCTCGACTCGAGCTAAAGTGGGCCTCCACTGTGCAATATGGCCCACACTTTAGCTCGAGTCGAGCTGAAGTGAGATCCCCAATGTGCTCTTTTGGCTGCATTTACCTCGACTCGAGATAAAGTGCGCTCTCCAGTGTGCTCTTTCGGCTGCATTTTAACTCGACTCGAGGTAAAGTGTGGCCAATGAAGCACACTGGAGAGGGCACTTTAGCTCGACTTGAGCTAAAGTGTGGTCAATAGTGCACAATGGAGGCCCTCTAAAGCTTGAGTCGAACAAAAATGTTCGACTTAATACGTCTATGGTTGCGCCAAAGCCGGCTCCAGGAACAGTAATCATAATAACTACTCTCAAACTCTCGGTCTGAAAAATGTCATGGCCTTCCAGTAAAGCGAACACTCTTTAACTCGAATCGAGCTAAAGTGTATGACAATAAACTTAAACAACAACTCAAACACAACAACATTCGGACTTTAAACATTCCAAAAGTATAGTAAACCAATGATATCGACGACCCAACTCATGTCCACTTCTCGTTATATTTTCACATGTGTCCAAGAGCTTCAGTCTCGCTTCAACCACTTGAGAACCTTAAAGAGTGAGGTTCGTGAGTGATTAAAGTGTGAAGTGAAGCTCTTTCACAATTCTGAGAGTTAAACGACAAGTAGCCATGATTTGAATAAAAATGTATAGGAAAGTCGTTTGAATGAATACTGTAAGTGTCAGAACTGTTCAGCTATGCATTCCATGCATGAGCACTTTAGCTCGAGTGGAGCTAAAGATGAAGCTAAAACTTGAATACAACATTGATACATTGGTGTAATTATAGTCTCCTAACTCAACTCACGTCTACTTTTCGTTCACCTCTCATAAATCGTGCAAGAGCTTAGGTCCCGCTTCAACCACTTGAGAACCTCTAAGACTGAGGTTCGTGAGTGATTTAAGGGGAACTGAAGCTCTTCCACAGTTCTGAGAGTTGAACGAGAAGTAGGCATGAGTTGATTGTAAGCGTCTAAAAGAATGGTCTAATTGACTAGATTTTGTTGCAGAGTATTATTAACATACTTGTATAAAGTTACACATTAACTCGAGTCGAGCTAATGTGTCTTCTCGCCATTCTAATCGGATGATCATTTAAACAATCTAATATTTGTGCTCCGTTTTGTGTTTGTGTAGATTTGAGAGGGACAGGATGGTGTCTCAGCTGCAGCACTTCTTCCAGCCAAAGCATGTCGACATTGACGATGACAATGGAGACGACAACAACCACTTAGATTGCAGGGAGCTCAAGGATCCTTCGATGACACTGAAGTGGACGCTGCTGTGGGCCCCCTACACAAAGAATCTAGTGTTTGGTCAGAACTTCGCTGGTGATATCCGTGAACCCCAGCACACCGACTTCAAGACCAAAATTATTGATGTAGTCCATGAAGATAACGATATAGTGAAGTTGTCGTGTGAGACAACCACTGAGTCTGTCGATCCTTATATGTTCACTATTGTAGTGAACAATACTTCGTCTCCCTTCTGTATCTTCGACTTAGTCAGTTCTCTTAGGGGGTCACAGTTTGATGACATAGTGGCTCAGGTCGACCACGAAATCTCCCAAAAGAAATGGGAGACTAGTAGTGGTCAGCCGCTGAAAGCGAAGGCTGTAGCGAACAAACTCCGCGTCATTCTTTCCAGAATGAGTACTTTTGCCGCTCTTGAGAAGGCAAAATTAATCGCGTCTAGGCGCCCAATAGAACTTTCGATAGTTTCTGGTGCCGTAACCGGTAGCCAGAATATAAGTCAAGCATCGGTACCGGTAAGAACTCCTGGTGCAAGAGCAAGTCGAAGCACCTTGCGCAACACGCTGTCCGCGTCTCCCGTCAAGGAGCGCTCAGCTGCCAAGAAGCCGGAGACTTCTTCCAGGAAGAAGACGAAACTTGTTTCAGAGGAAGAGTTGGCCAATTTGATGGCCTCTGCACTGTTGGAACTCCCTTCGGCGCTCGGGTTCGGAGAGGTAACAAACTACACCAACGTCCAACAGATATATCAGAAATTCTGGACGGAGTGTCAGAGCTGTTTCTTCCAAGGAGACAGAGAGATGAAGATCGAGCTTGATGTGATGAGGCTGCATAATGCACCGCCGGAGTGGACGATCCGTGCATTCGAACCTCGGGGTATGGAGGAGTTGAAGCATTACTACCTCGAAATGCCGGACAAGACGGAGAAGCAGACTCTCTGCGTCATGCCTAAGCTCGATCATATGCCAACGAAGGTTGAGGAGCTCAGCGACTGCGACTTCTATATCATCAACGGCCAGCACAGCGTTGCTGCATCAAAGTCGATGATAAACGGCAACGTACCGGAGGTTATGAGAAGGCACTTCCGAACATGGCAGTGTTACATTGTCTGGACGGAGGACCCTGAGAAGCTGAGGAAGATTTCCGCGTATTATAATCGCGTAAATTACTTGGTCCAATTCAAGTCGACGTGGGCAACAAATATCCTTGGCTCTCGCGCGTTGTGGATCCAAGCTGGTAGACCGATGCCGAAGCACTCCGCCGCAGGCATTCACGAGTCCCATAGATCAGGTCGGAGAACGGCAGTGGAGATTGCCAAAGACAAGAAGTTTGAGGTAATTAATCTTAACCAAGGTCATGCACTTTAGCTCGACTCGAGCTAACTTCTGTGCTTGTCCTTCTTAGTATAGTTCTGTATATAGATTCAAGCACTTAGAGTGTACACTCTCCGGTTGCAAGTTAGCTCGACTCGAGTTAATCTGCATTTTTGGGTCCTGCTGGTTTGGTTTTTTTCCTCTGTGGTTGTACGCTAAATCAACACTACCAATGTTCTGCATAGCCATTTCTAAACGCGGTTCGTGAGCGCTTCGCAATGATCGACGTCGCCAAAAGCCAGGCAGCGCTCAAGAAAGCCGGTAAGGCGAAAGAGCTCTCGATTACGAACAAGGTGAAGATTATCACCTCGTCCAATGAGACCTTCAAGCTCTGGTCGGATGTCATCTCTTCGGCGGCGCAAGGCGACCTCATCAACGTGGATTCAACAACGTCGCCCTTGTCAAAGTTTAAGGACGCCAAGTCCTAGGTGCCTGAGAAAGATGGGGTATTGACGCGTGAGTTCTTTAAGTTTTTCGGCAATATGACCGAGGCTGATCACGCAACGCTGTGTAAGCATATTCTCAATCGATCAGGGCCATCGCTAAAACTACCTTATCCTAAGGTGGTTGTAAAGCAGCCGCAATCAGTGCTGGAGGATTGCTGCAGCACCCGGGACTGGGTCGATCGAAAGAAGAGGAAGGAGGTCGCTCGGATGGGGCTTCAGTTGATCAGGTCGGAGCTCGCCTTCTTCAACAGCACTGGAGCGTACAGTCGTTCCAACTGGCAAAAGTTCAAGAAGGACTACAACGTCAGCAAGGCCTCAAAGCGTGCCCTCTTGGATTGGAGTCCACCGGATTCGTACTACGCAAACTTAAGGCAGACGCAGTTTCGCAACTGCAAATGTGAAGATCTCTTTCCGTATGCGAAGGAGTTCTTCAAAGTCTTCCTCGATGTGCGGGCACGGTTCGTTGCACCTGTAAGGGCCTTGCACTTTCGTCCATACAAGGCGGCAACCAACTCGCTCGGAGGATGGCCCTCGGATGCGTGGCGTAACTTGGGCTGCAACGTGAAGCTCGGCATCATCGACTTCCGTAATATCCCTGGGTTCGCAGGGAAGGCAACGTCGTCATTGGAGAAGCCCTTCTTTGACGAGTTCATGACAATGTTCGCATAAAAAGGGCAGCCTTCTCTCACCAGTCTTCCAGCGTGGCTCTTCATTTGCGGCGACGAGCAGTCACACCTTCAAGTGACAGCGTTTGTTGAGGGCCCGTCGTTGTGCCATGTGAGAGCCGCAAAAACGGCTCACGGTGATGAATGGACCTCACATCGGGTCCATTAAGGCTAATAAGTGGTGAAAATGGGTTATCCCATTGGTTAGCTCGTGGTCTTTTGATCAGAATAGCTAAATAGCCTTCCATGCGCTAATTCCTTAACTAGGAACCACTTATTGGCAATCGCAGAATTTAGGTAGTTAGCCAAAAAAAAAATAGAAAGGAAAAATGAAGAAAAGATAGAAAAGAAAAAAAACAATAGAAAAAAATTAAAATTAATAGTGATGGAGAAGAATTTACCTCCTACCAAGTCGTGGATCGCAATTGGTCACGATGAAGAAATCACGAAACCAAAAAAATGGAAGAAGAAGAGAAATGATGGTGAAGAGAAGAAAAGAAAAGAAGAGGCTTAAAAGCCCTTAAAAAAATAGTGGGAAAGGTCCAAAAGGCTTGGACAACCCCCTCATTACTCGCTAAGTAAAATTAGGAATTACCCCAAGCAAAGGGGATTCAATTTAGGTAGATTAAATTAGATTTAGCCTCCTTGGAAATTAGCTAATAGCTCACTTATTAAGATCATACACACCCATGTGGCATGGAGTTAATGTTTAGATTTAGATATTCCTTGGTTAGTGGGACACCCACTCTTGTTAAATGCAAGGGTGGCACGGAATAAGTAGTCAAAGGGGTTAGTAGGTTTTGTAAGAAGGAAGCCATTTATGGAAGAAGGCCAAAGGCGGCAGGGAACTTCTTTGAGAACTCAAGGAGAGCAGAGGTTGGGGGGTTACCCCCTGGAGAAGCCTCATTCGGTTAGTGTGCGAGGAGTAGGAAGAGAGAGAACAGGGGAGAGACTGAATTTGTGTGGGGAGAGAGCCGGAAGCCCTGGCCCAGAATTGGTGAACGAGATTAGATTAGATCACAGAAGGAAGAAGATCACACGAGCTGGAGCAAGATCACAGGACAAACAAGAGGAAGAAGATCACACGAGCTCGAGTAAGCAAGCACAACAAACAGGAGGAAGAAGATCACACGAGCTGGAGTGAGCAAGCACGACGAACAGGAGGAAGAAAATCACACGAGCTGGAGTGAGCAAGCACGACGGACAGGACGAAGAAGATCACACGAGCTGGAGTGAGCAAGAACGACGAACAAGAGGAAGAAGATCACACGAGCTCGAGAGAGCAAGCACGACAAACAGGAGGAAGAAGATCACACGAGCTGGAGTGAGCAAGCACGACGAACTTGAGGAAGAAGATCACACGAGCTGGAGCAAGATCACACGACGAACAAGAAGAAGAAGATCACGCGAGTTGGAGCAAGATCACACAACGAACAAGAGGATAAAGATCACACGAGCTGGAGTAAGCAAGCACGACGAACAGGAGGAAGAAGATCACACGAGCTGGAGCAAGATCACATGACGAACAATAGGAAGAAGATCACACGAGCTGGAGTGAGCAAGCACGACGAACAAGAGGAAGAAGATCACACGAGCTGGAGTGAGCAAGCACGACGAACAAGAGGAAGAAGATCACACGAGTTGGAGTGAGCAAGCACGACGAACACGAGGAAGAAGATCACACGAGCTGGAGTGAGCAAGCACGACGAACACGAGGAAGAAGATCACACGAGCTGGAGTGAGCAAGCACGACGAACACGAGGAAGAAGATCACACGAGCTGGAGTGAGCAAGCACGACGAACTTGAGGAAGAAGATCACACGAGCTGGAGTGAGCAAGCATGACGAACACGAGGAAGGAGATCACACGAGCTGGAGTGAGCAAGCACGACGAACAGGAGGAAGAAGATCACACGAGCTGGAGTGAGCAAGCACGACGAACAGGAGGAAGAAGATCAAACGAGCTGGAGTAAGCAAGCACGACGAACACGAGGAAGAAGATCACACGAGCTGGAGTGAGCAAGCACGATGAACAGGAGGAAGAAGATCACACGAGCTAGAGCAAGATCACACGACGAACAAGAGGAAGAAGATTACATGAGCTGGAGCAAGATCACACGACGAACAAGAGGAAGAAGGTCACACGAGCTGGAGTGAGCAAGCACGACGAACAAGAGGAAGAAGATCACACGAGCTGGAGTGAGCAAGCACGACGAACAAGAGGAAGAAGATCACACGAGCTGGAGCAAGGTCACGAGAGCTGGAGTGAGCAGTTGGATGGCTAAGAATGGAGGGTGAACCGAATTAAATCAGGGAGCCCCTCTTCTCCCTCGGACCTCTTAAAATTCCTTGTGTATGACGTGAAACCTAATTTTCTAAATACAAAAACCACGCGGAAGCGCTGCCAATTTTTTGGTAGAATTAGGGTTTGCTATATATTCAACTGAACAATCGATTAAAACGCCATTAGTAAGTGAACGGAGCTGGAGGCTCATTCTAAGTAAGGCTGGGGTGGATTCTTGTGTGAATGGATGTGGTATATGCGTAGGAATGTCGTGCACGATCTTGAATAAACTTATATGTTGAGTGTGCACTGCTGGTCGTTGGTTATGAGTTCATGATTGAGTCGCATGGTTGATTGAATGCTGCCCTCATGTTAAGCACAAAAAACTAATAAGAATAAAAAAAACAAACATAAGAATCGGAGTTAGAGTCAAGGAGATAATTAGGATTATAAGTTTGTAGAAAATAGGGACGCCTGTCTGCTGCCAACTGGTTCCAGGGTCACACCTAAGCCTAAAACTGATCATTAAGGGTCTAATCAAGTTCGGAATGCTGAATTGAATCCATAAGAGTTGGAAACGTTGCATTCGGAGCCCTAGAACAAAAGTTACACTTGTTCAAAGGTGGGTTCAATCAAAAGGTTGGATTAAGTCACCACCTCACTAATCAACCACAAGGGACCTAAGTGAACATGAGATGTGTCACCATGCTTGTATAAGTTGTGTATGAATGGGCTGAGGATTGGTTACACAAGGAACTAGGCCCTCGTATTAGGATCTTGTGTTCAAGATAAGCCACCCTTTAGGGGCGGTTTATTTGGCTCACACCATCCGTACGACGTCCTGCAGTCGAAGTATCTTCCCTCCGACAACGAGCGCTTGGGGGGATTCGCGCCGAAGACCAACAACGCTCTCGACCCGGTTCGCCTCCTCTTTCTCTTTAAGAAAGAGCTTACGCAGATTCCGGCCGTGAAGAAGATCTACGCAGCTCTGGAGCATGTGTTGCACACCAAGCTACGCAAGTACAACGAGCTGGCGTACTCCATGAACATGAACGAGCTGAGAATGGAGTTCTTTATCAAGGTTCTGGAGCTGTTCTGCAAGAAAGGGGATTCTACTGTCCACCTGTTTTGCGGGACGAAATTACTGATTGCGAGTGTGGTGAGTATCCCTGCAGTTTAGCTCGACTTGAGCTAAACTGTTGATCCCCTCTCTGGTTGTGAATGTATTGTTTCAGAGAGGTCGTCTCTCATGCTTTTGTAGCGTGGCACTTTAGCTCGAGTCGAGCAAAGTGCCGGCTTATATTTATATGGTTTTCTAGCAGTCGTCAATCGCGTCATATTCTTCCAAGTTTTAATGGCTGCGTTTTCCTATCAGTGTTCTTTTGTACTCACTTTAGCTCAAATCGATCTAAAGTGTAACTTGTTTAATCCATTGGTGTGCAGATGTTGGATCTGGAGGCATTCTACATATCCCACGACACCGATGAGCAGGACCTGGACGACGCCCAGGATGTAGCGTTGACGTTGGATCGGGCCGATTTCGTTATTGGTTCATATCACGTCAGCGCGGAGATCTGCCCCGAGCTTGGAGAGGCTGTTTCCAAGGGGAAGGGGAAAGCGATTATCGATCTCGTCGATGAGGAAGAGGAGGATGTGGTCCCGAGCCCCATTGGTGTGTGCCCGAGCACCAGTATTGTCACACCTGATGCCGATTCCCATGACGACTTTGATACCAACACTCCGGTGGAGCTTCATAGTGGCTCTCAGTCTAAAGCGGGAGAGACAATGGGTACCTCGCCGCAGCGGCTCGATTTCCTGGAGTTTGAATCGCTTGATATCTCCGAGAGGCCTCATTTAGCTCCAACCTTGGGTGGGTCATCCGCTCGCCCCGCAACCAAGAAGAGGAAAGTCGCCAACGCGACCGGCCGCTCTCCGTTGGCAACGACGAGCAGTGCTCAGGATTACATTAGGTTTATCGCCCTCGAGAAGAAGCTCGAAGAGGAGGCCACCCTGATGAGGTTGATGGAGCAGCGGCTGGCGGAGCGTGACGAGGAGCTCAGGGATATGCAGCGGAGGCGTGACGAGGAGATGAAGAGGGACCAGGACCAGAGGCATAACGACATGATGCTCATGATGCAGAGATTCATGACGGCTACTATGCCTCTTGTCGCCACAACACAATCCGTAGTGAATTCTACGATCCCTCAGCCTCCAATCTCAGTTGACGATGGGACTGGGAGACTGCCTTGCGGTTTGCTTATGCCGTCTCCGGCGGGTTCCTCCCCCGTCTCCATGGGGGCTCAATCGCTGCCTGATCCCCGCCCACCCGCCCCTCTTCCTCCCCGAAGTCGCCCACTCGGGACGATTCTGTCGTTGATGTCCCCAGCTCATCGTCAGGTTAGTGTAACGTAGTTACAAGTGTTAGAGGCAGAACATTTTGTAAATGTCCAATTTTGTACTCCAGTATTTTTGTTAATATTATAGTACTCAGTGATCACTTTAGCTCGACTCGAGCTAAACTGCTAGACATCTGACGACTCTGACTTGTATCAGTGTCCAATGTGCGCATGAACTGATGGGTTGAAGTTGTTGAATTTTTTCAGTTCTTAGTTTTGGTGATGACGCGATTGCTCAACCAGTCGTAGATGAGGTCGTCCAAACTGCGGTCCCAGTCGTAGAGGATGTCGTCCAATCTTCGGCCGTGCTCGTAGACGAGATCAATTGTGATTCTCCTGTCCTGGAGCCCGCTCTTCTTGTCCCGGAACCGTGCCCCCAAATAGTTCTGGAGCACTCGAGGCCCCTTGACACCGTGCAAGTTTTGTTGGAATCGATGGGGGTCCGAAACGAATTGCTCCAAGACGATGAAGTTCTCGAGGTGCTCTTCTAACACTATCCACACTCTGCGCTTCCCCATGTTGCTTCCCCCCTGTTTGCTCTCTTCGTTCTACATTATGTTGACTTGTCGTTGTTAATGAATCTTTAGTAATATTGTTCGTTCTCCTGGCGTTTCCGAACCAGGTCTGCGAGGCATCAATAAGTGGTGCCAGTAATTTAGAAGAAATACCTAGAGTCTATTCAGATTCCGAGGGCAGGTGGTTGAATGTTGTGCTGGACCTAAATGGGATTCTATGCACTTGTAAGCCATCGTGGCAGGCCAGGAGATCTAGGGACTCTATCCCGTCCATTCACTTGGCTTCGATGCCGGCCGAAGTAGGCCCTAAGCTTGTTCGGGTGCCCCCTAATTGTGCTGAATTCCTTACGAAGTTGTCAAAGATTGCCACCATCACGGTCTGGAGTTCAATGATGGAATCTACAACACGTGAGATATGTCAATATCTTTTTCAGCATAGTTCTGCGTATCCTCTCAGGATCTTTGGTCAGGAGAGTTGCGATAGGGTTCCCGAGCGTAGAGTTGGTAACAGAACAATCTACATGAAGGAATTTGGCACTCAGAAGGACATCTTCTTGAAGACGTTATCGAACCATCTCTTTAATAGGTTGGGCCGTAAGTATACTCCGGCAAATACGCTTGTCAATGACGATAGCCCGATTAAGCATGTCCTCAATTTGCCGGAGAACGTCCTTCTTCTTCCATCATGGTTGCACAACCATGATGGCGCAAGATATGATTCTGTACTGCTGGAGGAATTGCTACCATATCTCTTTGACCTTCATCAGTTTTCGGGTGGCCTAGCGCAGTATCGTGCTGAACATCCCTCGGGCCGGGAGATGTTCTATAATGATCAGAAGACGTGTGGTCAATCTGCGAGTATTTGTAACGCAATTCAAGCCTATCAGAATCTCCGTTCCTAATGTAGTTGGAAACGCTTAGATCCTTAATACACTTTAGGTCGAATAGAGCTAAACTGTTTCGATTGACTGCAGCTCCATTTTATAAATTTTGTTGGGCCGTGTTTTGTATATATTTTTTGATAATACAAATGGAGATGTTTCTCCACTGAATTTGTTGTGCGGATTGGATACCTACTGCTGGTGAAATGTTGTCCTTTTTTTAATGATTGGAATTTTTATCTATTGTTCTGAGGTATGTGGGTGTCACTTTTGTTGAAATTTCTACAGGGCTGTGATTGTTGGGCGTCCGTGGATTCCTGCTGGGCCTACATGAGTTCGTTGTTTCCCTTCGGAGTAAAGGGTTTTTGTTGCACTCTGCAGCAACCGCGCAGTCAACCATGGATTATTCGACCATGGCAGTGGAGGACGGAGTTGTTGAAAGCCCTATTGCGCGGGAGCCAATTCATGAAAGGAACAATTCACCTTCGCCGCAGTGGCCTCGTTCAGTTCCGGGGTCTCCGCGCCTAAACCTGGATAATTGTATTCCGGCAAAGCGTATTCTCTATGACGGTTTAAGGGATGCCACTCACCACCGCTCGCTCACGGTGCGTGTTATGCTGACCTCCAAGTTATTGCACTATTGAGTCGTTCTTGCCTAGAGAGTCTTGGTTTGTTGTTGAGGTACCTTGCACTCTTGTAGTTTTGCTTCATTTGAGCTTGTTTTTGTTCATTGGATGTTAAATGTGCTCTGTGAATTTCCCCTTCTGCATTTTAGCTCCATTCGAGCTAAAGTGCACTAGGATGGATCTTGATGATACAGTTTTCCTGTACAGTTTTCACTCAAACCAACTCTCTTACTACACGAAGTCATACATAAACCAATTACCCTTACCATATGACTACATTACTATGACTACACATAGTAAGCACTCAGAGCATGACTCTGGAACCGGGCAGGAGAACATATGTCCCGTTCCCGTAGCCGTTCCCACCCAGGTCCTCAAAAATATGACTACATATATGACTAGTGCATGACTGGAACCTCTTAGGACTGATTTTAGACTAAACCAATGACTGAGGTGACTACGCAGTTGTGAGCCAAATAAACCGCCCCCTAATAGGGTGGCTTATCTTGAACACAAGATCCTACATATGGGATGCAGCCCCTTGTGCAAACATACTTTAACCATTCATACAAGCATGATGACCCAAGGCGTGGTCACTTAAGAGGGTTCGTTAATAATTAGTGATGTGATGGCTGAATTCAGCCTTAGGTTGAATCCAACCTTTAGACAAGCGTAAATTCCGCCCCAAAGCTTTGTTTCCAATGTTTTAAAGCTCCATTCGGTTCAATTTTGCCTTGTGAACTTGATTAGCACCTTAACCACCAATTCCAGGCCGAAGTGCGACCCTAACAGCAGCAACCAGCAGACAGGCTCCTCTTTTTATGTTAAAAGTTTAATTCTTCATTATCTTCGTGATTATGACTCCGTTTTTTACGTTTGTTTTGTGTATTCTTATTAGTTTTTCTTGCTTAACACGATGGCAGCCTTCAATTGATCATTTGACTCGACCCTGGACCTCCCAGCCAGCGACCAGCAGTGCACCTTCAACATATGACTTTATTCAAGATCATGCACCACATTCCTATGCATGTATCACATTCATTCACACAAGAATCCACCCCAGCCTTACTAAGAGTGAGCCTCCAGCTGTGTTCACTTACTAATGGCGCTCTAATCGGTTATTTAGTTGAGTTGATAGCAAACCCTAATCCTAGTGAAAAATTGGCAGCGCTTCCGCGTGGTTTTTGTATTTAGAAAATTAGGGTTCAAGTCATACACATGGAATTGAAGAGGTTCGAGGGAGAAAAGAAAAGGGGCTCCCTGAGTTAATTCGGTTCACCCTCCATCCTTAGCCTTCGACTTGTTTGGTCAGCTCGTGATCTTGCTCCTCTTGTTCAGCTCGTGATCTTGCTCCTCTTGTTGGTGCTCTTCACTCCGCAGCCCGTATCTTCGTCGTCACAGCTTCGATCCGCGCGTTCTTGAGCTTGTTGAAAAGCCAACGTTCTAATCTATCTACTCCTAAAATCTTAGCCCGATTGGACAAGAACTCCGCTACTGACGAGGGAAAACCTGAGGCCGTATGAGATCCGCCACCGATCCTCCAGCTGGTCGTCCTCACTCCACCGCCCGTATCTTCGTCGTCAGAGCTCCGATCCGCGTGTTCTTGAGCTTGTTGGAAAGCCAACTTTCTAATCTATCTACTCTCTTATTATCGCAACGATTGAATCACATTCCAGCCCACAGGAGGGGGAAATCTGAACCCTACCTCTCTCTCTCCTTCCACACACCTCTCTCCGTTTCCTAGCTCCTACCACACACCTCTCTCACTCCTACCTCCCACCCTTCGAATGAGCGCCCTCCAAGGGGGTAACCCCAAGGCCCTTGCTCCCTTCTTTGTTCCCAAGGTCGTTCCCTTCGTCGTTCACAGCCGCCATTTTGGGTGGGCACATTAATGGTCACACTAAACAACTAGTAACTAAAAGCTAATAAATCACTAGCCACCCTTGCATTTAACACAAGTGGGTGTCCCACTAACCAAGGAATATCTAAATCTAAACTTTGACTCCATGCCACATGTGTGTGCATGATCTCAATAAGTGAGCTATTAGCTAATTTTCAAAGGTGCAAAAATCTAATTTAACCTACCTAAATTGAATTCCCCTTGCTTGGGGTAATTCCTAATTTACTTAGTGATTGATGAGGATTCTTTTCCACTTCTTTTTGGACCCTATTGACTATTGACTATTGGCTTTTAACGCCCCATTCTTTTTTCTTTTCTCCTCACCATCCTCCTTCTTCTTCTCCCATTTTTTTGGTTTTGTGATTTCTTCATCGTGACCGAATACGGTCCAGAACTTGATAGGAGGTAAATTCTTCTCCACCACTACTCATTTTAATTCTTTTCTAATTTTCTTTTGTCTTTTTTCCCTTCTCTCTTTGCATTTCTTTTCTGTTTTATTCCCTTTTTTTTTCTTCCTTTTTGGCTAACTACATAAATTCCGCGATTGCCCATAAATGGCTCCTCTTTTAGTGAGGGGAAAGGCCACTTGGCCATTTTAATCAAAAAACCACGAGCTAGTCCATGGGATAACCCATTTTCACCACTCATTAGCCTTAATGGACCCGACGTGAATTCCATTCATCACCGTGAGCCGTTTTTACGGCTCACAGCAGTCATATGCGCTTAGTCACATCCAGTCACATTGGGCTGGTTTTCTTGTAGTGTGTGTTGTCGTGTAGGTGTATTCGACCTAAAGTGTATTTGTTTGGATTGTTTGTGGCGCCTATTGTGAAGGAACCATCTGGTAAATGTCTTCGCCCCCGTATTCTCTCAAGAAATGCTGCTGGAATCAAATGCTCTCCTTCCGCTCCCACCCGCCGTCACTCGCAACCCAAATCAAACACGGACGAGGTGCGTAGGCCTGGTTTGCAGCGTCTTCTGGAGAGTCCATTAATGCAAGAGAATGGCGCAACATGGACTCGGCAACGTCAGAGGGCTTTTTTGAAGACGCGTATAGAAGCTTATGGAGGGACTCCCTAGACTGTTTGATTAGTAATAGGGCGATTGTGTTTTGCGTCGAGGTAAATTAGTGTTGTGTGTGAATTTTTTTCATGAAGTTTTGAATAAAGCTTGGATTAATAGTATATGCTTCCTTTACCGTTACCACTTTTTTGGACAATCAGCTATTTTGGTCCATCCATGGTATGAAATACAATATTTTTGATACATTGTCTTTATGCTTTGCACCTTCAAATGTCTATATTTATTGATACTTCAACCACCATATTTCTCCATAGTCATGGAAATTTCCCAATATAACGAATATGGTGTTTATACAATCTCATTTTCCTTCTCGCACATACATCAAAAGCGATGCTATCATAATGTTTCAATACATCATATCTAAAGCAAAAGTATACAAATATCAAAAGAAATGCAAGATTGAATGAGTGCACTTACCTTTAAAACTGAGAAATCCGACTGAAAAAGCTGCAAGTCTTGTTCCTTGTTCACGACAATCCTCAGCGCACGGCCGTTTCAGACTCTACGTGCTCACAGAAACTCGCAGAAACTCACACACACTCACAGAAACTCATAGAAACTCACACAAACTCACAAACTCTCACAAACTCACAGAAACTCACACAATCTCACACAATCTCACAGAAACAGCCCTAAACTTTAGCACTACAGTGTACACGAATTCACACAACAAAAACTCGCACGTCCTACAAACCCTATCCGCAAGAAACCCTAACCTACAGTAAACTGCGCACGAAAGCCTAAACGCAGCGCTACAATATACACAAACTTAACAAACCCTGTAGATAACGAAACCAACACAAACAGCAAAGTCGCAACGACGAACCAACGCATAAACGCACAAAACTCACAAAACAACAACGCCCTGAAATACACACAGAAAACCTGGACAACAACGAAAAGGGAAGAGAAAAGGCTAGCGCCACGATTTTGTGAGGTACTTTTGGGGGCACCTAAAGCCGTGAGGGTCGAAACCCTGTGGCCGTGTGGTGCTCCCGAGGTACCGTCAGGATACCCTTCATGATATTCGGGTGAGACCCTCGGGTATTACAGATGGATGCACCACAATACATTCACCTTCATTATTGATACCCGGAGTTTCAAGAAGCCAATTTAATCTTTCCAGAACAAGTTGAAGATATTACGCGCGTGTAGTATTTCTGTACTCGTAAATTTCCTACACAATTTTTCTGGGCCATTAACACGACAATTTTGCATATTTTGGGGCAACGAATAAGTAGCAAAAGAAAAGTGATTATTTCCAATTTCATTCGTATGATCTCAATTAAAACTTCTAAATTGGCATTTTCTCAATAATACACAAACTTGGATAGGACGGAAGTGAACGATTATAGTGTTTAGTGTTAGAAACAGGATTATAGTGTTTAGTTTTCTTTCATGGTTTTAGTGGATCAGCTGGCATTCACTTGACTCGATTTCAATTTCTGCGTTACACAAGGAGTAAATTGATTACCATTGATGTATATAAGTTCCTCCTACACCAATTATTAGGTGAAGCACACTTAAGAGAATTTTAAAGCTACGATTTTAAGATTCTATTACTTTGAATTCACGTTTTGATTTTTTATGAGTTTGATATTATTTACTATGAGAATCAAACAGACAACAAGTATGTTAAGACCACATCTTGCAATTGTATAATTATAAAATAAATGTCGGTGCACACTTTAGCTCTATTGGAGCTAAAGTGTGCATATTTTCTTTTTAGTTCCCTACATTTACTGATGGTGCACACTTTAGCGCCCAACACTAACGCCATAGTAGACTAATTTTTTTTGGGGTTTTATTGATTTTTTTTAATTTCCTCGTGTAATTACATGATTGAACACATGCTCCCGGGGAATTTTGGTCTCCCTTGTACTTTTTGTAAATTTATTGTTTAGAAGAATCGGCGCCGCCACTCCAGTGGGCCAAGACACCGGCCTAGGCCTCACTGAGTGGGCTTTACCGTGTTTATTCTTGCATCCCGGTCCCTCGGCCCCGGTGGAGATTCTCTATTTCTAGTACACTATTAGTCAACAAGTTGGCAACTAGTTTTAGCCACCATTGTCATGAATATTATCCCTCATTTGTTCACCTACTACAGTTCATTTTGTAATAGCCCTCTATCAAAACTCTTCCCTAGCACACAATTTTGATACTTGATAAATTGGTATAAGCTCAATATGTTCTGCCTACCGGTCGCCATGCATTTATTCTTCGTCTCATCTTCAACCTCAATTTCTTATCGTCTTATCCACAACTATTCTCATTCCCATCTCTTGCATTTTTTTTATATTTTTAAATATTATCCAAATGAATATTTAATGTGTAATCATATAATTAGCCAATAACTAATGACTTTGTAATGATTTTTTATAGGATAATTCATGTGTATTTGTATATCTGTAACTTTTATGCACAATTAAAGAATATTTAAATTTTACTTAGTGAATGTTTGAAGTTTTAAAAGTATATTTTATGATAGCTTAATTAATATTTGTATATTTAATGATTATTTATAGAGTATTTAATGCACTATTAATGAATAGTTAATGAATAGTGCATAAATTTCTAATGTAAAATTAATGTGTATATGAATATTCAATAAGTATTTAATGAATATGTACTGAATATGTAATGCACATTGAATGCATAATATGTGATGGATATCTAATGAGTATTTTACTTGTATTTCTATATTTATGGTATGTTTAAGTTTTTTCCTTTTCCAATATTCCTTTCTTTACTCATTTTCGTTTCCAGAAGAATGTTCTTATATTTCCAATCTTCTACTTGCAGTTTCATTTTCCCTCCATATTTTACATTCTACTTTGTCCAATTTTTGATATTTTTCGTTTGCTCCATACCTACGTCCGATTATTCCCAAGCTCTTTCTTGCAAATTCTTGCTTTTCTACATGCACTCAACCCTTCTTTACTATGATGCTCAAGATGTAATCAAACCATGATTAAGGTTTCCTAAACTAATTGTCCACAAGTAAAAAACTTTATGTTCCACTATTTACTAGGATTGACATCTAGAGTAGTAGTTGACATTGGGTGATGTATAGTTTTGTCACTACACTTATTGTACATTTTACAATTACTATATGGATTCCTATTTAGTGTCCACTTCTCTAGAAGCCATCTTCTATATACTAGAGCTACATAGTGCATTTTTTCTTTCTAATCTACTCCATTTAGTGATGCTGCACAATTTAGCGCCAGTAGAGCTAAACTGTGCGTATTTTCTTTTTAGTTCAGTGCACCTAGTGATGAGGCACACGTTAGCGCTACTGGAGCTAAAGTGTCTGCACACACTCCTTTTGGTTCATTGCACAAAGTGATGGTGCACACCTCTGCTAAAACCCGAGCTGATGTTTGTGCAATGTGTATATCCACTTCTACAAGCAATCATTTTGAACTCCGTACTTCTCTTTATGGTTAAGTATTTCACAAGTGAAATAGTAATCTTTTGAAATTTAAAAGCATTTTCAAAATGTGTGGACCTAAATCTCCAATAGTAATATTAAAAAGCAAAAAAATATGGCGATCCCCTAGTCTTCAGTGGATATGAAGTCTAAGTATTCTTGGTACCCTAAATCAATAATATGTGACAATGTGTGAAAATGTATGAATTGGGGATGTAATCTTATTTTTCACTAGAAGAATAACATGTTTTTCCACAATATCATTCGTTCTAATATTACTTCTATGTATTCAAAATATCACATTCCATACTGAGTCGTAGCAAAACGTTTTTTAGGTTGCTCGACGTGCCGGCAATCGAGAAGTTTTTGTTTTGGCTCGCATAACTTTTATTGAAGACGTTCATTGAGAAAATAAATTAATAATAATTATGCCTCATGACTTTTATCATCCTTCTACAAAATTTTGAGAATTTCAAATATAATTTGCGACCACTAGAATGTGCTCAAAAACTAATTATTCCTTTTTTGCATGTATAAATAAATTCAAAATTACTTACATTACGAACATTAAATTATGCCTGATGTACTCAGTGATACACTTTGTATTAGTTATATTTTATATTTTGATTATCCTTTTTTTGTCATGAGGAGGTCTCTCCGTTTCATGTTGAAATCTTTTAATATTGTTCCACTCTCTATGTTTTACAAATGACAAAGTCTTTAATTTCACGTCAAAACATGAAATAAATTTGTATGGTCAAGAATTCTTCCATCTTTCATGTCATGCTTAGATTGCCACACCTTAAACTCATGATAATACAATGTGAACTCAAATATAAGATATTTTAATCCAAATATTAGTTTGCGCACATTTCAAGTCTTTGAGTACCTTTAAGTGGATAGTAACCAATTTCAATTCCAAATCCAGACCATGGAGACACTTGGGATTCTTGCTAAAGAATGCACATTCTAAATTGATGACAAAATAGTAACATGATGCACATTTTTGAATGATACTCGTTTGTTAAGGTCTTTGATTTTAACAAAATAGATAAGTCCTATTTGGATTGTAATACAAATTATTTCTAATCAACTCAGTATCTTCTCTACATTTCCCTATACCTTAGTTGAATTGACAATATCTTGTATCTTCAAAGTATTATTATATTGAAATGAAATGACATCAAATGATAACACCTAAACCAAGGACCCTAAACCCTGAACCCTAAACCTGAACCTAAATACCAAACCCTAAATCCTAAACCCTAAACCCCAAACCCTAAAAATCCTAACCCTAAACCCTAAACCTAACCCTAATCCAAACCCTGAGCGTTACCCTAAAACCTTGTATATAACTCGCATGTGCGAGTAGATTCGAGGTATGTACTCTTCCTTATTTTAGTCAGCCAGGAAATAGTTGATTCAGTTTCCCGCTACGATTTCGAATTTGCACCTTTTTAGGGGCTGTGGAAAAGTCCCCCCGCAAATTTTGAGGTTTCCTCCCGCCAATTCTGAAACGGTCGTGTGTCCCCGAGTGACCTCGCCGATCCTCAAAAACTTTCTTCATTTCATTCCTTCTCACTTTGGTTGCTCTGCAAGGTTGTTGTGGAGAGGCTTGGAGGTAGAACAACTGTCGGAGGTTGAGGAGGGTAACATCTTTAGATTGCGCACGGTTGAGCAGGGCGCTTGCGCGAGGCAACAACGCACCAATTGTCTTCTTCATAAGGTACACAATGTATACTTCTTGCATTCTCCGTGCACAGTCTCTAGCAATTAGGATGTGACAGTGTATAGGGTTATTGCGGTGGTTCTAGTTGCTAATGTGATTTTGAAGCATCACTGCGAGTTTCTTGATGACTAACGGAAAGATTTGGGTTGTAGTACACAGAGAGTCAGATTCACAGGCTGAAGAGTTTTACCATATGAATCCCTAAAAAAACGCCGAGAATCACGGAAGGACAGTTTAGCTCGAGTCGAGCTAAATTGTCTTACTATATTGTATTGATAGTTTAGCTCGACTCGAGCTAAACTGTCTTATTATAATGTATTGACAGTTTAGCTCGACTCGAGCTAAACTGACTTACCTTCTTTCCAAGGACAATTTAGCTCGACTCGAGCTAAACTGTCATACCTTATTTTCTATTTTTGTTTACCTTGACTCGAGATAAAATGACATTGAGTTTGATAGTCATTAATTTAGGTTGGGTCGGGCTTAATTGTCACTGTCAAGTTTGAGATAATTTCATATTCGGATTAAAACTAATCGCATGAAATTTTATACCTTTCATATAATACGGCATGAGTTTACCTTGAGTCAAGCTAAATTTTCCTGGTCTACAATGCCAACTCACTAGAATCATAGATATTTTCAAGCGCCAGACCTTACCTCGATTCGAGATTAATTACCCTCTTCCTATGCTTCTTCATTACTGTCCATTCCTACAAGGTATTTACCCATTCTTATTTGTCAGGGTTATTTAATATGTATCTCATTGGAATGCAGGATGTCGTCTTCGGAGGGCCACAATGTTCATGTTGACGCTCCCGTGAACCCAGACCTTCCTAAGTTTGATGTTATTCCTCGCCGTCTCTGGTTCGGGATGACTGTTTCGCTTCACAATGGTTCGGGTGTTTGCGTTGCGGAGGGGTTGGTTCGCAATGTCCGCTCCAGTGCACTTCTAGGTTCCTCTGGTCATCTTGGGGATTCGAATGTTGTAGTACAGGTGTCCAGTACTTTTGTTCTAGAGAAAGCTCTTCATGAGTGGAGGAACTCGTTTAAGTCTTGGCCTATTCAACAAGTCTTCTTAAACGGTGTGAGTCTCTTCCATCATTGCCTTAGGGACGTTTACAATGTCTGGTTGGTTGCGAGTAACAGACCTCTAGGTGGGAGCTCCCGTTCGTACGACAATTCCTCAAGGAATACACGTCCAACAGTGTCCAGGAATGCTGAATTCCTCATGACCCCTCTTTCCATTAACGCAGTTGCGAGCAATAGTTGTTGCATTCAAAATTGTGTTCAGCACTACCCTAGAGATAAAATAAAAATCCTCCGTACGCGCTTTTACAGTGAGACCATCGTGCAGTTCAGGAATCATATCAAACTCGACGTTCACAGGCAGTTTCATAGAAACGCTGCGGGTAGGAAGGTTGCGACCCTAGAGGGTGTGGACGTTTGTGCTCATGCCTGGATGAAAATCATGGGTGTAAGTTCGAGTACTTTCTATCGGAATGCGAAGGACGTTGCCGCTGGTCATGGTGCTCAACACCATGGCAATACCGGTTTGCGTAAGCCTAGAGGTCATACGGTTGTGGCTACCGCCGCTCTTGGAGCCATCCTCGATAGACATGCAGACCACATGCCTCACAAGTCTCGTGTTCTCCCATCTGGCGAGAAGGTTGTGGCAGAGGTCCTCCCTGCAAGTTTTAAGTGGAAGGATCAGATACCGCTTCTTGATGATCATCTCGCTGATTGAGGATTGCCGCCAATCTCAACCTCAAGCTTGAAAAAGATTCAGCGAGTGAGCTTCCCTGAGTACTATGCCAAGAAAGGTGGAGATAACTTTGCCCGTTGTTCTACTTGTGACACATACCAGGATCAGAAGAAGCTTACTCAACCTGGGACACAAGTATCACTGCTATGGCAAAAGAAGATGCAGGTTCACATCGGATGTGCTTTCTCATATCGGGACTTGTACTACCTGAACCGATTTCGATCAAAGTCGTCGCCCCAGGAGGTTCTTACCATCATGCATGATAAGATGGATCACTCCAAGACCGCCTCCCCGGTTTTTTCACATACAACAAAGCACTTAGATGGGCTTATGAAGTTTCCTCTTGCAATCACAGGCATGCTTGCCCATGGTCATGTGGACTAGCGTTACGCCCATTACGGCCTTGATTTATACTCCCATGATGCCAATTACACGGTCGGGTCGTTCGCAAAACTTTTGCGTGACCTGGAGGCGCCTCCGAAGTCATCGTCCCGGCAACTCTTTCCAGAATCTAGTTCTCATCCATTGTATGCGGCGGTATTACGGGGTGCTGAGATGTGTGTGGATCCATTAGGGCCGATTCTAGATATCCCAGTTCCAAGGAGGCCTTTGCCTCCAATATTAAACGTGCAAATGGACAATGCTGTTGGTGATAACAAAAATAGATTTATTTTTTGTTTTTGGTCTCTCCTTGTTGCTTAACGAATCTTCCGCGAGGTATATGTTAATTTCATGCTAGTTGGTCATACACATGATGATATAGATGCCTTATTTGGACATTGGAGTATGACTCTGAGGAAGGAGAGTTTTCCAACCATTCCTTTGCTCATGAGGTTGTTTATGAAAAATAAGAGTGTTCCCACAATCCCACATCTCATCCAAGAGGTTCCTGACTTTAAGAAGTTCATTGGGGATATGATTGCGGACGGTGATGAAGCTTTGCAGGGTTATACGAAGACTCATCAATTCAAGTTTTATGTGGACTCTAGTGGTTGTCCGGTAATGAAGTATAAAATCCTTTGTCATGATGAGGATTGGCTTCCAAAAGGAGGAGAAGGTAGTGGCATCAAATTGTGGAAGGAGGATTCTGAAGGAAGATCTTTATGGCCTCGCGGAGAACGTGATGCATTGAAGCCTTCTATAATGCGGCATCTCCATGAGGTGGTGAAGGGACTTTCAGGATTCATCGATCACTAGGATCAATCATCGCGGGAGTCTGTTGAAGCCAGATCACGTTTTGAGCCGCTATCGTATTATTGGCGCGATGTTAGAGATGCTTTGATAATTCCAATGGATACGCCGATATCATTGGAAGACGGCTTTTGGCCAACGACGCGAATTGCCCATGCCATTGAAGATGAGTTCTCAGCGGAGGGTGAGGTTCGCGAGGAGTACCGTGAAGATGAGCATTTTGTTGGCCAGAGACGCGATCGTCCACCTCCTTCTTTTAGAGTTGGTCGTGATCTTTTTGCTGGCTATTTTGTTGCATTGCGGCCTTGTGATGGGGACGAGCGTCCATTTTGGATTGCTCAAGGAGTTTCAGATCCTAACTCTAACCCGGACATGCCAAAGACCGTTCGTATCCAATTCTTCCGCCCTATATCGCGTGATCGGGATGTTCTAAAGTTCTATAAAGATTGGGATATAGATTGCAACCTTCGCTGGACAATTGAAAAGGGGATAGCCATAACGTGGGAGAGTACCGATTCAATCTTGACAGCATGGAAACCTAGGTCTTCAAAAAGGGATGGAGGTCTTGTTCAAGATTGAACTACAATAATTCCGAAGGGTCAAGTAGCGATTATCAAGGCCTCCTTGAAAGCACTTGCAAGGGCCGAATCGTAGTAGAGTTAGAGTAATGGACTTTCTTTTTCCTAGATTTTGGATTCCGTTGCATGATACTTCGTTTAATATGGTTAGATCAATTGGTGCTGAGATTATAGATATTTGTTTTCGATTACACTCTGTATGACTATATCTAATGCCAATGATTGCTATGATATATTCTCTCCATTGTTTTTGCGTATCAGTGATAATCTGCAGTATGTTTCTGTTTTTTTTTTTAAAAAACAATGTGGTAAATTACTTCTAATCTTGAAATTAATAACACCAGTTATTGCCTTCATGGTAGAATGGTAGAAAGTAAATGTTGGTTCACACTTTAGCTCTAGTGGAGCTAAAGTGTGAGCAAATCTTCTTTTAAGTTCATTGAACTTAGTAATGGTGCGCACTTTAGGTCAAGTGGAGCTAAAGTGTGTGGAATTGCTTTTTTGAGTTCATTGCACCTCTAAGTGATGGGGACACTTTAGTTCGAAGAGAGGTAATGTGTGTGCAACTTCTTTTCCACTTCTGAACACTATCATTTGAAACTCGTTACTTATTTTTTTTGCCAATGTGTATTCCTCAAGGTAAACTGGAATTCTTTTTAATTAAAAAAAGACTCATCACAATATGTTTAGCTAATTCTTGTACAAGTGCCTATTTGTACGTCAGTTAGCTCACTTTTAGCTAACTTGGAGCATGGTGTTAATCTGGGTTAGTAGGTTCGAGAGAATTTTGGAACTAAAAGGCTTCAGTGTGCATATTTAGCTATTCATATTCAATGAACACATGTGGTATAATAGAAGTGTCGACTAATGTGTTCTTCTTTTCAATATTATAGTTAGATTCGTAATGTAATGTTATCCGTAGTACTTATTTTTCTAGGGATTTTTGTAGTGAACATTACCTCCCAATTTAATGGAAACTTATATCCCTCCATAGTGTAGACTTTAGATGTGCACTTTAGCTCTTATATTCTACATGTGATAATTTGGGAGTCGCTAAATCTTCCAATATAACGAATATGGTGTTTGCGACCCAACATTTACTTTCAATCATTCACCATGAAGGCAATTACAGGTATTATTGGTTTCAAGACTAGAAGCAATTTACCACATTGTTATTTTTAAAAAAAAATAAAACATACTGCAAATTATCACTGATACGCAAAAACAATGGAGAGAATATTTCATAGCAATCATTGGCATCACATATTATAGTCATACAGAGTGTAAATTAATCAAATACAAATATCTATAATCTCAGCACCAAAGGATCTAACCATACTACAAGAAGTATTACGCATCAGAATCTAAAATCTAGGAAAAGGAAACTCCATTTATCTAAGTCTATTACGATTCGGACCTGGCAAGTGCTTCTAAGGAGGCCTTGTAGTTGAATCTTGCACATGACCTCCATCCCTCTTTGAAGACCTAGGTTTCCATGCTGTCAAGATTGAATCGGTACTCTCCCACGTTACGGCTATCCCCTTTTCAATTGTCCAGCAAAGGTTGCAATCTATATCCCAATCTTTATAGAACTTTAGAACATCCAGATCGCGCGATATAGGGCGGAAGAATTGGGTACGCACGGTGTTTGGCATATCCGGGTTAGAATTAGGATCTGAAACTCCTTGAGCAATCCAAAATGGACGCTCGTCCCCATCACAAGGCCG
>OZ020521.1:24984739-25183039 GCA_963971425.1 Bryoerythrophyllum caledonicum
CTTCTTTTAGAGTTGGTCCGTGATCTTTTTGCTGGCTATTTTGTTGCATTGCGGCCTTGTGATGGGGACGAGCGTCCATTTTGGATTGCTCAAGGAGTTTCAGATCCCTAACTCTAACCCGGACATGCCAAAGACCGTTCGTATCCAATTCTTCCGCCCTATATCGCGTGATCGGGATGTTCTAAAGTTCTATAAAGATTGGGATATAGATTGCAACCTTCGCTGGACAATTGAAAAGGGGATAGCCATAACGTGGGAGAGTACCGATTCAATCTTGACAGCATGGAAACCTAGGTCTTCAAAAAGGGATGGAGGTCTTGTTCAAGATTGAACTACAATAATTCCGAAGGGTCAAGTAGCGATTATCAAGGCCTCCTTGAAAGCACTTGCAAGGGCCGAATCGTAGTAGAGTTAGAGTAATGGACTTTCTTTTTCCTAGATTTTGGATTCCGTTGCATGATACTTCGTTTAATATGGTTAGATCAATTGGTGCTGAGATTATAGATATTTGTTTTCGATTACACTCTGTATGACTATATCTAATGCCAATGATTGCTATGATATATTCTCTCCATTGTTTTTGCGTATCAGTGATAATCTGCAGTATGTTTCTGTTTTTTTTTTTAAAAAACAATGTGGTAAATTACTTCTAATCTTGAAATTAATAACACCAGTTATTGCCTTCATGGTAGAATGGTAGAAAGTAAATGTTGGTTCACACTTTAGCTCTAGTGGAGCTAAAGTGTGAGCAAATCTTCTTTTAAGTTCATTGAACTTAGTAATGGTGCGCACTTTAGGTCAAGTGGAGCTAAAGTGTGTGGAATTGCTTTTTTGAGTTCATTGCACCTCTAAGTGATGGGGACACTTTAGTTCGAAGAGAGGTAATGTGTGTGCAACTTCTTTTCCACTTCTGAACACTATCATTTGAAACTCGTTACTTATTTTTTTTGCCAATGTGTATTCCTCAAGGTAAACTGGAATTCTTTTTAATTAAAAAAAGACTCATCACAATATGTTTAGCTAATTCTTGTACAAGTGCCTATTTGTACGTCAGTTAGCTCACTTTTAGCTAACTTGGAGCATGGTGTTAATCTGGGTTAGTAGGTTCGAGAGAATTTTGGAACTAAAAGGCTTCAGTGTGCATATTTAGCTATTCATATTCAATGAACACATGTGGTATAATAGAAGTGTCGACTAATGTGTTCTTCTTTTCAATATTATAGTTAGATTCGTAATGTAATGTTATCCGTAGTACTTATTTTTCTAGGGATTTTTGTAGTGAACATTACCTCCCAATTTAATGGAAACTTATATCCCTCCATAGTGTAGACTTTAGATGTGCACTTTAGCTCTTATATTCTACATGTGATAATTTGGGAGTCGCTAAATCTTCCAATATAACGAATATGGTGTTTGCGACCCAACATTTACTTTCAATCATTCACCATGAAGGCAATTACAGGTATTATTGGTTTCAAGACTAGAAGCAATTTACCACATTGTTATTTTTAAAAAAAAATAAAACATACTGCAAATTATCACTGATACGCAAAAACAATGGAGAGAATATTTCATAGCAATCATTGGCATCACATATTATAGTCATACAGAGTGTAAATTAATCAAATACAAATATCTATAATCTCAGCACCAAAGGATCTAACCATACTACAAGAAGTATTACGCATCAGAATCTAAAATCTAGGAAAAGGAAACTCCATTTATCTAAGTCTATTACGATTCGGACCTGGCAAGTGCTTCTAAGGAGGCCTTGTAGTTGAATCTTGCACATGACCTCCATCCCTCTTTGAAGACCTAGGTTTCCATGCTGTCAAGATTGAATCGGTACTCTCCCACGTTACGGCTATCCCCTTTTCAATTGTCCAGCAAAGGTTGCAATCTATATCCCAATCTTTATAGAACTTTAGAACATCCAGATCGCGCGATATAGGGCGGAAGAATTGGGTACGCACGGTGTTTGGCATATCCGGGTTAGAATTAGGATCTGAAACTCCTTGAGCAATCCAAAATGGACGCTCGTCCCCATCACAAGGCCGCAATGCAACAAAATAGCCAGCAAAAAGATCACGACCAACTCTAAAAGAAGGAGGTGGACGATCGCGTCTCTGGCCAACAAAATGCTCATCTTCACGGTACTCCTCGCGAACCTCACCCTCCGCTGAGAACTCATCTTCAATGGCATGGGCAATTCGCGTCGTTGGCCAAAAGCCGTCTTCCAATGATATCGGCGTATCCATTGGAATTATCAAAGCATCTCTAACATCGCGCCAATAATACGATAGCGGCTCAAAACGTGATCTGGCTTCAACAGACTCCCGCGATGATTGATCCTAGTGATCGATGAATCCTGAAAGTCCCTTCACCACCTCATGGAGATGCCGCATTATAGAAGGCTTCAATGCATCACGTTCTCCGCGAGGCCATAAAGATCTTCCTTCAGAATCCTCCTTCCACAATTTGATGCCACTACCTTCTCCTCCTTTTGGAAGCCAATCCTCATCATGACAAAGGATTTTATACTTCATTACCGGACAACCACTAGAGTCCACATAAAACTTGAATTGATGAGTCTTCGTATAACCCTGCAAAGCTTCATCACCGTCCGCAATCATATCCCCAATGAACTTCTTAAAGTCAGGAACCTCTTGGATGAGATGTGGGATTGTGGGAACACTCTTATTTTTCATAAACGACCTCATGAGCAAAGGAATGGTTGGAAAACTCTCCTTCCTCAGAGTCATACTCCAATGTCCAAATAAGGCATCTATATCATCATGTGTATGACCAACTAGCATGAAATTAACATATACCTCGCGGAAGATTCGTTAAGCAACAAGGAGAGACCAAAAACAAAAAATAAATCTATTTTTGTTATCACCAACAGCATTGTCCATTTGCACGTTTAATATTGGAGGCAAAGGCCTCCTTGGAACTGGGATATCTAGAATCGGCCCTAATGGATCCACACACATCTCAGCACCCCGTAATACCGCCGCATACAATGGATGAGAACTAGATTCTGGAAAGAGTTGCCGGGACGATGACTTCGGAGGCGCCTCCAGGTCACGCAAAAGTTTTGCGAACGACCCGACCGTGTAATTGGCATCATGGGAGTATAAATCAAGGCCGTAATGGGCGTAACGCTAGTCCACATGACCATGGGCAAGCATGCCTGTGATTGCAAGAGGAAACTTCATAAGCCCATCTAAGTGCTTTGTTGTATGTGAAAAAACCGGGGAGGCGGTCTTGGAGTGATCCATCTTATCATGCATGATGGTAAGAACCTCCTGGGGCGACGACTTTGATCGAAATCGGTTCAGGTAGTACAAGTCCCGATATGAGAAAGCACATCCGATGTGAACCTGCATCTTCTTTTGCCATAGCAGTGATACTTGTGTCCCAGGTTGAGTAAGCTTCTTCTGATCCTGGTATGTGTCACAAGTAGAACAACGGGCAAAGTTATCTCCACCTTTCTTGGCATAGTACTCAGGGAAGCTCACTCGCTGAATCTTTTTCAAGCTTGAGGTTGAGATTGGCGGCAATCCTCAATCAGCGAGATGATCATCAAGAAGCGGTATCTGATCCTTCCACTTAAAACTTGCAGGGAGGACCTCTGCCACAACCTTCTCGCCAGATGGGAGAACACGAGACTTGTGAGGCATGTGGTCTGCATGTCTATCGAGGATGGCTCCAAGAGCGGCGGTAGCCACAACCGTATGACCTCTAGGCTTACGCAAACCGGTATTGCCATGGTGTTGAGCACCATGACCAGCGGCAACGTCCTTCGCATTCCGATAGAAAGTACTCGAACTTACACCCATGATTTTCATCCAGGCATGAGCACAAACGTCCACACCCTCTAGGGTCGCAACCTTCCTACCCGCAGCGTTTCTATGAAACTGCCTGTGAACGTCGAGTTTGATATGATTCCTGAACTGCACGATGGTCTCACTGTAAAAGCGCGTACGGAGGATTTTTATTTTATCTCTAGGGTAGTGCTGAACACAATTTTGAATGCAACAACTATTGCTCGCAACTGCGTTAATGGAAAGAGGGGTCATGAGGAATTCAGCATTCCTGGACACTGTTGGACGTGTATTCCTTGAGGAATTGTCGTACGAACGGGAGCTCCCACCTAGAGGTCTGTTACTCGCAACCAACCAGACATTGTAAACGTCCCTAAGGCAATGATGGAAGAGACTCACACCGTTTAAGAAGACTTGTTGAATAGGCCAAGACTTAAACGAGTTCCTCCACTCATGAAGAGCTTTCTCTAGAACAAAAGTACTGGACACCTGTACTACAACATTCGAATCCCCAAGATGACCAGAGGAACCTAGAAGTGCACTGGAGCGGACATTGCGAACCAACCCCTCCGCAACGCAAACACCCGAACCATTGTGAAGCGAAACAGTCATCCCGAACCAGAGACGGCGAGGAATAACATCAAACTTAGGAAGGTCTGGGTTAACGGGAGCGTCAACATGAACATTGTCGTCCTCCGAGGACAACATCCTGCATTCCAATGAGAAAATTATTAGATAATCCTTCTAATAAGTATGGGTGAATACCTTGTAAGAATGGATATCAATGTAGATGCTTATTAAGTGGGTAATTTAGCTTGAATCGAGGTAAGGTCTAGCGCTTGAGAAATAACTTGCATTTAACTGAATTGACATTGTGCAGCAGGCAATTTTAGCTCGACTCGAGGTAAACTCAGATTGTATTATTTGACAAGAATACAATTTCATGTTAGCACTCTTAATGCGATTATGAAATAATCACACCCTTGACAATGACATTTTAGCTCGAGTTGAGCTAAACTGTCGAACCAAAGACAGTAAGATAGTTTCACTCGAGTCGAGTTAAACTGACGCCGAAAAAATGGTATGACATTTTAGCTCGACTTGAGCCAAACTGTCAAACCATATTTTTCAGGTCAGTTTAGCTCGACTCGAGCTAAATTGCCGTCGAGAATAAGGTATGACAGTTTAGCTCGACTCGAGCTAAACTGTCGTTGAATTTATAATATGACACTTTAGCTCGATTCGAGCTAAATTGTCCTTCCGTGATTCCCGGCGTCATTTTTGGTCTTTGTGTTGACAAACTTTTCAGCCTATGAATCTGCCTGTCTATATACTAGCACCCGAATTCCTGCGTTAGTCATCGACATAGTCGCAGTGACGCTTCAAAATCACAGTGACAACTGGAACTAGAGCAAAAACCTTCACTGTCACATCCTAATTGCTAGAGTGCACGGAGAATGCAAGAAGTATATATCAATGTGTATCTTATGAAGTAGACTTTCGGTGCGTTGTTGCGTCGCGTAAGCGCCGAACTCAACCTTGCGCAACCCTAAACCCTCCTCAACCTCCCACAGTTGTACCACCTCCAAGCCTCTCCCAAACAACCTTGCACAACAACCAAACCGAGAAGGGAAAAAAATGTAGAAAGTGGGCGGAGGTTCGGCGAGGTCACTCACGGACACACAGCCGTTTCAGAATTGGCGGGAGAAAACTTCAGAATTAGCGGGAGGAAACTTTTCCACCGCCCCTTAAAAAAACAAATTTGAAATCTTGGCGGGAAACTTAATGACCTATTTCCTGGTCGACTAAAATAAGGAAGAGTACATACCTCGAATATACTCAAAAATGCAAGTAATATA
Source organism: Bryoerythrophyllum caledonicum (assembly GCA_963971425.1). NCBI lineage: Eukaryota > Viridiplantae > Streptophyta > Bryopsida > Pottiales > Pottiaceae > Bryoerythrophyllum > Bryoerythrophyllum caledonicum. Next base: position 24,990,426 of record OZ020521.1, read on the forward strand.
CACGTAAATGTGGGATTCAGGGTTAGGATAACGCTCAGGGTTTAGGGTTAGGGTTTAGGATTAGGGTTAGGGTTTGGGTTTAGGGTTTAGAATTTCGGGTTCAGGATTTGGATTCAGGGTTTGGGGTACTTGGTTTTGGTATTATCTTGCCGATGATATATCATTTCAATTTGCTAATACTTTGAATATTCCGGATATTGACAATTCAACTACGGTATAGGGAAATGTAGAGAACATATTGAAATGATTAGAGTGAATTTGTATTACAATTCAAATAGGACTTATCTATAAAGTTGAAAGAAAAGACCTTTACAAATGAGTAGCATTATAAAAACAAAAAACAAATTATATGTGTACTTGAATTTTGAGCAAAAATGTATGTATTCAAACATGCTTTGGACATCATTTCTTTGGGGTTTTTTAAAAGTGCATAATGTTACTATTTTGTAATTAACTTTGAGTGTTCATTCTTTCGCAAGAATCCCAACTGTCCCCATGGTCTGGATTTGGAATTGAAATTGATTACTATCTACTAAGTACCCAAAGACTGAAAATGTGTGGAAACTAATAATTGGATTAAAATAAATTATTCTTGAGTTCACATTGTAATATCATGAGTTTAGGGTGTGACAATCTAAGCATGACATGAAAGATGGAGGAATTCTTGACCATGCATAATTTATTTTATGTTTTGACGTGAAATTAAAGACTCTATCACTTGTAAAACATAGAGAGTGGAACAATATTAAAATATTTAAAGAAGAAATGGAATAACCTCCTCATGGCAATTAAAGGATAATCAAAATATAAAATATAACTAGTACAAAGTGTATCACTTGGTGCATCAAGCATAATTTAATGTTCATAATGTAAGTAATTTTGGATTTATTTATACATGCAATAAACGAATAATTAGTTTTTTAGCACGTTCAAGTGGGCTCAAATTATATTTTAAATTCTCAAATTTTTGTACAAGAATGGTGGAAAACATGAGGCATATTACTAAGTAATTTATTTTTGTATTCATGAACGTCTTCAATAAAAGTTATGCTAGCCAAAAGAGAAACTTCTCGATTGCCTGCAGTTCAAGCAACTTAAAAACCTTATGCTATGACACACTATGGAATGTGATATTTTCAATACATAGAAGTAATATAAGAACGTTTGATATTGTGGAAAAACATGTTATTTTTCTAGTGAAAAACATGTTATTTTTCTAGTGAAAAATAAGATTATATCCCAACTCATACATTTTCACACATTGTCGCATATTTTTCGTCTAGGGTACCAATAATACTTAGACTTCATATCCAATGAAGACTAGAAGATCGTCATATTTTTTTGCTTTTTAATTTTATGATTGGAGATTTAGGTCTGCATATTTTGAAAATCCTTTTAAAATTAAAAAGATTTATATTTCACCTTGTGAAATACTTTACTAGGAAGAGACGTAGGGAGTTTAAAATGACTGTTTGAAGAAGTGGAAATACACATTGCACACACATCAGCTCGGTTTTTAGCAGAGGTGTGTCCCATCACTACGAGCAAAGAACTAATAGGAGTGTGCGCACACACTTTAGCTCCAATAGTGCTAACGTGTGGCCCATCACTAGGTGCAGTGAACTAAAAAGAAAATACGTAAGTTTAGCTCTACTAGAGCTAAATTGTGCACCATCACTAAATGGAGTGGATTAGAAAGCAAAAATGCACTCTTTAGCCCCACTACACACAAGATGGCTTCTAGTGTAGTGGACACAAAATACGAACCCATACACTAATTGTAAAATTTACAATAAGAGTAGTGACAAAACTATCATACTACTAAAATTATAATCCGTGCAGTGAACCACGCACCGATCAATCGCGCAGTCAACCGTGCAGTGAATTGTAGGAATGGTGCAGTCAACCGTGTAGTTAATTGCGCAGCCAACCGCGCAGTGAATCATGTTACTTTTGTTTTAATATAGTTTGTAATATAAATACTACATAAAAATGGTTGGACTAATGCGTTGCAAAGCATTAGCTTGAGTTTTTGGGTGTGACAAATTTGCATTTGTGTATTGCAATTTGTGCTCTTGATTACAAATTTGACGTTCAAGATTTTTTTTGAGTTAAGCTCTAAAGATTGAATTGTAAATTATGAGTTGTAAACTTGGAGTGAAAAATTTGTGAAGTTGGAGTTGTGATCTTGGAGGTTGGCATACAAAGTTGGAGTTGCAAAATTGCATATTCAAGTTGTGGAGATTGAAATTACAAGTTTTGAGGTGAGATTGCAAGTTTTGAGATTGTGATTGCAAACTGAGTTTGCGGGTGTGTGAATTTGAGATTGTAATTGCAAGTTGAGTTTCTGGGTCTGTAAATTTTGCATTTGTGTGTTGCAATTTGTGCTTATAAAAATAAAATGAAACTCTTGATTACAAATTTGAGATTCATAACATTTTTGAAATTCCATGTTAAAATGCAAAAAATCAAAGACTTATTTAATTTTTTTTCTATTCTATTTTATTACATTATTAAAAGTCATGCATAGGTTTCAAAGATATATTTATATTTTATGTAGATTGTTGTTACCTTTCTTTTTTATATTTTGTGATATAAAAAATACATTAAAATGGTTGAGCTATTGCGTTGCAAAGCAAGCGCGAACTGCTAATATTACACTAAAGGTCAACTACTACACTAAATGTCAAACCTAGTAAATAGTGGAACATAAAGTTAGGTAAGGAGCAAAAGGAAAATCTTAAAAATCGGACAAAGTATAAAATACATATGAAGGGAAAATGAAATTTCAAGTAGATGATTGGTTACTATCCCTTAAGTACTCAAAGACCGAAAATGTGCGCAAACTAGTAGTTGGATTAAAATATCTTATTCTTGAGTTCACATTGTATTATCATGAGTTTAGGGTGTGGCAATCTAAGCATGACATGAAAGATGAAGGAATTCTTGACCATACGCAATTTATTTCACGTTTTGATGTGAAATTAAAGACTTTGTCATTTGTAAAACATAGAGAGTGGAACAATATTAAAAGATTTAAACAAGAAATGGAATGACCTCCTCATGACAAAAAAAGGATAATCAAAATAGAAAATATAACTTATTCAAAGTGTATCACTTAGTGCATCAAGCGTAATTTAATGTTCATAATGTAAGTGATTTTAAATTTATTTATACATGCAAAAAAGAATAATTAGTTTATGAGCAAGTTCCAGTGGTCGCAAATTATATTTCAAATTCTCAAAATTTTGTAGAAGGATGATAGAAGTCATGAGGCATATTTCTAAGTAATTTATTTTCTCATCGAACGTCTTCAATAAAAAATTATGCTAGCCAGAAGAGGAACTTCTTGATTGCCGGCACGTCGAGCAACTTCAAAACCTTTTGCTATGACATAGTATGGAATGTGATATTTTCAATTCATAGAAGTAATATTAGAACGTTTGATATTGTGGAAAAACATGTTATTCTTCTAGTGAAAAATAAGATTATATCCCAATTCATACATTTTCACACATTGTCACATATTATTGATTTAGAGTACCAGAAATACTTAGACTTCATATCCACTGAAGACTAGGAGATTGTCTTTTTTTTTTGCTTTTTAATATTACTATTGGAGGTTTAGGTCTATAGAATTTGAAATTCCTTTTAAAATTCAAAAGATTTATATTTCACCTTGTGAAATACTTAACCATTAAGAGAAGTACGGAGTTCAAAATGATTGTTTGAAGAAATGGAAATATACATTGCACATACATCTGCTTGGTTTTTAGCAGAGGAGTGCCCCATCACTACGTGGAATGAACTAAAAGGAGTGTGTGCACACACTTTAGCTCCAGTAGTGCTAACGTGTGCCCCATCACTAGGTGCAGTGAACTAAAAAGAAAATACGCACAATTTAGCTCTACTAGAGCTTAATTGTGCACCATCACTAAATGGAGTGGATTAGAAAGCAAAATTGCACTATGTAGCTCCAGTACATAGAAGATGGCTTCTAGTGTAGTGGACACTAAATAGGAAACCATACACTAATTGTAAAATTTACAATAAGTGTAGTGACAAAATTATATTACACTAAATGTCAACTACTACTCTAAATGTCAATCCTAGTAAATAGTGGAACATAAAGTTTTTTACTTGTGGACAGTTACTCTATGAAACCTTAATAATGATTTGGTTACATCTTGAGCATCAAAGTAAAGAAGGATTGAGTGCATGTAGAAAAACAAGAATTTGCAAGAAAGAGCTTGGGAATAATAGGACGTAGGTATGAAGCAAAAAGAAAATCTCAAAAATTGGACAAAGTATAATATACATATGAAGGAAAAATGAAATTTCAAGTAGGAGATTGGAAAAATAAGAACATTCTTTCGGGAACGAAAGTGAGAAAAGAAAGGAATATTGGAGAAGGGAAAAACTTAAACATACAATAAATATACAAATACAAAAAAAATACTCATTAGATATCCATCACATATGCAATCAATGTGCATTACATATTCAGTAAATATTCATTAAATACTCATTGAATATTGGGATAAACATTGATTTTATATTTGAAATTTATTAACTATTCATTAACTATTCATTAACAATACATTAAATATTTTATAAATAATCCTTAAATATACAAATATACAAATATTAATTAAACTGTCATAAAATATACTCATAAAACTCTAAAGATTCATTAAATAATATTTAAATATTCTTTAACTGTTCATAAAAATGACAGATATACAAATAGACATTAAATATTCTAATAAAAATCATTACAAAGTCATTAGTTATTGGCTAAAGATATGATTACACATTAAATATTCATTAGATATTCCTAAATAATGTAAAAGAAATGCAAGACAAAATAATGAGAATAGTTTTAAATAAGACGATAAGAATTTGAGGTTGAAGATGAGACAAGAAGAATAAATGCATGGCGACCGGTTGGCAGAAGATTCTGAGCTAACACTATGTATGAAGTAACAAATTTGTGTGCTAGGGTAGGGTTTTGATTGAGGGCTAATACCAGATGAACTACAGTAGGTGGACAAATGAAGGATAATATTAATGACAATGGCGGCTAAAACTAATTGCCAACTTGTTGACAAATAGTGTACTAGAAAAATAGCATCTCCACCGGGGCAGAGGGTCCGGGAGAATGTGTCCAATCATGTAATGCCACGAGGGAATTAAAAAACAATAGAAACCTAAAGAAAAATGGGCCAACTACGGCGACAGCGGCGAGCGCTGGCGTTCCTCTAGAGTGGTCAATTCCAGGACGGGTGCGAAAGGGAAAGGGTAACCCCTCTACCGTCATCTCAAACTTGGGCACGTCTTGCGTTGGCGTGGAAAATTCTCTCTCACGGGTGGAGATGCTCTAACTACACTATTTGTATCGTTATATTAAAAGAAAATATACTAAAGCTTAACATACTAAAGCAAAATGAAGTGAAATAAAAAGAAAAAATTCACACTTTAGCTCTATTAGAGCTAAAGTGTGCACCATCACTAAATGTAGGGAACTCAAAAATATGCACACTTTAGCTCCAATAGAGCTAAAGTGTGCACCAACATTTATTTTAAAATGATACTACTGCAAGATGTGGTCTTAACATACTATTAGTCTGTTCGATTCATAAAGTAATAAATATCAAATGCACAAAAAAAGAAAATTGGAATCAAAATAATAGAATCTTAAATCGTATGGTTAGCTCTATTTAAAATGTGCTTCACCCCTCTCCAACACCTAATAACTAGTGTAGGAGGAACTTATATATATCGATGGTAATGAATTTACACCTTGTGTAATGCAGTAATTGAAAATGTGTCAAGTGAAAGCCAGCTAATCCACTCAGAGCATGAAACAAAACCAAGCACTTCAATCCTATTTTCAACACTAAACACATGAGTTGTTCACGTCCGTACAATCAAAGATTGTGTATTATGAATAATATGTAAATATATAAGTCTTAAATGAGATCAGACGTTTGAAATTGGAAATATTATATTTTCTTTGAGTCCCGATCATTGTCTCAGAATATATAAATTTGTAGTGTTTTAGGCTCAGAGAAATTGTCTTGGAAACTTACAAGTAGAGAAATTGTAAACGCGTATAAAAGTGAAATTACGAGAAGGTTTAACTTTTGTTAAAAAAGAAATGGAAAATGTGCAAAAAGTACGAAATCAAAGTGAACATCGATAAGAATTTTTTTAAAAAAAATCTCAAAAAAGTTGGCACATCCACCATAATAACCAAGGGTATTAGCCCGATATCTGAGGGATCATCCCGAGGGTATGGCGGCGATCCCACAGGTATCCCGAGGGTATCTTGAGGGTATCCACACGGCTATAGGAACCGTCCTCACGGCTTAGGGTCTGAAGTGGAAGATGTCCAGGGTTTGGAGTTGGGCCGCGACCTCCTTTCTTCTCTCTCATTTTCGTGTTCCTGTGCGTGTACCTCTTTGTCTTCGTGTCTGTGTTCGTGTCTGTGCTCTTCCACTTTTTGTTCGTGTTTGTCTTGCGCTCGTGCTCGTGCTGCGCTTGTGTTTGTAGTACGCTCGTGTTCGTGTTGCGTTCGTGCTGGTGTTGCACTTATATTTGTGTAGAGTATTGCTCAGTTTGTGTTTGTAGGAGCAATTTTGATAGAGTTTCTGTTAGGGTTTGTTGCGCACGTTCTCCGAAATGTGTAGGCTTAGGTTTTCTGCTCATAGGATTTGTAGACTGTGAGGCTTAGAATTAAGTGAGGTTTGAAGCACATAGAGATAGAAACTCATGAAGCTGTGAAGGATTGACGTGGATTTTGAACGAGGAGGAAGAAGGAGCTGGAGACGACTTTCGACAGTTAAAGGTATGTGTACAGTTCGCGTTCTTGTACAATTGTTTCATGGTTTATCTGGTTTGGTGAATTATGTTTGTTGTTTCGTGTTTTCTGGTTTTCTGTTTGCTGAAATTATGGTGTTTGGTGGTGTTTGCTGTGATTGTATGGTTTTTTTTCTTCTTCAGGCATTTGTTGTTTCTTATTGCTCTTAGTTTCAGTTTGTATTAGGAGTCCGTGAGTTGATTGTTGTTTTGTGGAATTGGTGTTAATATCTGTCGTAGTGTTGATGCTAGTTCGGTTTTTTTAAAAAACTGTAGTTTCAATGTGCTGCTTTGAATGTGCTGCTTTGTGTTCAATGTGCTGGTTTTAGTGTTTTGATTTCAATGTGAATGATTTCAATTTGTTGGATTCAATGTGTTGATTTCAATTTGCTGATTTGAATGTGGTGGTTTCAATGTGCTGGTTTCAATGTGTTGGTTTTCATGTCCTACTTTGATTGATTGTGTGTGTGCGTTTGTTATTGTTCTTGCAGGACGTCTAGTTCCAGCAGATTTTGTCTGGGATTAGAGTTCATAACTATGGCTGAAAGGTAAAATCCATACTCTAACCCAGGAACCCTAAACCCTACGACTTGAATATCATTATACAAAACACAAACCTGCACAAACTGTAATATATAACATTTTCAATCAACACACTTTAGCTCGAGTCGAGCTAAAGTGCGGCCCATAAGGCGATCTTCTAGGTGCACTTTAGCTCAGGTCGAGCTAAAGTGCGCTTAGAAGATCGCACTATTGGCCGCACTTTAGCTCGACTCGAGCTAAAGTGTAGCCAACAGTGTTCATTTTAGGGCGCACTTTAGCTCGAGTCGAGCTAAAGTGCGAACATAGATGCATTAGACCAGTACATTTTTGCTCGACTAGAGTTAAACTGTACAGGACCAATGCATCTCTGTTGGCACTTTAGCTGGACTCGAGCTAAAGTGAGGTATAAATTACACACTCTTGGCTACACTTTAGCTCGACTCGAGCTAAAGTTCGGACAAAGATGCATTAGACCAGTACACATTTGCTCGACAAGAGCTAAACTGTACAGGACCAGTGCATCTTTGTTGGCACTTTAGCTCGACTCGAGCTAAAGTGCAGCCTAAATTACACGCTAATAGCTACACTTTAGCTCGAGTCGAGCTAAAGTGCCAACAAAGATGCATTAGATCGTAGTCTCAACTCTATAACTCTGCCTATCGAAAAAATTATCCATCTATTCATAAGAGCCAACAGACTTTACCTCGAATCGAGCAAAAGTGTAAGTCAAATGACCTATACCACAACTCAAACACGATCACAGTCAGGCCAAACACATGCCAAAAGATCATTTACCCAATGACATCGATGACCCAATCTATGACAACTTGTTTACCTCTCAGAAATTGTGCATGAACTTAAGTCCCGCTCCAACCACTTGAGAACGTCAGAGAGTGAGCTTCGTGAGTGATTGGATCGGTTCGTAAGCTTATTCACAATTTCGGGAGTTTAACGAGAATTGTTCATGAATTAATTGAATGGGCGTAGCTAATTATTAAAAGTGACTACATTATGTGTCAGGGTGTTTCTGACATACTTTGCACTCGGTTACACTTTAGCTCGACTCGAGCTAAAGTGTAACCTCTCCGACCTAATTGGATGATCAATTTAGCAATCTAATATATGTGCTCGGTATCGTGTGTGTGTGCAGATCTGAGAGGGACAGGATGGTGACACAACTGCAGCACTTCTTCCAGCCGAAGCCCGTCGACATTGATGATGACGATGGAGACGACAACAACCACTTGGATTGCTGGGAGCTCAAAGACCCATCGATGACACTGAAGTGGACGCTTTTGTGGGCCACATTTATAGATAATCTAGTGTTTGGTCAGACCTTCGCTGGTGATATCGTTGAACCCCAGCACACCGACTTCAAGACCAAAATTACAGATGTAGTCCACAAAGATAACGATCACGTGAAGTTGTCGTGTGAGACAACCACTGAGTCCGTAGAGCCTTATATGTTTACTATTGTAGTAAACAATACTTCATCACCGTTCTGTATCCACGATTTAGTCAGTTCTCTTTGGGGGTCCAAATTTGATGATGTAGTGGCTCAGGTAGACCAAGAAATCTTGCTTAAGAAATGGGAGACTAGTAGTGGTCAGCGGCTGAAAGCAAAGGCTGTAGCGAATAAACTCTGCGTCATTCTCTCAAGAATGAATACCTTTGTTGCTCAAGAGAAGACAAAATTAATTGCAAGTAGGCGCCCGGTAGAGATTTCGATAGTTTCGGAGGCCGTGACCGGTAGCCAGGACATGAGTCAAGCGTCGGTACCGGTTAGAACACCAGGCGCAAGAACAAGTCAAAGCACCCTGCGCAACACGCTTTCAGCTTCCCCAGTCAAGAAGCGGTCAGCTGCCAAGAAGTCGGAGACCTCTTCAAGGAAGAAGACGAAGCTCGTTTCAGAAAAGGAGTTGGCCAATTCGATGGCCTCTGCACTCTCTAAGCTTCCTCAGGCACTCGAGTCTCGAATTCGGAGAGGCAATCGACTACAACAACGTCCAACAAATTTACCAAAAATTTTGGACGGAGTGTCAGAGCTGCTTCTTCAATGGAGATAGAGAGATGAAGATTGAACTTGATGTGATGAGATTGCATAATGCACCGCCGGAGTGGACGATCCGTGCATTCGAGCCTCGGGGCATGGAGGAGTTGAAGCATTACTACCTCCAAATGCCCGACAAGACGCAGAAGTAGACTCTCTGCGTCATGCCAAAGCTCGATGCTATGCCGACGAATGTTGAAGAGCTCAGCGATTGCGACTTCTACATCATCAACGGCCAACATAGCGTTGTTGCATCAAAGGAGATGATCAACGGCAACATCCCAAAGGTGATGAGAAGGCACTTCCGAACTTGGCTGTGTTACATTGTCTGGACGAAGGATCCAGAGAAGTTGAGGAAGATTTCCGCATATTATAATCGCGTGAATCACTTGGTCCACTTCAAGCCGACGTGGGCAACAAATATCCTTGGTTCCCGTACTTTGTGGATCCAAGCTGGGAGACCAGTGCCGAAGCACTCCGCCGCGGGCGTTCGCAGGTCTCACAAGTCGGGTCGGAGAACTGCAGTGGAGATTGCCAATGACAAGAAGTTCGAGGTAATATTCCATAACCAAGGTCATGCACGTTAGCTCGACTCAAGCTAACGTGCATTACTAATATACTATCTGTTTAGTGATGAATATAGATTGAAATCGCTTACATTGTATTCTGTCAGGTCGCAAGTTAGCTCGACTCGAGCTAACTTGCAATTTTTGGACCCTGCTGGACTTAACCGATTCGGCCCCGTTTATGTTCTTTGTAGCCATTTCTTAACGCGGTTCGTGAGCGCTTTGCAATGATCGACGTTGCAAAGAGGCACGCTGTGCTCAAGAAAGCCCGAAAGGCGAAAGAGCTCTCGATTACGAACGAGGTGAAGATTATCACCTCGTCCGATGAGACCTTTAAGCTCTGGTCGGATGTCATCTCTTTGGCGGCACGTGGCGACCTCATCAACGTCGATTCAACAACGTCGCCCTTGTCAAAGTTTAAAGACGCCAAGTCCTGGGTACCTGAGAAGGATGGGTGTCATAGTTTGCAGAGTCAGTATTCCTCCGGAATGCACTCATTCATCACTAAGCACGTCCAAAGTAAACCACTCCGGTTTCGTTCCCATAGAGACCTAATTATCCTTTCAAACTTATCCAAGACCTACAAGTTATCGGGCACCTATGTTAGTTGTTCTAAACCGTACTTGGTTTCCGGTACCGTTATCCGGAATGTACCGGAACAAGTTTCCGGGAGTTATGCACAGCGGTTTCCGGAAAGGATTTCCGGTAAACCAGGTGGGTAGTTTGATTTACCTCTGTTCCTCCTCGGAGCTGCTTCCGGAAGGTTTAAACGAGTGACCGGAAGGCCACTGATCATGTTTTGTGTAAGTGGCCGGATTCCCCACTGCCTTGTGACTTTAAATGGCTAGTCACCCACTGTCCCAGAGTTTATAATGTCCGGTCATTCACTCTCTCCCTAATCTACTCACTGGTGATATGGTGTTGAGTCTAGACTTCACTCTCACAACATCCAGAAGGCCTTCTGGATGCGGTCACACAAAGGTAAGTCCGGACTACAACGACGTTCTGGCGGTTCATTTGCTGCACTCTGAAGATAGGGATGTAGTTTCACTTGGATGGACTCCTTCCAGACTCACATAACGGGTTCTTCCTATCGTGGGGGTAAACTCCGGCTCTGGGACCGGAATCCGGGTTCTCACGGAGTATTCCGTGCCCTAGCACTACAAGAAAACCAGCCCAATGTGACTGGATGTGACTAAGCGCATATGACTGCGTAGTCACCTCAGTCATTGGTTTAGTCTAAAATCAGTCCTAAGAGGGTCCAGTCATGCACTAGTCATATATGTAGTCATATTTTTGAGGACTTGGGTGGGAACGGCTACGGGAACGGGACATATATTCTCCTGCCCGGTTCCCAGAGTCATGCTCTCAATGCTTACTATGTGTAGTCATAGTAATATAGTCATATGGTAAGGGTAATTGGTTTATGTATGACTTCGTGTGGTAAGAGAGTTGGTTTGAGTGACTACACGCAGTCATGTAGTAAATAACCTGACTAGTAGTAGTCATATATGTCAATGAGATGATTTTGAAGTCCTCTACTCGTTGGCTCAATAGGTGAGTGCTGTGAAATTGGAGTAGGTCCATAATCTCCACTTACATTACAACTTCCCTGTTCAATACTACTATGTTTGCCCGCAAGCATTCTAGGATGTCATTTTAGGGCACCATTCTAGAAACACTTTTAAATAAATCTTCAAAAATTAGTAACTAATTTGCAAGAGAGTCCAAATATCATGATTCCACTTGCTCTATCTTCCCACTTGCTCTATCTTCCCACTTGCTTTCTTGATGCACGAAATTGCCTTGTAGGCTTAACTTTCATACAGATTTCCCATGCTCACAAAAAAGCCGTTATTGATCACATTCCCATATTTTTTTGAGACGTCAAAGTGACTGCAAAATAATGTAGTCATGTGGACGGTTTTCTTTACTACAATTAGTAATGAATACAAAATCACATAGTCATGTAGACTGTTTCCTTTACTTATATTAGTAATGATTTGCATGTTAGCAACACCTATAAATACAACTTCAAACAATTACTGACTACTTGCAGAAGAGTCCAAAACTCTTGATTAGCACGTGCTCTATCTTTCCACTTATTTTCATGATACACAAACTTTTTTGAGATGTCAAAGTGATTGCAAAATACTGTAGTCATGTGCACAGTTTTCTTTACTCATACTGGTAATGATTGCAACATTACATAGTCAACTGGACAGTTTTCTTTACTTATATTGGTAATGAACTGCCTTTCTCCATACAACGTCATTTTGTTAACTGTGCAATCTCTGTGACTACTCCTTAGCTGTACCAAAATTCTACAGATAGTAGTTGGGCTCCTACACTCCTACTGTGGTGACTCATCATTGTAGTCCGCCTCTGTATCCTCCATTTGCAGAGCAAGCTGCACCTCATTGCTAGACAGCTCCCTAGAACTTGATAAAACAAGTGGCATTGCTGCGGTATCGTCAGTGACATTCTGTGCCATCAATCCCTGAATTTCAGCATCGTCCCGTACGCTTATGCAATGTAGATCTGGTCTTCCCTCAGCCATGGAGGTCACTCTCACACTTCGTGCCTCCTTGCATAAAACAACCTTCCACCCATGATGTGCCACATCGTCAACAAAGAAGACTTGTTGAGCATGAAGAGGAAACGCAAACGAATCTGATGAGTACGGAATGGTACGGTCTATGTTCACGAGAGTGAAACCGTACTCATCTCTCTTCATAGTTGCCCGTGGCCCAATCCATGTAGCTTGGACCCACTTACAATACAGTAGCAGTAATTCAAACTTCCCATAGTCAGCACCAATAATCTCTTCGACCCACCCCACGTACTCCACGCTCGCGAGCCTGTGGTTCTTGTCCTTTCTGCAGGCACGGCAAGATTGTGAGAATGTTGCAGCTACTCCGCTGTCGCACGTTGACAAGTCTACCTCTGCTCCGCGTACACGTATATGGTTCCCGTATGCATACATGCTGCGATACGATTTTGCCTCACATGAAGGTGGCAGGACAAGGCCAAGAACATCTTCATCGACCTGTGTGCCTGCTCCCACATCCCGTTGCACTGCAGCAGGAAACCACTCAGAAAACTCCTCATTCCTTGCGATTGGTGGATACTCTGCTCTTCTACCCCGTGCTCGACGGCGTATCTCTGCACGCATTCTGTGCCGCGCTTCCATCTCCAAGTAGTGACGTCTGATTAGAAGCCATGGGGGCCGGAAAGTTTTTACATAACAAAAACAGGGAGCAGTTAGAGAAAACGCCTCTACAAAACAATCTCTAGTCATGTGTTGCAATATGATGACTACAATTAGTACGCAATAGACCTTTGATGACTACACACAGTCACATCGTCCCTACTAGATAGAGCGCATGACTAAAACAAGTGAAGCTTACTCTCTGTATGACTGTAGAGGCTCCGCGTTCGTGAGAACAAACTCGTGAATCCATGCCCTGAGCTCTGATGTCAAGAGTCGATATTGACCTGTACCCTCCACGACCTCACTCTTGGCCCCTACTTCCTCCTGATTGTCCCTGATCCTCGTGCGTGTTAGCTCACACACTTGCATGTACTCTGTGCAAAATCCTAACGCCTCCTCTATTATGTACCCCCTCGCCATGGATCCCTCGAGTTTTGCTCGTTGCCTAACATAGCCCTTCAGTCTCTTCAAGTATCGCTCAATAGGATACATCCATCGGGTGTGTACAGAACCACATATGTCCAACTGCTGCACGAGGTGAATGGGAAGGTGTGACATGACATCAAAGAATGAAGGTGGAAATACCTTCTCTAGCATGCATAGTGTCTCAGCTGCGTACTCCAATAACTGTTCCATGGACGAGGGATCTACGGACTTTGCGCACAATCGTACAAACACCCGACTAAGCCGCATAATTGCCACCCGCGTATCCCTGTCCAAGAGAGTGCGCAAACACAAAGGGAGCAACTGTTGCATCAAGACATGGTAGTCATGAGATTTCAGCCCCTTCAAGTCCCCATCCGATGCAATGCACTTTGCAAGTTGGCCAGCGTAGTTTGTAGGAGTCTTCAAATTGCGGATAATGTCCAGAAATTTCCCCTTCTCCTCTTTTGATAGTACATATGAAGCTGTTGGAAGTACGACAGACCCAGGTTTCCTTCCAGGAAGCGGGTGTAGATGTGGTCGAATATTGGCCTCTTTTAAGTCTAGCCTGGCCTTCAAAGTGTCACGGACTCCCCAAATTGTTTTCATCACGTTCTCGCATATGTTTTTTTCACAGTGCATGGGATCCAAAACATGTCTGATGAGGAGGTCCTGCCAGAATTCCCAACATAGCATTCAAGCATCAGATTTGCTCACTACCGTATTGACAAAGAAACTCAAGCATTCAATGAGAAGATATAGGTCCATATTCATTTTTCTCCCTACATGCAGTGATGGATTTCTAAAATTGCACTATTCACAGTCAACCTTCTTTTGAAGCATGTTACTAGATTCAATCAACAATTCTGAAAGTGGTTACTAGAACCAGTGAATGCGTTTAGTACCTGCCAATACGGCAATAGGTACAGAGCTGAGAGCCGCTTCACTCCGGTCTGGTGAATGGGGTCTCCTTCTCCTCCACCTCTTCTTCCCTCTGACTCCTGCAGGAAGGATACTCTCTCCTGTGCATAGCCCTTGATGTCGCATCCTGTTAGAATTGGAGGGGGCGGCCGGTGCTCCTGTTGACCATCAAATGCTTGCTTGAGCCTACGATAGGGATGCCATCTATTGAGATACCGGCGGTGACCCACATATATATTCTTTCCTAAAGCCTTTGACCGCCGAGTTGTAACATCTGGCCCACACTCCGTACACGCTCTATACCCTTTTGTGACTTGGCCAGATGTTAGTCCGTATGCAGGGAAGTCGTGAATGCACCAAAGAAGTAGAGACCGTAGTTTAAAATGCTGTCTACGAGGCTCCTCAGACACATCTATCGCCGGTACCCCTTTCTAGAGTTCCAAGAGCTCTTCAATCAGTGGAGTAAGGTACACATCGATGTTCTCCGATGTCACACTCTCTTTCCCTGGAATCAACAATGCAAGCATGATAAAAAATGGCTTTGTCACTAGCCATGCAGGCAAATTATAGTTCACCAGGAGAATTGGCCATGTCGAGTGACTAAGCGATTGATTTCCGAACGGATTCACTCCGTCCAGAGCCATCCCCAAGCGTATGTTCCTGTGCTTAGCTGTAAAGTTAGCATCCAATGACTCAATGTGCTTCCAGGCCTTCGAATCGGGGACGCAATCCACGTTACTCCCCTCCTTCTTCTGATTGGCATGCCATTTGTTAAGTTCCGCCAGTCTTCTACACCGGTACATGCGCTTCAGACGGGGAATCAACGGAAAATGGCGTAGAATTTTGGAGGGGATTCCGCTGGACTCCGACTTGTATCTTGGGGCGTTGCACTTTGGACAGGACTTTGCATCCTGCAACTCATTCCTGAACAGACAGCATCCATTGCGGCATGCATGTATAATATTATAAGACAGTCCCAACTTCACCACATACTTCCGGGCTTCATAGTGAGAACGGGGTAGGTAATTGTCGCTTGGAAGGAGAATATGCAACAATTGAAGTAGTTTGTCAGCAAATGCATTCGATACTCCAAACATCCCAAAACAATTGAGTAGTAGGAGAGTTGAGACCAACCGACTTGTTGTGGCACCTGCAAAAAGAGGAGTTTGGGCATGCTCCAGTAACTCCTCCATTACATCTGCCGTCCAATCCCCTTCCTCCCATGGGATTGCTTCATCCTCCTCCACATCATCTGTTGGAGTACAATCCTCATGGTCTTTGTCCTCGAGGTTATCGTATCTAGAGAGGCATTCCATGATCATTCTTATTGCGTCCATGCCCCCATTGTCGTCCTCAAGCTGAATAGGGCTTTCCCTTACTTCCTCTTCGACAATGTCGTTTTCCGCATCCACGAGACCCGCCTGAGCATAGCACACTCTTGGAATTAATCATTGAAAGTATTTTAGCAATGGACATCAAATGACTTGCTTATTACATCACATAGTTTAGGCATACCAAAATAGGCACAGTGAATTGAGGGTCTCTTCCAATGGTCCAGAGATGCTTTCGAATGGTTGCCCTACTGATGCAACGACCTCCCATGCAATTTTTGCATGGGCAACGGTAACTGGTTAGCCCTAGTCTATCTGCTTCTCTCTCCTCCAGTTCCCAGAGGTCGAGGTCGCTTGCCCCCCTCGCACCACGGCTAGCCATTTGCCAATGTAAAGCGGTCAATGGCACCTGCTCCTATACACACACCACGCAAAATTGAGCATATGAACTCAGTACCTTCATCAATATTGCAATCAGAGTTGAATTTGCCATCAAAGTTTAAACTCCGTCACTGCCGTCAGTCACATGAACCAAATTACTGACTACTGAAGTCGCCAAATGATGAAGTTTTGTGACTTCGTACCGTCACATAAACCAAACTTATTACTAACCTTGGTCAGATTGTCCTTCACCAGGCGTTGCAATCTCTTGAACAGCTAGAAGCAACGACTGTACAGCAGCCTGAGCATCACGAAACATCCACTGATTGAAGAGAAGAAATTCAAAGAGCAAAACTCAAAACCAAATCATACAATTTGAAACGGATCAAATCCTCTCAAAGCTAAAATTAACTATCACAGGAGAAGGTACTACATGAACCCGGAATCGCATGTAAAGGCTCATGTAACAAACTGAAGAAAACATCACTTTACAGTCTAACTACTTTTTCTCAGTTACAGATCCCTAAAATGAATGCATCAAAGTGTTTGGCGGCATTTTAGCGTAGTGGTGCTACTCTCTATCAAACTCGCATTAACCCCTAATGTCGAAAGCCCTCAAAACTACCAAAAACCCTCAATACTGCCCTCTTTCAATGCAAGGTGAAAATTTTTAACTTTTGACAAATTTTTGAGTATGTAACCGTAAGATCTAGTACCTAACTTGTACATGTACATGCATTCCAAATCTTAGATTCAAATTCCTCTCCATTTGTGAGATTGTAATGTTCAAAGTTGAAAAAAAAATAAAAATCCTTGTTGTAGAATGGAAAACTAATGTTTTGGGGGCCAAAAAAACCAATTTTGAAAGGAAATTTGACATGAGGCTCTTCAAATTCTTGTTCCTATGTGAGTAAGGAATATGTCCATATAATTTTTACCCTCATAGGACCTGTAAAACCTAAAGAAATGCTTAATTTTTCACATGGAGGTATGCTGAAATACAAATACAAATGCCCATTTTCAACAATTTAAAAGGCATGCAAAAATTTATCGGATTGAAAATCCAAAAGGTGAGATCATGCTTTACTACCTCTTTTACATGTACGAAAAACAAAATTCGAAAAAAATCACAAATCTCAATTTTTGGTGACTTTTTGAAGTTACTGCGATCAAATTGATTTTGGGCAGATTTTGAGAATACATGAGCATATACCGCAGTTTTGGGCAGATTTCAGCATGCCCTAACAGTGTTTTCAAACTTTGACCGTGAATATCTCCTAAAGTAAGAGGAATTTTGAAGCATGAATGGTGTCGTTTTAAAGGTATGGGAAAACTCTACAACCTTCCGAAATTGTGACTTCATACGATCTAAATTTAGTAACTGAGAGCCTGACCAGAGTCAGATCGACCACATTCTAGTCAATTTCGACTGTAGGGGTTAAGTTTACGAATGGACGGTGGCCGCAGAAACGTACCTGAGTTTTGCAAAATGGCGATTGCAAGGGCGAACGCACAGCTCCCACGCATCATTGCTGCTGCTGCCTTGAGCGATGGCGACGCCCACGAACGCCGCTGAAGCGCCTTCGGCGACTAACGGCGACACCTCCTCCGGCGAGCAGGTTTCCCACGCATCTGAAGGCTCCGAACGGGTGGAAGGGATTACGAGAGACGAGGAGGCCAAAGTGCCTGAGTACGAGAGGCTGCGGCAAGAGAACTTGCGCAAGAACTCCCTCAAGCTACACGAGCTCGGAGTCCCGCTGCTGGCAGCATCTTTGAGAGAGTCGACAACCACCGAAGCGGGGGGAGGAGAGGGGAAGACCGCGACGAAGAGCACTCACAGCGCCGGCGCCAGCAGCCTTGAAAACTGCCCCGGGTACGAAACCCTAAACCCTAACTCTATCCATTGAATGCACTGTCCGTTGATGATTGGTTAGCGTACCTCCTCCCTCGCAATCGCGTACAAAACCCTACAGCCATCCGACCTGCAGCCATTCCAGGTGCTTCGCAATCGCGGTCCTTCTAACCTCCGCAATTTGTTCTGACTTCTTGATTGCTTGAACTGCAGCGACGGTGGGGAACTGGTGCGTCGGAGTTCACGACTTAAACAACCGCCACCAAAAGCTGGAAGGTCACGCAAGCGGGGGAAGGAGTAGAAAGACGCGCTCTACAAGAAATCAAAGGAAACCGTGAGGAGCGTGAAGAGCAGCTCCGACGAGTGGCACATCGAAGAGGAGAAAACGGAGAGCACTGACATCGAGAATGATAACGAGCGACGTGGCAATGGCGATGATGAGGTCTCGCCAGTAGGAGTGCAAAAGCCCCATCGAGGCAAGCAAAAATCTCAGGTGAGTGTATCTGCAGTCATGTTTCCAACCTTCAAACTGCAGTCATGTTTCCAAGGTCTGTGGTTCCTAAACCCTAGGATTGAACAAGCTGAATCTTGCGTGAACTTGCTAAAACTTGCGTGAAACATGCTAAAACTTGCGTGAACTTGCTAAGACTTGCGTGAAACTTGCTGAGACTTGCTTCCAAGCATGCCCTAACTTGCTGGAACGTGCCAGAACTTGCTGAAACTTACTAGAACTTGCCTAAATCATAAGCTGTAGACTCTCTGGATCATCAGTTATGTGTTTGCTAAAGCGTAGTTCCACAGATAAATCTCTCTGATTTGATTACACTAGTGATAGGATATAGTGTTCACAAAAGCGAAGCTTGCAAAAGACTCTGATCGTGAACAGTGCACGGTACTTGCTGAATGGAGCAGACTCACGAAAGGTCACTCGATGGATGCTATAGAACACAAGCAAACTTGGTGACTTCTCTTAGTCACATGAATGAGATTTCTGACCACAAAACTAGTATGAAGCTCAAGTTTTTTGACTGATGAGGAATTCTGCTTCTTGGCTTCTTACATAATTCCATTTCATTCGTATTGTTTGTGATTCTTTTTTGTGGAACGTAGCCCTGTTCGTGATTCTTGTTTTCTAGAACTGTAGTCATGGTTGAAACTTAGCTCTACTTGAGCAGCATGTTTGCTTCATTCTGTTTGCTTCATTCTGTTTGCTTCATTCTGTTTGTTATATACTGAATCTGTGGCTAAGATTTTGTGTTTGCTTGCTTGAAAATGCAGTCATGTTTGCTTGCTTGAAAATGCAGTCATGTTTGCTTCCTTGAAACTGCAGCCATGGTAGGTGTTTGATTGTGTGGTATGGATTTTGTATTTGCTTGCCTTGAAACTGTAGTCATGTTTCCAAGGTCTATGACTGCTCATAGTCACATGAATGAGAATTCTGACTACCAAACCCGTATCATGCTCAAGATGTATGACTGATTTGTTGGTTTTGCTTGGTGGCTTGTTACATGACTCCTTTTCTGTAGGTTTCATTGATTGCCTCAGTTTGCTTCATTTGCATTGGAGTGATTGGTTGCTCAAGTCTGCCAGCGATATGTGTTGAAGTTTTATGTTGAACTTTTGTGTCGAATGATTCTCCATTTCACCTGTGGTGCTAATTAATAGATTTTCATCCAAACTATTTGTGATACTCGAGTAGTTGATTTCATAGGCTCATTGAGTGCTTGGAACGAGTTTGACAATGAATTTGTTGATTGCGTTCATAAATTTGAAACTGAATAGATGACTATCAAACTCCGTATATGTTTAGGATTTGTGGCTAGTCCTAATCAAATGCACTGTGATAATGACTAACCTTAACATTGACCGTGATTACCGTTGAACGCATTGTGCAGGGCAGAGCACCGACAACCGAGCCATCGGTGTGGGAGGTGCGTAAGCGAGGTCCAACGGGTTCTGGAATTCCCAAACCCAGGTCAACAAGCCTACGTCCGCAGCAAGCAACCCAACCTCAACAAAGAAAACGTCTCAAGATGTCAGAGGATTCACTATCAGGGGAGGCCTTCGACTACTGCAATGATGTTGCAGGTGAGATTCATCCTGACCAGGGAGGCAGCACACCTCCTTCGCGTGGCCTACCTACAGCCGTTCCTCGCCATGGGTCCATTACCAGCTTGGACCTCGAAATTGCAGAAAGGCACCTGCAACTACTACAATGGAGGCGAGCGATGGAGTTGCAGGAGCCCGGGGTGAACTCCTCCACATATTCTCCATCAGAGATGACTGAGAGCTTTGGTCAACCTTCATATTCCAGAGACCAGAAGTCCAGACGACGGGTTGCTTTGAAGCAACAACAAGCTCAGGAGGTCACAGTTTTGCATGCAAGAAGGCCCAAAAAACACCTTATGGAGGTGGATCTGAAAGGACATCCGCAAGGACAGAATCGACCGTTGTGGCTAACTTGTCTTCGAGGTCATGCGCAGGATATAGATTTCAGCGAAGACAACTACAAGAATCTCAACACTTCTATGCTGCTCGCTGTCAAGGAACGAGTGGACAACACTTTTGAGTACCATGGGGGCCTTGGCAAGGTGACAGAGGAGGCTTTCCACAGCATTTTGAAGGGCCAGTTGAAGGTGAAGAGATATCAGTTGAAGAAAAGAATGCAAGAAGGGAAGGACAAGCCAAAGCACATTCGGCATGACCATTGGGTAAAGTTGTCAAAACTCATCTTGGAGGAGAAAAAACAGCATGAAGCAAAGAAGCTGCGATACAGCCGAGCCCAAGTGAGGAAGCCGTCTTCAGCCGGGCGCAACGAAGAATATGTTCGAGCCCATTTGGTGAGTTTTCACTCTATGTTTTTATGTCTTTCATGACAATCATTCCAAGCTTTATAGACTGCCAGCAAAGTCAGATGATCACTAGTACTTGGAGAAACTTGCATCTATTCAGATTTAGTTTTGTCAGAAGTCCATTACAGCTCCTGATCTCAAAGGCTGTATAACTTTGCCATAGCGCAAATGAGGCCTTGAAGGGACTAGGTGCAGTCATCAAAACCGAGTTTGTGCTTGTTTTTAGTCATCTCGTTGAAATTCGTGACTGTGCAATCATCGAAACCGAGTTTGCGCTTGTTCTCAGTCATCTCGTTCAAATTTGTGACTCTGTTTAGTCATAGAGATGTCCGACCAGGTTAACCCATCCCTTTTTGAGGACAGTTGACGGCAGCAGCTCATTCCTCTGCCCGCGAGACTGTGTTGAAGTTGGTCACGCATACCAAGTCCAGTCCTTCCTGCACGTCTTGCTCGTTGCCTTGCAGAAGCCCGTGAAGTTTTGGTGATAACCCGACAACGTAGCAGATTCCTGCAATCATGAGAGAAGCCTCATCAATTGGCACTAATGATGCAACACTATCTAGGGAATGTAACATCTCCTGTGCAGGCCATTGAGCTGGAGAGAAGCCCAACTAGGGGTGAAATTGAAAGGGAGCTTGCACGGGTCAAATATGCCCCTCGAAGACTCATTCCGGGAAAGGAAACCTCCCCGAGTAGCCGAGTGTCTGATGCACAGCCAGAGCACGATAGTGATTGGCGGAGATCCATTGAGAAGAACATTGAACGCATCATGCAGCACCTGCAGATTCCTGTTGTCACCCCCACGAAGGCAGCAAGTGAAAAGAGCAGCTCTAGCTCAGAGCTCACCCGCCCCGACACTTCACAAAAGGCAGATGACGTTCACGAAAGTATCCTGGCACTACAGGTACGAATAGCATTTTGATGTGTGTTGTGCCTTGGTTCTTGCAACATTCAATGTGCCTAGGATTTTGTGACTATTTGTAGTCATTGATATGGAACGAGTGACCAGGCTTTACTAGATGCAGACATGAATCTAGAATACGTGATCAATATTAGTCATGTAGTTAGAATATGTGATTTCTCACAGTCACCAGTTTTGAATATATTACTATTCGTAGTCATTGAATTTGAATAAGTGGCTAGAATGGTAAAGAAGGTGTGGCATTGTTAAACGGAATCACGAACATTGCTCATGATTGAAAGCAATGACTGAGAGGATCTCTATAGACGTGTTGCCTCTGTACTTAATTGGGATTGCAGGAAGCAGGGGAGTGCGAATTGCAGCCTGCAGATCCGAATAAGGCAGTGGAGATTCCTGCAGTAGGTGATGTGAAGGACTCACAGACAACGGGAACTTTGAACAACCCTGCAGGAGCCAGTCCAGATTGTGGTGCAGTGACCGTGGCAGAGGCAGGAGGACGTGCCGCAGTTGTGTACTCAACTCGAAATTTGAGGGCTTCTAAGCCTGCAAAGGAGGACACTCGCACCCTGTGAGCCAAATAAACCCCCCCTAGTGGGAAGCTTATCTTGAACACAAGATCCTACTTTGAGGGATTCAGCCCCTTGTTCAATCAACAATCAAGACATACATGCATACCTCCCATTTAGATCGCAGCGGTTCATGATGTGTTTAACGCAATGTTTTATCTATCATGAGTGCATTAGGGATGAATTATATCTTTGACTTATTGCCGGACTTTGAACCTCTTTATCTTTTGCCTTATGGCTCCGTTTTCTATGTTTTTTTTTTGTATTCTTATTAGTTTTTCTTGCTTAACACGATGGCAGCCTTCAATTAACCATTTGATTCAATCCTAGACCCACAGCCAACGACCAGCAGTGTTCACTTAACATATGCATTCATTTAATATCATGCACTACACATTCACATGCATTCACACAAGTAATCCCATTCCAACCTTACTAATGACAATTAAACCACCAATTGGTTGAATTTATAACAAAACCCTAATCCTAGTGAAAATTTGGCAGCGCTTCCGCGTAGTGTTTTTAACTAGACAATTTAGGGTTCCTTCTCCACATGCAATCAAGAGAATAATGAATCAATTGGGAAAGGAAGAAGGCTCCCTGATCCCGCTCAATTCACCCTCTGCCGTGTTTGTGTTCGTTCTTGTGATTGTGGTCGTCTTCCTCTTCTTGGTGCTCTTCACTCTGCAGCCGATATCTTCGTCGTCACAACTCCGATCCGCACATTCTTGATCTTGTTGGAAAGCCAACTTCCTAATCTATCTATTCCTAAAATCTTAGCTTAATACAACTAGAACTCCGTGACTGACGAGGGAAAAACTGAGGCCGCGTGGGATCCGCCGCCGGTTGCTCCAGCTGGTCGTCCTTGCTCCGCGGCTCGTATCTTCGTCTTCGCAGCTCCAAACCGCACGCTCTTGGGCTTGTTGGAAAGCCAACGCTCTGATCTCTCTCCACCCGAAAAATCAACTTGATTGGAGCAATACTCCGTGACTGACGAGGGAAAGACCGAGGACCTATGGGATCCGCCGCCGATCTTCCAGCTGGTCGCCCTCGCTCCACGGCTTGTATCTTCGTCGTCGCAGTCCCAAATCGCACGTTCTTGATCTTGTTGGAAAGCCAACGCTCTAATCTATCTACACCTTAAAGCTCAACTCGATTGGAGCAAAACTCCGTGACTGACAAGGAAAAAACCGAGGCCGTTTGAGATCCGCTGGTTGCCCTTGCTCCGCGGCTCGTATCTTCGTCTTTGCAGCTCCAAACCGCACGCTCTTGGGCTTGTTGGAAAGCCAACGCTTCGATCTATCTACACCTAAAAGACCAACTCGATTGGACCGGAACTCCGTGACTGACGAGGGAAAACCCGAGGCCGTGTGTGGTGCGCCGCTGATCCTCCAGCTGGTCGCCTTCACTCCATAGCTCGTATCTTCGTCGTCACAGCTCCAAACCGCGTGCTCTTGAGCTTGTTGGAAAGCCAACGCGCTGATCTATCTACGCCTAAAATCTAAGCTTCATCGGACAAGAACTGTGCGACTGACAAGGGGAAATCTGAGGACAAGTGAGATCCGCCGCTGATCCTCCAGCTGGTCGTCCTCACTCCGCAGCTCGTATCTTCGTCGTCACAGCTCCAAACCGCGCGCTCTTGAGCTTGTTGGGAAGCCCACGCTCTGATCTATCTACTCGCTAATTTTCGTAACGATTGAGTTAAATTCCAGCCCACAAGAGGGGGAAATCTGGACCCTACCTCTCTCTCTCTCTCTACACACACGCCTCTCTAACTCCTATCTCACACACTTCGAATGAGCGCCTCCAAGGGGGGTAACCCCAAAGCCCTTGTTCCCTTCTTGTTCCCAAGGTCGTTCCCTTCGTCGTTCACAGCCGCCAATTTTGGGTGGGCACATTAATGGTCACACTAAACAATAGTAACTAAAAAACTAAAAAAATCACTAGCCACCCTTGCATTTAACACAAGTGGGTGTCCCACTAACCAAGGAATATCTAAATCTAACCTTTGACTCCATGCCACATGTGTGTGCATGATCTCAATAAGTGAGCCTCTAAACTAATTTCAACGATGCAAATACTACCTAATTAGCCTAGATTGAATTCCCCTTGTTTTGGGTTATGGCTAATTTGCCAAATGATGGTGAGAGTTTTTTCCCCAAGCCTTTGGGTCCCTTAAACTATTTTTTCCTCTTCCCTTTTCTTTGAGGCTCTTTGATTTTTTCCTTCTTCCTTCTTTTCTCCTTCTCACCATTTTTCCCTCCTTCCTATTGTTTTGGTTTTCTCCATCTTTTCTTATTTTTTTTTCTTTTTGTTTTCTTCTATTCTTTTAATTTTTTTTTTCTTTATTTTTTGGTTATCTTCCTAAAACTTCCGGTTACCACAATGTGGCTCCCACTGATGATTTAGTGCACGGAAGGCTTAATTGGTCAATCCAATCGAAAACCAAGAACTAACCAATGGGATAACCCATTTTCACTACTAGTTAACCCTTATGGACGCGATGCGCGGTCCATTCAACCTCGTGGGCCGGTTTTGCGGCTCACACATGGCGGCCATCTGGGACAACTCGAAGAGGCAGAGAACCCCCTCTTGCTCATGGGCACACGGTCAAATTCTAACTTTTTGTGTTCGAATGACCCATGGTTGCAGCCAAAATTTGGAGGCCCAATCGTGAAGGTTGTGAACAATTCACACCTTGTACTCCTTGCACCGGTTGCCCGACGTCCTCGTGGGAAAATCCTCACCGTTAAAGGTTTGAAGTTGAATAGAGTTGTTGGGGAAGACCTCCTTCACGAGATATGGCCCCAACCACAAGGCATCGAACTTGCCAGAGAAACCCAATCTCCTCGCATCTTGGAGGAGGACTAACATGCCCGGTTGTAGTGACCGGACCTTGTTTCGTTTGTCGAAGGCAATCTTCCTTCGACGTTGAATGGCTTCCATGTGTTGGGCGCTCCACCGACACATCTCATCAAGCTCCTCCAATCGTTCTAACCGATCCGCTAAGGACGTGGCCATGGACCATCGTTCGGTCACGGCCACTCGCAGAGAAGGGTCTGAAGGGATCTCAAATTCTATTGGCAAAATGGCTTCAATGCCATATACCAACGAGAAGAGAGTAGCATGGGTGGTTACTTTGAAGGTGGTTCGGTAGGCCCATAATGCGGCGGGGAGTTTCGTGTTCCAATCCCTCTTGGAATCGGTGACCGTCTTCCTCAAAATTTTCACGAGGGTTTGGTTGACCCGTTTGGTATGGCCATTGGTTTGGGGGTGGTAAGGGGTGGTCTTACGATGGTTGATCTTGAACCGGGTGGTTTGTCTAATGGGAGTAGTGCCCGGGAGAAGAGAATTGTGATGTTGTGTCACCGCCCGGGGAATGCCCTTGAGGTCTCTATATGACCACGCAAAAATGTCCCGGAACTCGACAACTAGTGACTTGTAGTTCACCATCTCCACCTTGGTCAATCCAACATCTACCTTTATATTGCGGACTTCTTCGTCCTCATGAGAGACCACCAGCAACTTCCAATCATCATGATGCACGTGTGGTTGTTGAATAGGTCCCTTGTACCAATCATTCGGAACTTGGGGGTATGTTGCCCCCGAACCACTACCTAGAATACCGGTGGATGTCCTCCTAAAGTGGAGAGATGGGTTGAGAGGGCCCTTATCGATCAAAACCTCCAACTCCATCCTTTGTGTGCCATTGACATCCATACCGAATACTGCTGCGGGTTCTAAGTCATCTAGGAGGGGGACAAGGCTAGGTTCTAACCCGGTCTCTACCTCAATCAACTCACTCTCCATGAAATGCACGGACACAACTTCGTCCGCGCTCGAGGTGGGGTGTTCTCTCAACCACTCTACAAATTCACCGCTAGGGACCCACTCATAAAGGCCCGGTCCCATACTTTTGAACGGCATTTCTTTGGCTTTCGAGGGTTGGGCTCTATCCACCGCCTTGTGGGGCGCAAACCTCACTTTTTTGGGAGGCTCTTTTGTTAGAACCTCTTGTGATTCATCTTCGGAAGAGCCCATGCAACCGTGGCATAATCCTAGCCTACTTGGTTGGATATGGACCGTGGTAGGGTTCTCCGGTGGACCATAGGTGATGTTTGGTTTTGGGCCTCCCCATTCTACTGTGGCATTGGCAATTCGCAACCAAGGCCTACCTAGTAACAAAGGATATGCCTCCTTATTGGTGTGCATTCGAATGACTTGGAAGGTGAGGGAATACTCTACCCCCCCCGTGGTAACTTTACAACCACTAATTTGGCCTAACGGGGCTTCCGAGCTCTGATTGGCCATGTTGATGATGTATGGTGATGGTTCAGTGATGTCTAGACCCAATTTTTCCATAGTTGAGAGGGGCATGATGTTCAAGCCACTCCCACCGTCGACAAGTACGTTGGGTACCACCTTATCCACAATTGAGACCTCAATTTGAACCGCCTTGACTTCGATGTTGGGATGTGCAGATTTTACACGAGCCGCCAACCTCACCTTTGCCTTAGGCCTCCGCTTCACCGGGGTGCCCGACCTAAGGACTTTCCTCATGGGTGGGGATACCTCCAACAGTTGGGCTATGGTGATGTCCGCCTTGAGACGACTCAAATCTGCCCATAAATTGTAAGGTCCTTCTCCCACGTGTCCCTCGACACGTGGGAATGTATTCACTTCGGGCCTAGGAACCGGTGGACCTTCCCATGGCTCTTGGGAAGTGGACAATGGTGTTTGTGACCTAGGTGTCCCATGGGAGGACCTTAAGTTGGCCTGTTTAGTGCCTTCCACCGCCTCCTTGGTTGTATCGTTTAGGTCAGAAAAGTGAGGTGAATCTTCCTCCGAGGTCTCATCTTCTTCTGGTATGGGTGGAGGGGGGCTCGAGTACCTAGGCTCCCGTCGGTTAGACCGAGTTTGGACTGCCAAGGCGGGTAACTCACAAGTCTTTGCTTCCTTGGTTGTGCTAACCTCGTGAAACACTACATTGAGCTCTGTGAGGGAAGGACCTTGTGTGGATACGATGTCACTTGACATGGTGGCATAGCGCACATCCTGTGGACCTTGGTTTTGTTGGCCCCCGTGGTTTTGTTGGCCACCGTGGTTTTGTTGGCCACCATGGTTTTGCCCTTGGTTTATAGGGATGTAACCGTCCTTGGTATTAACCCCCATTGGGGAAGTTTGACTTTGGCGGTTATTGTTGTAGTCATAGTAGAGGCTAGGTGGCCTAAGGGTGTTATCGGTGGTGGGGTTACGTGCACCTCTAAAGTGGTCTTGGGCTTGTTGAGGATAGTTCCCCGGTGGGGAAGGCATGGGAATTACCTTGTCCGGCCTTCGACATACTTGGGTGGGGTGATTACCCCCACAGTTACCACATACTACTCCACTTTCAACCCAACACTGCCCAGGTGCGTGTCTCTTGCCACAAGTGTGGTGGATTTCATACCGTAGTCGTGGAGGTCCCCCATAACCTTGGTTTGGTGGTGTATAGCCTTGAGGGCCATAGTTAGTTGCCACCGGTGGTTGATTCCTATGGGGCGGCACATACGGGGTTTGAGTGGCCTGGTATTGCGGTGCCGCCGCAGGGGTGGTGCAGAAGGGGCTAGTGTGCCCTGGTTGGCCACATTGAGTGCACCATAGGCCCGAGGCATGTCTACCAGACTCTATGGGTGGAGGTGTGGGGTTAGGGACTTGATTTTTAATCAACAAGGCCATTTGGTCTTGCATGGCCTTGATTTGTTGAGCTAATTGGTCCTGAAAGCCTTGTTGGCCTTGGAGGATTTCGTTCTTCATCTCCTCCTTCCAGGTGCCTCGCTCTTCGTGATAGGTGAGCTCGGGGAGAGCTACGGGTGGTCTAACGTTCAAGGGTGGAGCATAGTAGTTCCAGATGGGAACTTGTGCACCCGGGTTTCCTGGGTTAGGTTCCAGGGCCGGCCCCTTGCCCTTGGCATGGATAGGTATAAAACTAGGGATGTGGTGCTCTTCCTTCCTCCACATACGCTCTTGGTCTCGATCGACTTGCTCTATTAGCCTAGCTTGTGCCTTGGCTGCGTCTAACGATGTGGGGCGGACCTTCAGAATCTCCCTAATGGTTCCCTCACTGTTGAACCCTTGGATAAAGAATTGGGTTAAGGTGTCATTGGTGAGGAGATTGCCCACGAATCTTGTAACCACCAACTCGAATCTCCTGATGTAGGTCGTGATATCCTCCCCTGGACCTTGACGTAGCGCGGCTAAGGCTGTGAGGGCATTACTCTGACCTACCTCGGGTCTAAAATGTTCCAAGAAGGCCCTCATGAGACTATCCCAATCCTCAAAGGTTCCGGGGGGGTGATTCCTATACCACTCGTAGGCGGCGTCCTTCAAGGTACACGAGAACCACACTAGGAAATAACCGGTGTTGGTGATGAGGCACGTCGTGAGGAGCTCCAGAAAACGTTCTACGTGTGCGGAGGGGTCTTCATCCTTGGTCCCCCTAAAGGTGGGCAAATTGGGTGGCATAGGCGCCGCTTGCAAGCCCTCGGGTACTAAGATGGGTAAACCTCTTGGCTGAACCAAGGGATTAATGGGAGGCCGCACCGGGGGTGGTCCCCCAGAGGCCATGGTAGGGGCTGAGGGGGTACCTTGTGGGCTAGTGGTGGTGGTGGTGTTCACCGGATTGAATGAAGTTGAAGGAAAAGATGGAGGGAAGGGGAGGAAGGGAGTTGGTAAGGCTTCTAGTTGTACCTCCAAGAACCCCTCTGCCGTGTCCTCCGTGAGTTCCCTAGACCTACTCCTCCTTTCACTCGCCGGTTCCCACTGTGGTGTGAGGGAAGGTCGTTGAGACCTTGTGGCTCGGGACATCTACTCTAGGATCCAAGAGTACGGTCTAATGGTTTGTTGATGGTATTCATGTCCTCCAAAAGGTTTTCCGTCCAAGTTCCGAGGTCGTGGGTGGGTCTACACGAAGCACGGCCTAATTCGATCGGTGAGTGGGTGTTTCCAACACTCCTACTCCCGATTCTATCACGAGGATGGACTGACTCAAGACCAAGACCCAAAAATTTCTTAGTGGTGGAGTTTTAGCTCGATGAAGCCGCCGAAGAATCCTATTAAGGACTACCCTTCAAGGGTAACGACAAAAAGCTAACCGAATTGAGGGATGTCTCCACGAGCATCACCCCGTTGGAAAGCTGTCCCTCAACTGGCGCCACACGGTACAAATCCTTACTGTGGGGTTGACCTAGGCCTCAATTTGATAAAAGGTGGGGTTCCCTGGTATCCTGGTATCCCTCTTCCACCTTTTACCTCCTTGAACTAGGCATTACCCACTAGGAGGAAAACGACACAATCACGGGACGGCATGCAACAATGTGTGTATACAATGTTATCACTGTGAAGAAGACATACCTTGATGCATCTCCAGCCACCCTGTCACTGTTAGTTGAAGTCGACCGTGGACCTAATCGCACTCTATCGGTGCTAAGGCCAACCAATAAGTCACATACAATGTTATAGAGGGGGATAACTTACCTTAAAGCAACTCCAGCCAATCCACTTGTTAGCACAAGATTCGTTGCATGCAATTTCGTGGTTGGCCAACCTAGTGGTTCTAAGGCAAGTGTTCCACACGGCTCAAGTGGGAAATCAGGGTTTCCTAACCCAAGTGAGGTCACCACCTCCAAGTTGGTCCTATTTACTACTCGTGGTCCTAAAAAGAGGGTGTAGTGCACATACCGTATGCAGCGCTCCTTCCAATCAGCACCCCTACGTCTTGGATGCGTCCACGACTCCAACTCCCCACCAAGTGGCTCATTCACATACACATACGTTAAGTTGCAACAATTAACTCAACTATTCCAGTTACACCAAGTTGTTCTTACCTTGGTGGTTAGTCAAGCGCGGGGGGAAGGAAGGGGCGCCCTTGTCCCATACCCGGGCACTTGCACCCTTCCCCTTCGACCTAGAGGCTCACTGGAAATCCTTGTGGATTTCCGTGGGAGGGCCTCAACCTTTCACCCCTAGGCCCCTTGCTCGACTCAAGCCACAAGCCTAGAAGGGGATCCCCCCAACACAAGGTGTTTTGTGGTTGGAGAGTCGGGAAATCCACACTCCCTTCTAGACCCCCACCTCTAAACACAACTTGGCATCCATGCACTCACCATACTTCCAAACATTCACAAGTCATTCACCATCCAACAATAACTTAACCATTCATGAGTAAATTGGGCACTTACCTCAAGTTGCCCTATGTTGCTCCATATGCCATAAGGCTAATTGCGTTTGTACCTTACATCCAACGATAGAACAATTAGCACAATCAAACCATGAACACGCCTCCTCCCGGCAGACGCACCAAAATGTGAGCCAAATAAACCCCCCCTAGTGGGAAGCTTATCTTGAACACAAGATCCTACTTTGAGGGATTCAGCCCCTTGTTCAATCAACAATCAAGACATACATGCATACCTCCCATTTAGATCGCAGCGGTTCATGATGTGTTTAACGCAATGTTTTATCTATCATGAGTGCATTAGGGATGAATTATATCTTTGACTTATTGCCGGACTTTGAACCTCTTTATCTTTTGCCTTATGGCTCCGTTTTCTATGTTTTTTTTTTGTATTCTTATTAGTTTTTCTTGCTTAACACGATGGCAGCCTTCAATTAACCATTTGATTCAATCCTAGACCCACAGCCAACGACCAGCAGTGTTCACTTAACATATGCATTCATTTAATATCATGCACTACACATTCACATGCATTCACACAAGTAATCCCATTCCAACCTTACTAATGACAATTAAACCACCAATTGGTTGAATTTATAACAAAACCCTAATCCTAGTGAAAATTTGGCAGCGCTTCCGCGTAGTGTTTTTAACTAGACAATTTAGGGTTCCTTCTCCACATGCAATCAAGAGAATAATGAATCAATTGGGAAAGGAAGAAGGCTCCCTGATCCCGCTCAATTCACCCTCTGCCGTGTTTGTGTTCGTTCTTGTGATTGTGGTCGTCTTCCTCTTCTTGGTGCTCTTCACTCTGCAGCCGATATCTTCGTCGTCACAACTCCGATCCGCACATTCTTGATCTTGTTGGAAAGCCAACTTCCTAATCTATCTATTCCTAAAATCTTAGCTTAATACAACTAGAACTCCGTGACTGACGAGGGAAAAACTGAGGCCGCGTGGGATCCGCCGCCGGTTGCTCCAGCTGGTCGTCCTTGCTCCGCGGCTCGTATCTTCGTCTTCGCAGCTCCAAACCGCACGCTCTTGGGCTTGTTGGAAAGCCAACGCTCTGATCTCTCTCCACCCGAAAAATCAACTTGATTGGAGCAATACTCCGTGACTGACGAGGGAAAGACCGAGGACCTATGGGATCCGCCGCCGATCTTCCAGCTGGTCGCCCTCGCTCCACGGCTTGTATCTTCGTCGTCGCAGTCCCAAATCGCACGTTCTTGATCTTGTTGGAAAGCCAACGCTCTAATCTATCTACACCATAAAGCTCAACTCGATTGGAGCAAAACTCCGTGACTGACAAGGAAAAAACCGAGGCCGTTTGAGATCCGCTGGTTGCCCTTGCTCCGCGGCTCGTATCTTCGTCTTTGCAGCTCCAAACCGCACGCTCTTGGGCTTGTTGGAAAGCCAACGCTTCGATCTATCTACACCTAAAAGACCAACTCGATTGGACCGGAACTCCATGACTGACGAGGGAAAACCCGAGGCCGTGTGTGGTGCGCCGCTGATCCTCCAGCTGGTCGCCTTCACTCCATAGCTCGTATCTTCGTCGTCATAGCTCCAAACCGCGTGCTCTTGAGCTTGTTGGAAAGCCAACGCGCTGATCTATCTACGCCTAAAATCTAAGCTTCATCGGACAAGAACTGTGCGACTGACAAGGGGAAATCTGAGGACAAGTGAGATCCGCCGCTGATCCTCCAGCTGGTCGTCCTCACTCCGCAGCTCGTATCTTCGTCGTCACAGCTCCAAACCGCGCGCTCTTGAGCTTGTTGGGAAGCCCACGCTCTGATCTATCTACTCGCTAATTTTCGTAACGATTGAGTTAAATTCCAGCCCACAAGAGGGGGAAATCTGGACCCTACCTCTCTCTCTCTCTCTACACACACGCCTCTCTAACTCCTATCTCACACACTTCGAATGAGCGCCTCCAAGGGGGGTAACCCCAAAGCCCTTGCTCCCTTCTTGTTCCCAAGGTCGTTCCCTTCGTCGTTCACAGCCGCCAATTTTGGGTGGGCACATTAATGGTCACACTAAACAATAGTAACTAAAAAACTAAAAAAATCACTAGCCACCCTTGCATTTAACACAAGTGGGTGTCCCACTAACCAAGGAATATCTAAATCTAACCTTTGACTCCATGCCACATGTGTGTGCATGATCTCAATAAGTGAGCCTCTAAACTAATTTCAACGATGCAAATACTACCTAATTAGCCTAGATTGAATTCCCCTTGTTTTGGGTTATGGCTAATTTGCCAAATGATGGTGAGGGTTTTTTCCCCAAGCCTTTGGGTCCCTTAAACTATTTTTTCCTCTTCCCTTTTCTTTGAGGCTCTTTGATTTTTTCCTTCTTCCTTCTTTTCTCCTTCTCACCATTTTTCCCTCCTTCCTATTGTTTTGGTTTTCTCCATCTTTTCTTATTTTTTTTTCTTTTTGTTTTCTTCTATTCTTTTAATTTTTTTTTCTTTATTTTTTGGTTATCTTCCTAAAACTTCCGGTTACCACAATGTGGCTCCCACTGATGATTTAGTGCACGGAAGGCTTAATTGGTCAATCCAATCGAAAACCAAGAACTAACCAATGGGATAACCCATTTTCACTACTAGTTAACCCTTATGGACGCGATGCGCGGTCCATTCAACCTCGTGGGCCGGTTTTGCGGCTCACACACCCAGAAGAAAATGCGTTTGATAGAGGTTGAGAAGCTCATGAAGAAAGACCACGATGACACAAAGAAGCAAAGGGCAGTCCGGGGGAGCAAAGAGAAAGCTGAAAAGAGCAAAGAAGGCAACATTGAGAATCAGCAGAACGCGAAAGGGAAGAGGAAGAGAAACATGAACGCACAGGTAAGTGAACATGTATGTGTAGTCAACCTTGTATTTTCACATTTTTATTTCTCAAAGCACCAATTCAGTCCTAGCTGATCCCTGTCTTGTGTATTTTTTTACTTTTATAGGTTGTACAAGAAAACTCCGACCCCGAGTTGAAGAAGGGTGACCCTGTGAGACCGTAGAAAAACGTGAACGCACGAATGAGCTCAGCTGTAAGTGCCATGAGCTACATCTTGGAATGTTGTGTCTTAGTTCTGTACAA
This sequence comes from Bryoerythrophyllum caledonicum, assembly GCA_963971425.1. NCBI lineage: Eukaryota > Viridiplantae > Streptophyta > Bryopsida > Pottiales > Pottiaceae > Bryoerythrophyllum > Bryoerythrophyllum caledonicum. The sequence continues at coordinate 25,024,218 of OZ020521.1, forward strand.
ATTCAATATGCCAAGTTTGTGACTGTTTTTAGTCATTTATATGGAACGAGTGACCATGCTTGACTAGAGACAGTCATGAAGTTGGAATATGTGACTGAGATTAGTAATGACGTTAGAACACGTGACTTCTCACAGTCATAGAATTAAAATAAGTGCCATGAGCCTTGGAGAAGTACATCTTTGTATCAAGGCAGCAATTCAGTCCCAACTAATCCTTGTATTGTGTGTATTTTTTTTTAATATAGGTTGTACAAGAAGGGGAGGACCCGGAGTTCAAGAAGGGTGACCCTGTGAGACTCAAGGGACTTGAAGATGGGGAGGAGGATAAAGTTGTGGCATTCGGGAAAGTGCAGAATGTAGCTGGGGCTTCTCTACACGGGAAAACCATAATTGCAGGTACAATGTCTATAGAAGTGATAAAAAGCCTAGATGACAACTACAGTTTATTTGCTCCCGTAGATCTAGATAATCCTCCTGTGACCTTGGCAGGACAAGCAGTAGGGCACTTTGTAATGTGGCCCACGGAGTTCATGGACATTGATCTGTCCTTCTCCCAAGCAGTTTAGGCTGATCCCCTTCCAGTTGGAGTGCATCTTGTTTGAACACAAATTTTATGTTTCAATGAAATGTGTGAAAATCACTTGCATGACCTGACGCAGTGCTCACAACCGCACGTTTGACTTGTAATAGTCAGCAGATCTCATTATTACCCTAATCTAAAATTGAAATCTATGACTACACATAGTAAGAATGGCAGATTCGACTCCATGGCATATCTTTGCATTAGACTACGGACAGTCAAGTTCTAGTCAGATGCTTCCGATTTAATATTGAAATTTCTCTCCCAGTAGTGAATGAAACTAGTATACTATGACTCCATGCAGTCATCAGATTATATGAGTGACTATGTGTAGTGAAGCATATTTGACTTTACAGCGTCGTATTAGCTCACGTGAGTATGATGCAATACAGTCACAACCACATCACTACACGTAGTGATCAAACCACTGCTATATTCTCAAAATACCTCACTACAATTAGTCATGTCCATCTCATGATTTCAGCATTGGAGACTATGTATAGTCACTTCGATGTGGCTGTACAGAGTCGTATTATCTCAAGTCAATGTATTAACTGATACCTCACTACATTTAGTCATGTATTAACTGATACCTCACTACATTTAGTCATACCATTTGGAAGCTATTTGAGTATTTGTGACTAGGGGTTGCCAAATAGATGTGACTCCAAAGAGTCACGTTCTCCCAACTCAATGAATGACTCAATTTAGTCACCATCTCACTACTATCCAAGTAATAAAACCAGTATTATGTTGACTTATACCTCACTATAAATAGTCATTCATTCAGTCATTTTTTACATATAGATGACTACGTGTAGTCATACATATATGACTATATAGAGTCATATGGACCCAAGTCCCACTAGACGTCCCATTTTGAGGTCCCAAAACACTGTGGGAACGCAATACTGGGAACAAGAAGTGTCCGATATGACCCCCAGTCAGATTGTCCGAAGCGACTAAGTCAAAATGACTAGAAACAGTGCTAGTCACATTTTGGTTTATGCCTCAGTGTAGTCATAAAACCTAGTCACATTGGGCTGGTTTTCTTGTAGTGTAGAGACTACCAGGAACACCTCTGCAATATCTCTTACCCTCCTGGTTCTTCTGGACTTCGAAGGCGACCAGGAACACCTGTGCAATCTCCTCCAGTTAATCCGGACACTCCCCTGCTGGATTTCCAATCCGGCTCACTCCCCAGTACCATAGAACATCCTTCTCTTCAAAGAAACTTGTGCAATACGTACTTACAGCAACGGACCTTATACCTTACGAAGAAAAACTTTCGTCACACAAACTAGGTAGAAAATCTAGTGATAGCTCCGGAATATATTCAGTCATAAGGAAATAAATCAAGATCCTGAGTTGAGAAAACTCATTCACCGAAGTACTGGAAAATCAACCGGATCCACGCACTACCTTATCTGCGAGAAATCCGGAGAATCTAACCTAGAAAATCTTATCCCTAAAGGTCCGGGATTTGAAACCTGAGATCCAAAAATAATGGATCTCAGATCCAAATTTTCTGTTGGCCATGATTCTAAGTTTCCGGTTTGGCAGACAGCTCGGTAGCCAGGTGCAATTTGGAGCCCCATCGTTAATTGCTGCGACAAGTTTGATGGCCGGAACTAACTAACCTTCTACTAAAACTAACTACGGAGTCCTCTTGATCCGTACACTCCGTCGCATCGGGGACGCTCCCATGGTCTGCTTCTTGCCACTTACCTTATCCGGAATGGGAGCCGGTACTGGACCACTTCCGTTGGCGGGAGCTTCAGAGTCAGGTTGATCGGCCTCAGCTGCCACCTGCGTCGCCTTCTCTGCGGTGCCGGGGGAAGTTCCCTGTGTTGCCTTGGGACTGGTGACCGTACCCGGATGACCTCGGGAAAGGGGAGAGGTCGTCTTCCGTCGACCGGAGGTCGGTGGTGAAAGGGGAAATCGGAAGCTGGAAGGAGAATCTTGAAATAGTGCTGAAGGGAGTTGGGTTCTCCGGGCCGTCTCCGGACTGTTGGGAGGCGCCCTGCCACTCTGTCTGGGTGGGGTTGTGTCCGGAGTGACCACCGTCTCCTCCATCGGTCCCTTACCCTTCTCGGGGGTTCATGTGCCTATTGTGAAGGTCCGGTTGCCTCCGGGGAAGAGGTAAGATCGATGGTGGGAGTTGGCTCCGTCAGCTTCTCCGCGATAACGATGCTAGCGGCGTTGTTCGCCAGTAACTGCATGTGCCCCCACGTCTTCTCCATCTTCCGGGCGTGGTCGAGAAGGAAACAAATGACCTGACCCCGGTTTGCTTCACCTCCCTTCTCCAGATACTCCGTGAAGAGAATGCTCCGATTGACAATGTCAATCGAAAAACTCAACGCTTCCCGGACCTCGCCAAGGGCTTCAGCTGATGCGGCTGCCTTCGCTTCCGCTGCCTTGCGAAATGCTTGGGCTTCATCAAGCGCTGCATCTGCTTTCGACATGTCCTGCTGCATCTTCGACCGGGCTTGCAGAAGGGTCCGGTGCTGGGCTTCCATCTGCTCCAACCGGAAATCAACTTCCCCAAGGGTCTTCAACTGGGGCAGAATCTCCTCCGAAATTTCGACCCGGAGTTCTTCCATGATGGCGTAAATCAAGGAGGTGCTGTCGTTCAGATGTTGGTTGATCCGGGAAGCCCTCCAGGCAACGTGCTGGAGTAGTTCCATAATGTCCTCCTTGTGCCTCCAGGTGAGTGTCGGGATCTCCGGGGTCGGGCATCGCTCTGGACGCTTCGATGGCCCCGCTCCATCTTCTTCTTCACCTTCGGGAGCCGGGTCCAGATGGGTTGGTGGCGAGCGTACTGGTGGTGATTCCGGTTGGGTTGAGCGACTCCTTTTCCGGGTCTGAGGTGTTGGTGCCGGAGCCGTCTCCGTTTCTTCGTCTTCATCACCCTGCTCGTCAGCCTCTACCCCTCCGTACCTCTGGATGGTCAGAAGGGCTTTGTATTTGTCGTGCTCTTCCGGTTTAAGCAGCTCATGATGGTGGTAGAGGTGGGTTAGGTACGCCGGGAGCGGCGATCCTGCCTTCCGGTTCTGGTGGAGATTCTTGATCAGTCGCTCCACCAAATCTTGCATGAGGGATCCCCAGTCGACGGTGATCTTCTCGCGCATAGCTCCTAAAAACGTCGTTGCCCACTTCAACACTAACCGTTTGGGTTTCTCCGGGTGAAAAATAGGGTTTAGAAACCCTATTACGATCTCAGCTTCCGGGTCGGTTAGGTCCGCGATGGAGTATCCCTCTTTCGGATCAGCCGGTCCCCGGAACTCGCCGTCAGTGATCTCATCCTTCCGCTCCGTCACCTTGACGTCTCCATCAGTGAAGCCGTAGGTCCGCTTCCACTCCGCCCGAGTCCACTTCTCCGGGTGGGCGCGTATACTACCGTCATACTGGTTGTCGGGTGCGCCTATGAGCTCCGTCACGACCTTCTCATCCTTCGTCCCCCACGCCGCCGCCATCAGGCCGGAACACCCCATGATGTCCAGGAAGTGGAACAAAGTATGCATATCTCGGTCGGCCACCGGGTACTCCAGTATCACCCTGACGATGGGTGGTCCCCTGGTGGCAGCGCTCTTCACCTTCCCGGATCGCTCGCCGGCCATAGCGCTCTTCCGTCAGCCTCCGGTTGTACCTGCACGCACTGACTTCACAAAAGCTCTCTAATACTGCCGGATGCTGGAGGAGCAACCGGCTGAGAAACCTATAGAAGGACTAAGGGATCGGAGATCTAAAACAGCCCGGAGGAAAAGAAGAAATGGAGGAGGAAGAAGAATAACTGTTTTGATTATTCCCCGTCGGTTGGCCTTTTTATAACAGCCCCAAAGTACGGGATTTCTCCAACGGTAGTGACGTCACCATCAAAGCCTTTTAACGGCTCTGACGTCACCATCGCCATTATGACCGGTTCTATGGTAGGTATATTCTGATTTCTTCTCCCGGTTCAAGGCATGGCCGGGTTCCCTAGGTTATATCCGGTTCCGCACGTGCCCGGCCGACCAGATTATGCACTTCGTTAGACCTTTAAAGGAGTTAGCGGATCCGGCGCCCATTCTATTTTCTAGTTATCGATTATGTACTATCTAACTCTACTTTACTAATATTATCACCACTATTTTTTTCATTTCAGACGGATTTTATGGTAATTATCCAAAAACTTGTGGGACGACTTCCCACAATGGGGTTCTGACTCACGAATTTTTCAAGTTTTTTGGCAACATGACCGAGGCTGATCACGCAAAACTGTGTAAACACATTCTCAATCGATCAGGGCCATCTCGGAAACTGCCTTATCCTAAGGTGGTTGCGAAGCAACCGACTTCTGTGCTCGAGGATTGCTACAGCGCCCGGGACTGGATCGATCGAAGGATGAGGAAGGAGGTCGCTGGGATGGAGCTTCAATTGATCAGGCCGGAGCTGGCCCTCTTCAACAGCGTTGGAGCATACAATCAGACCAACTGGCGTAAGTTCAAGGACTTCAACGTCAGCAAGGCATCAAAGCGTGCCCTCTTGGATTGGGGTCCTCCGGATTCGTACTACAAGGATTTGAGGCAGACGCAATTTTGCAACTGCAAATGTGAGGATCTCTCTCTGTATGTGAAGGAGTTCTTCAGAGTCTTCCTCAATGTGCGGTCGCGGTTTGTTCGTCCTCAGGAAGCCCTGCACTTTTGTCCATACAAGGCGGCAACCAACTCGCTCGGAGGATGGCCCTCGGATTCGTGGCGAAACATAGGGTGCAACGTGAAGCTCCGCATCATTGACTTCTGGAACCTTCTTGGCTTTGCTGGGAAGGCAAAGTCTTCGTTGGAGAAGCCCTTCTTTGACGAGTTCATGACGATGTTCGCCTCGAAAGGGCAGCCTCCCCTCACCGATCCTCCAGCTTGGCTCTTCATTTGCGACGACGAGCAGTCACACCTGCAAGTGACAGCGTTTGCCGAGGGCCCGTCGCTATGCCATGGGTACGATGTGCTGCAGTCGAAGTACCTTCCCTCTGAAAACGAGCGCTTGGGAGGATACGCGCCAAAGAGCAACAACACTCTCGAACATGTTCGCCTCATCTTCCTCTTCAAGAAGGAGCTCACTCAGATCCCTGCGGTGAGGAAGACCTAGGCAGCTCCGGACCATGTGTTGCACACCAAGCTTCGGAAGTACAACGAGCTGGCGTACTCAATGAACATGAACGAGCTCAGAATGGAGTTCTTCATCAAGGTCCTGGAACTGTTTTGCAAACCGGGGGAGTGAGTTGTCCAGCTATTTTACGGGACAAAATCACTAATTGCGAGTGTGGTAAGTTTTCCTGTAGTTTAGCTTGAGTCGAGCTAAACTGTTGCTGCCCTTACTGAGTCGTTCATTGTTTGTTTCAGTGAGATTGTTCGTATGTCATTTGTAGCAAGACACTTTAGCTCGAGTCGAGCTAATGTGCTGGCTTAGACTTTGATGTTTGTATTGATGATAACAATCACGTCGTGTCCTTTGAAGTTTCAATTGCTCGGATTTTGTATCCATATTGCTTTGCATTTACTTTAACTCGATTCAACCCAAAGTAATACTTGTCTCATTCATCGGTCTCGAGATGTTGAATCTCGAGGCATTCTGCATCTCCCACGACACCGATGAGGAGGACCTCAACGACGCCATGGAGGTCGCGTTGACTTTGGATCGAGCCAATTTCGTCGTTGGTGCTTATCATGTCAACGCGGAGATATTTCCTGAGCTTAGCATGGCAGTCGCCAAGGAGAAGGGAAAAGCAGTTGTCGACCTCGGCGATGAAGAGGATGATGAGGACCTGAGCACCCCGCTTGTGTGCCCAAGTTCGAGCACGGCCACTCCAAATGACAAATCCTTTGACGATTTTGATACCGCCACTCCGTCGGAGTTTCAGAGTGGCTCCATGTCTGAAGTTGGAGACACCATCGGTTCCTCGCGGCAGCGGCTCGATTTCCCAGAGTTTGATTCGCTAGATATCTCCGAGAGGCCTCATTCAGCTCCGATCTTGGGCGGGTTATCCGCTCGGCCCGCTGCCAAGAAGAGGAAAGTCGTTAGCGCGAGCGGCCGCTCTCCGTTGGCTCTTGGGAGCAGCGCATAGGACGATAGCAGATTCATCACCCTCGAGAAAAAGCTTGAAGAGGAGGCCACCCAATGGAGGTTGATGGAGCAGCGGCTGGCGGTGCGTGACGTCGAGCTCAGGGATCTGCAGCGGAGGCGTGACGAAGAGATGAAGAGGGACCAAGACTAGAGGCATGTCGAGATGATGCTCATCATGCAGAGATTCATGACGGCTAATTTGCCTGTTGTCGCCACGACACCACCCGCAGTTAATGCTACAATCCCCCAGCCTCCTATCTCAGCGGAAGGCGGGTCTGGAAGTCTGTCCCGTGGTTTGCTGCTGCCATCTTCGGCGGGTTCCTCCCCCGTCTCCATCGGGGGTCAATCGCTTCCTGTTCCCATCCCCGTCGACCCGCCCCTCTTTCCCTCCGAAGTCGCCCGCTCGGGACGTATCTATCGTTGATGTCCCCTACTCATCGTTAGGTTAGTGTAACGTAGTTGCGAGTGTATAGAGGCAGAATATTTTGTAAATGTCCAATTTTGTACTCCAGAATTTTTTGTGAATAATACAGTGCTGAGCGAGCACTTCAGCTCGACTCGATCTAAACTGCTTGACATCTGACGACTCTGACTTGTATCACTGTCCTATGTGCACATCTGCTGAAAGGTTGAAGTTGTTGAATTTTTTCAGATCTAAGTTTCGGTGATGACGCGATCGCTTACCCTGTCATAGATGAGGTCGCCCAGGGTTGTCATAACGGACGGATTGAGGTGATCGGACGGGACAACCGGACGGGCGGTCCGGACGGCACGGACGGACGCTTCGGACGGATTGCCCGAAGTGCGCCAAGTAATTTTTTGCAAGTAAGAAATTTTTACTGTGATCTCCGCGTCACATACGGACGTGTCACGCCACCGTGGCACTAGGGCGGGGACGTCTCCATGAGGGGCAGGGACGTCACCATGAGGGGCGGAGACGTCTACGCCCCAGGGGCGGAGACACCTCCCATGGGGCGGGGACGTCTACGCCCCTCATGTAGGCGTCCACTGTGAGTGGAGAAAGTGGGCCCTCACTCTTTTTCTTCATTTTTTTGAGTTTTTTGATAGTATTAACCAAGTTTTAGTTAAATTGGTGGACAACCCATCTATTAGGGTCAAATTCCTAGATTAATAGGCCTAGAGCCATGATGTGACATTAAACTTCCCATTCGTCCTCCTTCCTACTAATATGCTTGAAAGTGTAGTGGAAGTAGAATGGAAATGAAGAAAAGGATAAACAATGGAAAGAAAAGTCTTGGAAAATGACTAAAATTTGAGAAATGGGTCAAAAAATATGGGAAAAATTGGAAGAGTGTCTCCTAGCAGGTAGAAGTAGTGGTAAAATTTCTAGAATTTTCCGAGTTGAATTGCTATTTATTTCTAGGGTTTGACTAGTGGATCGGTGGGTTGACCGTTCGGGAAAAATACTTAGGAACCTTCAAAAATGCTAAGGAAATGCAGGTAGACTAATTAGGGTGCTGGGAGTCCGGCTGTGTGGTTAGTTTTTGAATTTATAAGTAAATTGAAAGTCATCAGTAGATAGTATTAGATCTAGTATAATAGTCTTTAAAAGATCAAAAGAAAAAGAAAAAGAAAAAAAAAGAAAAAAAAAGGAAGTGGTTGGATGTGCTTCTCCATGCACATGCCACATGACAATTCTTGCCACCATGGATTTAATTTTAGGGAGGCTTGTCAGGAGCAAAGCGGCGAGTTAATGCTCGTGATAAACTTAAACCATGCCAAAACGGCTGTAAGTAGCCAATCCTACACTTCTGTGAGAGGTCATGGGCTGCCTCATTAAAACAAAGCCAGTCTTGTCGGGGAAGAAAAAGAGATAGGCAGAGAAAAAAAAAAAAAAAAAAAAGGGGGAAGGGAGGAGCCAGGCGGAATCCCTGGCGAGGAGAGCTAGAGCTCTCTGTTTTTGGAGAGCCGTTCGAGAGGTGCGCGCTAGGCGCGCGAAGGAGAATCGTGGGGGTGTGCTATTGTTTTCGTGTGTGCGTCGCGGCTGCGTGGGAGAGGAGCTCCTGCGAGCGAGGGAGCTGGGAAGACTCTGTTTGTTTTTGTTGGGAAAAGACTGTTTTTGTTGCGAGAGCGCGCCTGATTGCGCGGAGGGAGAGCCGGTTTTGGTGCAAGAGGCACCTGTATGTGTGCGACTGGAGATTCGGGCGTGGGAGTGCGCGGAGAGGGCGCATCGAGTGTGTGCGTGAAGGGAGCTCGTGCGATTTGGGGGGAGAATCCGGTGCTGGAAAGCTGCGAGGTGTGAGTGAAGACGTGAGAGCGAGCAGGGTCGGAACGACGCAACGGGAGATTGTGGGTTCGGCCGCGTGTTTATGAACACGCACGGTGGCGCTCGTGGGTTGCTCTTTTGTATGTCAAGAGCAGATCTGCGAGGAGAGTTCGGTGATTATCGTGTGAGGGTTTGCGTGAACCGACGGTGTCGGTTCGGGGAGGTCAAGTGCCTGCGCGTGCGGGATTGTGCTTGACCACGTTGTTTGTTTTTGTTTTCTTTGATTGTGGGTGTGAGTTGACTCTGTCGGGACGTGGTAGCTGCAGTGGAGTAGGAGGTGCGGCCGTTTTTTTTTTGTGCGTGTGTTTTATCTCGGTGGAGACTCGGTGTGGAGAGCGCTGCGGAGAGGCTAGGCTGCAGTAAGGTGCGCACGAGGAAGTGCCCCAAATCAAGAGCGAGAGGGCTGGAGCTGCGCTGTGGTTGGTAGTGATCATCGTCGTCATAGAGGTCGGCATTTTGGTGTTGGAAGGCCTGGAGATGATGCGTGTGCAGCAGCCGGACGTTGCTTGTGCCCGTGGTTGTGGCGTCACCAGGATCAGTGGCATCACATCGGCCTAGCTGGATTAGCGCCGGTTCAGTGTCGATCCCTTGCAAGCGATGGTCGACGGCGAAACAAGCGCGCAGATTGGCAGAAGTGCCGACATATTCAGGGAGTGCTTCCTGGTCGTTGAATTCCACGTGAACATTCACTTGCATGTCATAGAAGTAGACGTTGAATTGTCTCGTTAATTTCAGGATTCTTAAAACAGTGCGGAAGCGCTGGTGAGTTTTTTTTTGGATTTTGGTATTAGACCACATAGTTTCCACCAGAACTGAACCGGTTCAGAGCCATTGATTCTATTTCGTGTGCACGAGTTTGTCTTTGGGATCATAATGATGTGTTGAGATCGTTGGCGCATGAAAATTGCTTGTGATGGTGGTTTCTATGTCCTCGGCGTGCTGATCTTGGTTCTAAGCGGTTTATTCAAGCTAGAAATGAGTTGTTGATCATTTTGAGAGGAAATTTTTTTGGATTCGGAGTCCCGAATCAAAAGATAAGGGCTGCCGAAGTTGCTGCCACAAAACAGGATCTGGATCAGGCTTGATCAGCCGACCTAAACACAAAATAATAAAATAATAAAATAAAATAAACCAAAAATAATAATTATTATCATCCCATAACAAATAATTAAATAATTACTTAGACCTATTTAAATTTATCCAGAGTTAAGTGTTTGATTACAAGGAAAAGTTAACCGAGTCCACTTAACTGGGTTAAAGTAATAGTACTATTAAATTCTAAATATATAAATAGATATGCCAAAGATCCAAATCCAGTAAAATTAGAATTTACAGTTAAGCATAAGGAATGGTTTAAGTGGTGTAACAATAGGACCTTGTAGGTTTAAAAATTGATTCTCTTAGGGGGTCTATTTTTGGGCTTACATCCACGCCCCTGCATCATTGAACGGATAGGCCTTAATGTTTGGAAGCAAAATCTGTTTATTACATTAAAGAGTTTCACGATAAAACAACAATTCCCTAATCTCTTACTTCCAAACCAAGTAATATCTTGTAGTTATCTAAGAAACCTTTTTCTCTCCTAGCTTCTTCTATGAATTATCACAACTCTCTTCATTTCGCATACATATATGTAGTTACTTTCCTTGTCCTTTAATTATTCAAACGGCCCGATCTGCGCACTCCTTCGGTGGACGGGCCACCCATAACCGCATCTCGAAGGACGATATCATCATCATCTGGTGCCTCATCGCAATCTGGACGGTTGTCATCATCAGCTCCTTCGCCGCTCTCATCTTCGAATTCTCCATTGCTACCATCCGTAGTCCAAAAGCCCTCTATTTCAGAGTTGTCATTGCAAAGCTCTACGACTGTTTCACCATCGCAACGCGAGCGTCTGAATCTCTTTTGTCGATGTGCGTGAGGATCATCGCCGTCGGAATTTATGGTTGGGCCGTTGGTAGGACGAATTTCTTGATTCGGAACAACAAACGCTAGAGTTGTTGAAGAGCGTCCTCGAACATACGTGTCCAAAAACGGTTGTACAACCACGTTTGGATCTCGTGCCCCTATTCCAAGGAGGGGATGTCTACGATGCCTTGAGGAGGATGCTTCGCCATTGTTTCTTCCTTCACGGCCTCTAGCCGCTCCACGGCCTCTAGACCCTCCACGAGCATTAGTCCTTGCACTCGGTTGTATATATTGACCCATTGGATGAAGAGGCGTCCTTGTAGCGGCCAAAGCGGGTCTGCCATTTCTGGTAGTAGTAGCGGAAGTGTTTAGACCCATCCCCTCAACGCCTACAATTCGTTGAAAAGGTCCATACATGGCATTCGCCGTTCTAGGAGAAGAGGAATTCCGGGAAGGCGGCGTTGGTATATTCTGGTCATTGATAACCGTAGGCAACACCACAACCGAAGATGGTTGTGGCTTAAGGTCCTCTGTGAATGCAAAAGCATCATCGGGATCTACATATTCCGGGTCAAAACGCTTTCGCTGATTAACAACCCTTTCATTTCTTCGAGTCGTCCCTACAATTGTTGTGTTTACAACATTTGCGTTAGAGTCTCCTTGAACGACTCCAGTGCTATGAAATGATGCACCCATTCCAATAGGGCTCTCTTGGCCATACTGGTTTTCAACCGATGCTTGGTTGTTTCGAGTTGCAGTATTTACTGCGTTCTCTCCCGCTCCGTTGTTGTCGCCATCTCCATTTTCACCACCATAGTCTGATGGGGAATTGTCCTCGTCGCGAACATTCCCGACATTGCTCCCCCCGTTTCAGGCTCTTCAAGGTTAGTCACATTTGGGATGTCGCTCTCTGAGGAAGTAGACAAAGGTTGCACTTCATGAATGCCCTCATTTTGATGAAAATGAGGCGAAGGACTGCTACGAGGACTTTGATTCCAAGGTTCCCAACGACCTTGAGCCAATTCTTCTTCCACATCGTCATCATCTCCGTAATAGTTTCTCGTTTCTTCAAGATGATCGGCGCCTTCCGCCCAAAGATTAGGGTGTCTACGGTACTCCAGCGAAGTGCGGGGAGTTGCCATATTGTGCTCCTCCTCTTCCTCGGCAATCAACACATCAAATTCACGATTAGGTTCACCCACCAGGACCGGCCCTAGGGCATCTGGGTCGGAATCCTCCGAGTGAATATTCGCATCGTACCATCGAACGGGATCGGCCCCTGGTCTTTGTTGAAGGCATCGGCTATTGGTATAAATATACACCAATGATGCAGCCTTTTCTGTCGCTAATCGATTTCGGCTCCTGTTGTGGACAAACGAGTACATACTCCAATTTCGTTCGCAAGAGCTAGCTGAACACGTAAGGGCTAGAATAAGAACAGCTATTTTAGACAATGCCTTGTCTGCGATCCTGGCCCACCATTGGTGAAGTTGAAGCTTTGTCTGGCGGATGTCAGATGCCTCGGTAGGGCCATATGGTCCTGTGCCCTCCTCGTACTGTGTTAACTCATATTGGACGTCCTCATATGAGACTTCCAATACCTCCGTGATTTTGCGAACAACCCGATTCAATGCTCTTTGTGCGATTCCGTCAGCCCTAAGCGCCACATTATCCTTGAGGTACGGATTCAAAAGAGCCCCGGCGTAGTGAACATCGGTAAAAACCATTTGCCACCGGGCATCAAAAGATTGCTCAACAGTGGATGCTATGTCAGCTCGTAGAGTAAAGGGTGACTCTCTCAAAGAGTACACGTGTTCTCACAAATTATGCATCACGAGCCACGTACGACCCATGGCTGGTGATGTACGAGGTGAACACACGCAATCAAACACACGCAATGCCTTCAAAACGTACGAGGTGTACGAGCTGAACACACGCAATGCCTTCAAAACATCCCCAATCATGTGCACGTAATTCTGACATCGTTGCCAAAAGGCCACATCTTCGATGGTGAGCACCACATTACGCGCTGCGGTTGCTATTTGCTCTCCATTTTGTTTGTTCCGTTGGGTTGCAACGTAGTTTACAACACGGGGGTGGTCTTTCAACTGCTCCAACACTCCTTTGAGTATCACCAATCGATCCAATATAAGGAAATTACAAGCAAAGCGGGTTTCAGTGGGCACTACAATATGCAGGTTTGGACTCAACTCACGAAGTGTCCCCATTGTCGAATGGTGGTTTCTAATATATTTGTATAATTTCTTTGCCCTCTCTATTAAATCTTTAAATTCTTGGACCTTCGCCCAATCTTCCAACATGAGATCCAATGCATGTGCCATGCACCCCTGCTTGTGAATGTACGGGTATGTGAGAATAATATCATCCATCGCTCCAAGCATGTTGGGAGCATTGTCTGTACAAATCTGTGTCACATTCTTGGAACCCACCTTCTCAATGTAAACTTTCACTTGGTCCGCTATGTACCGCATGGACTTCTTCTCACCACTGGTGTCTATGCTCCCCAAGAATACGTCACCAGTGGGGCACGACATCATTAAATTCATGAGGGGCCTCCGATGGACATCATCCCAACCATCTGTGCATATCGACACCCCATAATTCTTGATTGCAAAACCAACTTTGGCTTCAATCTCTTTCTCAATTTGCAACCTCTTAGGTTCAATCAATATAGTCCTCAAGTGGTGATATGTAGGAGGAGTGTACTCAAACTTTGCCACAGATGTCGCCCTCACTGCATCGATGAACGCTTGATTTCGTGCCACATTAAAAGGCACATTCGCTTGATAGAAAAAAGCCGCCCACTTCTCATCAAGTTCCTTCCTCTTTGCAATGTTAAAAGCATCAAGCATCCGTTGTTGATGTAGTTGCCCAGATCTAGTGGAATTCGAGGCGGTAAGACCACCCGACACATGTTTGCCGTCGTTTCCTTCAGAGAGATTAGGCACTCCTTCCTGAGGCCCACTTGTTACCGCACCCGCCACATTATTTTGAGCGTCGGATTGGCTTGAAGTGCCAATAGTTGGTGCCCTCGATGGACCACTCGGGCCTGAATCTCCGCCATACATGTCCCCGCCCGTCATTTGTTGCGGAACAATGTTCCACAATTGGCAAATCGACTTCGCACATAGGGAGGTAGGCTACGACAAATCAACCTCTCTGACTTGGCGCCGTATCCAAAGTGAGCAAACGCACGCTCACGTTTGTAGCTAAAAGTATAGTTACAGAAAACACAACTCACTTTGCCCCCGTTGTCACCAAAATTGTACCAAGGTTCCCATTCTTTTGTTTGCTTCCTTTGACTTCCCATTGCATTCACGGCTTATGCCAAATAATGTGCAAGTCCCGTCTAAGCCAAAATACGGGGCTAGTTATAGTATAGAATCAGATGAAAATGTGAGGTCTGATAGCGCTGGTGCACTTCTTGAACCAATTTTTACATCACCTCAGCCGCACACCAGTGCCGCCTGCCACCCAAGTAGACTCGCAAGGAGCTCAAACTGAATTGAGGTCCAAGGGATAGAGGCCAAGGTGACAAGCGTGAGGACAATCGGCCCTCCCCGAACCTTTTATACACAAGCCAAGAACGGGTGGGACCTGAAGTGCCAGGGGCGGGGACGTCTCCGCCGTGCCCTGTTGTGGGGAGACGTCCCCGCCCCTGCCCGGGTAAGGGCGGGGACGTCTCCGCCCCTGCCGGGTAAGGGCGGGGACATCTCCGCCCTTGACGGATAAGGGCGGGGACGTCTCCGCCCCTGCCCGGGTAAGGGCGGGGACATCCCTGCTCCTGCACGGGTAAGGGCGGGGACGTCTCTGCCCCTGCCTGGGTAAGGGCGGAGACGTCTCCGCCCCACCAGGGCAGGGCGGAGACGTCCCCGCCCTTACTTGGGCAGGGGCTGGGACGTCTCCCCAACCCAGGAGAAGGAGGCCTTTGGGGCATTTTGGGTGCTTAGGCACTCCTCCTCTCCATGAGGAGGGTGGAGGTTTTAATATAGGGTACCTTATTTTTGGTTCCGACAAGATTGCGACGCACTTAAAATTAGAAGCAGATTATGTCTACAAAGGAAGGCTTTCGGGACAGTACTACTTTTGTCCTTTGACCGCATGCTTTCAATAATGAACACCTTTATTAGCTCCCTAATAAACCAAGTAGTGGATAGCATGGGAGCTATGCAAGTCCCCATCCATAACGGGTAGTATAAGCCTCTAGTAGAATGTAATGTGCAAGTTCTCTAAATAAATAATTTAAACACAATTGCCCCACAAAAGATTAGGATTGTACCACATACCATGAAAGCAAAAAAATAAACCAAGTAGTGGATAGCATGGGAGCTATGCAAGTCCCCATCCATAACGGATAGTATAAGCCTCTAGTAGAATGTAATGTGCAAGTTCTCTAAATAAATTGTACCATCACAAACAAAAAGGATATTTAAAACCATATAATGTTTAGAGCAGAAGTATTGTTCACAAAATTGATTTGCTACGTCCTAAACCTTTAAATACTCCTAGTCAATAGTAACGTTGGTGAAGGGCTCGTTCGGTCCTCCTCAGCCTACCACGTGCTTGTGCCTTTTTGCTCGCGACTTGGATGTGGGTTCCGTCAGAGTCATCATCTGAACTTGACGTGTTAGTATCATAGCTAGATGTGTTGTCCATCACAGTCATGAACTTGCCCAATCCACCTTCCGGATACTTGCGCCATCCCATTGGAATTATTCCATTTTCAGGGCGAGGAATTTATACCTTCCCCGGCATCGACTTCAAAGTGGACCAATCCACTATCTTGCCCAACTTCACCTCCGCATGAACACCCCGCGCAATGAAGAGATTTACTTCGTTGCGTTTGACGAATGGGACGTCATATAACACTTGGTAAACTTTGATGCATCGGTTTTTTAACGCCTCGTCGATGCAATGTTTCAAGTTTGCCTTGTGGAAGCGCCGGTGATAGTTGTGTCGCACCTCTGGGAAAGCCTTGTCGATGTGGCACCACTCGATGTAGTTCGCGCAATCATCAAAACTCCATGGCTCCACTACGTCCTCCCAACCTCGAAAAGCCAACTTCTCGGGATTTCGAAGAACGTGCAACCGCTTCCAATGGGCGTTCCCCGCTCTTGCACGGGTCTCGTCACGCTCCTCCTTGGCCAATTGTCCGAATGAAGACATGGTGTGCACGTGTGAATGCAAAATTCTGGCGTGGATGGATGAATGAAACCTCGCACAACGCCCACATCCAGCTGAATGAAGAGATGGTGGATAGGAGTATGCGAGGTGGGGACAAATGAGGTCCCCCTCCATTAGAATAGTAATCCGGTGGGGGCGGAGACGTCCCCGCCCCTGCCGGGTATGGGGCGGAGACATCTCCGCCCCACCAGGGCAGGGCGGGGACGTTTGCTTGTAAATTGGGAGGGGGTTCGTCCTCACAAAACTTTCCAAGGAGGCGTTTGAGGCCACTTTTGCTTGGCCGAGGCACTCCTCATCTCCATGAGGCGGGTGCACAATTAAATATGGGGTGATTTATTTTTAGTTCCGACAAGATCCTAATGCACTTAAAATAACATGCAGATTATGTCTCTCCCTAGTTCTAGGGAGGAAGGCAAAATGGAAAGTACACCTTTTGTACTTTGACGGCATGCTCTCTAATAAGGAACACCTTTATTAGCTCCCTATTAGTTTTGGAGCAAACATAAGAGTGTAGAAAATTATTTCCTTCCAAATAAAAAAAGAATTCCTTGTCTTTAGTGGAAAATAACGCTTCATCTCAAGTCAAAGATTTTCACATATTGCCAAAAATATAACGGGCAAGGTACAAAAAACAAAAACGTCTTACCACATAAAACTTAGAGATTTTAACTTTTTATACTTTTGATTTTTTCCACAACAATATGTGGTGTAGACCTTCATATTGACCATAAATATACATCAATCTAAAACATATCAAGTATCTAAAAACTAAAAGTTACTTGCCAATTTTTTAGCTTCCACTACTAGCATAGTTGACTTGAATAAGATACACCCTTTTTTTACCTCTAACAATTGGTGTATAAGGAACTAACATCATCCTAAACTACCATTAGTAATGGATTTAGGCCTTATCTAGTCCAAAAATTTGATACCAAGCAGTGAATAGCATGGGAGCTATGCAAGCCTTTCAATCCGTGTGGTTAAAATTTATGAAATTTTGTGGGGACATTAACAAAGAAGTATTTATTGTGATCCTATGATTAGATGTAGAAATAAAAAGGTTTTGTCTCCATTCTTAGGCATTATACTATAGCCTCGCAGTTTTGAAGTGTTTTTGGTGCAAAAATGCCTTGGTCCTTTAGGGATTAAAAATGTTTGGAGGTTTAAAACTTGGTCCACACCATTTTTTTTAATACAAATGCACAAATCCTTATGAGGCTCAAGTACATTCATAATCACATGGGTTAACACCACTATTATCAAGTAGAATGTAGACAGTACTATTCATATGTTTTTTTAGTATCCATAATGTAATACAAAAGTGGGAAAAATACATGAAACGCTAAAAGATGAAGCATTGTAAGAAAATTGTCTCTTGGCACCGCAAAAACAAAAAATACACCTAGTCAATATTCATTGGGCTATTAGTAGCGCCACTCGTCCCTGCCTCATTGTCCTGTGCCCCTACGTGCATAGGAAGGTCTTCATCTGAGCCCAATACAAGTCTACGAGACGCCGATCGTGTTCTCCTCGCTGGTCCATCTTCATCCAAGAAGGCCCTTAGGATTTGGGATTGCATGAGCTGGTCGAGCGCTTGCCGTGTCCCTGGACTGTGCACATCGAGCAAGAAGTCGATTCCGTCATTTCGGAAAATTTCTTTCCACTCTGATTTCAATAATTGTCTTAGTTCTTGCGGGTCTGGTTGGTCAACGTCGTGAGAAATGCGATCCCCATTGTCGTCTGTGATGCGAACTCCGTCAACGGCCCACAACCATTGCCGTGGATGAGGTCCGAAACGAAATTGCTCCCCGTTCTCGTCCCAATGGCCATTAAAGCATTGGTAGAAGAAATTTCGTTTTCCTTGACCGTATTTGTCCTTTAACGGGATCAAATTCTTGCACACCCGGACAATCTGCTCGGGGTCCCTTTCCCAACCCCACTCGTTTGAGAGGTGCATCTTATTCAACAAGTGCATCTTCAGTTTCCAGCTCCACACCCAATCTTTTTCCCACATATGTGATTGATCATGAGCGTTCGTCACATTGAACTCCCAATGCGGGGGCATGTATGGAACTAATCCAAAAAGTTTGTACAATCGCTCGTGAAAAGGGGCCTTGCACAATGAGCACCGCCGGCGTACAACCATCAAGCTAATCAAACAAAATGGATGGTACAAGTGCTCACAAGTGCCTAGATGCATCCCACCTTCTGGACCAAATGGGTTTAGACAAATTGAGCAAGTCGTACCGTCGGATACAAAGCTCGAAGGTTGTGGCCACAATAACATGGGTTTGCCCCGATGATCGAGGGTAGATGAAACCTCCTTTTTGCAATCCCATTTGTAACGGGACCAATCGATGGTTGTTTTCCCACCAGCGGTTTTCACCATCGCCATTTCATCCATCTTGAAAAGATCATCTACGAGGGCCCACGATGTCAAACCAAACACCCTCTCTTGGTTGTTTTCGGTATAGTTGTTGTCAATTTTTTGGAATTCCGCCACCAATTGTCGGGACCGATCGACCGTGAAGACGCATGCCAACTTCCATTGATAGTAATGTTCTACCAACACATTCAAGCGACTTTGTAGTCTTGAATTCTCTTCAAGCGCTTTAGCGAGCTCTTTGCCGCCGTCACCCCCTACACCCTCTTCTTTGTTGACCATAGCTTTGTCTGCGTTGGTAAGGGCCTCATCAAACGACAATGAATTGTCTTGGATTGACACGTGTACAGGCACTTCTTCCTCCCGTCGTGGATTCCAATCTTTTGTGGTCATTGTACTAGTTTGAAGGGCAAGTCGGAGCTCCTCCATATCACGTCGTTGCTGGTCAATAACAATGTTTTTATCATTGACATCAACTTTCAACTTGCAAACCTCATCGCGCAATGACAATAGTTCTGTTGTCTTCCCTTCCAAGTGGTTCAGCAAGGTTTGGATAGTGTTGGCAAAAATAGCACCAGTAGAGGCTTCTAACGTTCGATCAACAACCGCGGGGGATTGTACCTGAGCCCCAACTTCATTAACGGTATTGTTAACGACTACGTTAACCGTTTGTTCCGCCCTCCTGCGTTTGGTGCGCGCTTGTGTCCTTTGGCTCCTTGTGATTGGAACGTGGGATCCGTCAGAGTCTGTATCCGTGTTTGAGGGATCGGTCTCGTACGTGTCGACCGGTTCAGTCTTCGCCATCGATTTGCCCAATCCGCCTTCTGGATACCTCCGGGTCCCTTTTGGAATCAATACATTCGCCGGAGAAGGAACTCTTATGCTATCTCCCATGGCTTTCAAGGTGGACGAATCCACCCTCTTGCCCAACTTTACCTCCGCATGGACACCTCGCGCAAGGAAGAGATTTACTTCGTTGCGTTTGATATAAGGGATGTCGTACAAGACCTGGTATACTTCAATGCACCAATTTTTGAACGCCTCGTCGGTGCACTTCCATAAATTTGCCTTGTGAAAGCGTCGGTGATAATTGTGTCGCTCCTCCGGGAAAGCCTTGTCGATATGGCACCACTCGATGAAGTTTGCGCAATCCTCGAAACTCCATGGCTCCGGAACTTCTTCCCAACCTTTAAAAGCCAATTTAACAGGATTCCGAAGCACATGCAACCTCTTCCGCTGCTTGTTTCCCGATCGTAGTCGACTCTTGTCTTGTTCTTCTTTATTCATTTTTACCGGCGTGGCCATGGGTGGGGAAAATTTGAATAATATATGTGATGCGAATGGATGAAGTCCTCACGCGACGCCCACAACCAACTCAATTAAGAGGTGGATGAAGAGGGAGTATGTGAGGCGGGGACAACTAGGGGTGTGCACTATATTATATAGCCGATAGACGAAGCACTGGTCTAGGGTCCCCGGGCAGGGCGGCGACGTCTCCGCCCCACCTCGGGCAGGGGCGGAGACGTCCCCGCCTATACTGGGCAGGGGTGGGGACGTCTCCGCCCCTTACCGGGCAGGGTCGGAGACGTCCCTATTCTGCCCAGGTAGGGCGGGGACGTTTCCGCAAAAGGAACCCTACCCATATAAATAGGGGACATTTTGTCCTTATTCTCTACCAAGTCCACTCCCTAGGCCTCACGTGTCAGTTCGCTTCGCGGCCTGAAAGTGAGTTTGGTGGGTGATCGGGCTTGGCCCATTTATTGTATCCAGACTCTTTGCGGTTTTTTTTAAAACCATCAACTTGGAATTTCGACCACGGTAGGGAGTTGACAATCACATATGGCGGGAGAAGGAAGTAGGTCGATGGTGAAGCGCCCTGTATTTATGGACTTGGATGATGTTGATGAGACGGTTCTTCCGTCCACCAACACGGAGTTGACTTCGGGATCATTGAATCCGTCGTCATCGAGCGGGAAGAGGCGGAAGAAGTCACCAAATCCGGACATGCCCTCGCATGAATACATGGTTGAATGTAGAGGGATTGCCATCGAGTTTTACAAGCGTCGGACGACAGGGGCGTTGACGAGGAGCTATCTGACCCACAACGAAGAGGGATACCACAAGTTGACGGTTGACATGCAACACGAATTAATGTCAAACCTTGATAAATCTGAGAAATTTAATAATTTCTCAGATTATTGGTTGCATTCGGAGTGGTTGGACACACAAGTGACCGCACTGACCACCAATATTGTTGCGAACTGGTGTTACGTCACAGAGAAGAAGGAGGATGAGAGCACCTGGAACCTAGAGGAGCGCGCACTAGTGGCGAAGATGAGGATGGTCTAGGGCTTCGTTCAACAGTACTCTTCTTCCCGTAAGAAGAAACTAGCTCCTTGGAAAGCGACTATTGAGGAGCAAATTTTGGCTCACTACGTTGGTGGAACTATCAAGTGGCTTGAAAGTTGCGCTAAAGTGATTCCAATGCCAGGGCAGAGCGCCGTGGGTGGCTATGGGGTTGTACGGAAGGTGATGATAACCAAATTGGAAAACATTCTAAGTTGGATTTACTTCGCCGGAAAGACTCTGACCAACACCAACGAGAGGGAGAAGCGCCAAAACATTATCAACGAGGCTGGAGGGTGTCCAGTAGTGCATCCACGGATCATTAGACTTGCGTACATCCACCCAAAAACTATGGAAGGGTACACGCTCTGGTGGAATGGGGGATCTCTGGCTTCTTTTTGGTCCAAGTTTGACTCGAAAGTGGACGAAGCATTGCCATTTGAACGGATTGAAATGCATCCGAATACCGGGTTGTCAATCCAAGAGTTTCGGTGGGTAAAAACTTACCGCCAGAATCGAGTGAACCTCGCGCTATCATTGCTTGTCATTGTGGGAAAATGCCACGACGCAAATTATATACACAATGACATCTCTCCATCGAATGTTTTGCTCCACTTTGATGAGTGGAAACCCGATACGGTATACATCGGAATTTGCGATTGGGGGCTTTCTAGTCGGGTTGTGGAGAATGAGCGATCAAGGTATGGTTATCAATTCAAGGAGGAGCTTCAACAAGAGAGAGAGTGGCGACGGTTTGTGGCACCAGAACTGTTCTATAATTTTGGGCCGCGGGACTCCACCAACTCGCTTGAAGTCATGCAACGGTCACACCTCTACTCCAAGGCAGCAGATGCATTTGCGGTGGGTTGGATTTGTGAAAAAATTTGGAAAGAAGATTGGGACACTTCGTATTTCACCTGCAAAAACACGGAGCAATATGTAAACCTGAAGCTAAAACTCACAGCGTTGCAAAAACAACTGCTCAAAGAACGGTCTTCTGTACCAGATGTTTTAGACACATTGATGAAACCCCCCGACAACTAGACTATGCCTGTATGTTGTTACCGACAATAGTTTTTTGTTAATTAGCTGCACTAGTTTCGCATGTGGTGGTTAAATAGGCAATACGGCATCTTTGTAGAAGAATATGTGTAATTGGCAATTGCCATACGTTATATTTTAATCAAAATTGGATACGTCCAAATCTTAAATTCTAAATCCGAGATTTGCATTTGTTCCAACACAAATAACAATTGATACACTATTGATACACTAAATGTGCACAAGTGAAAGAAATAAATTTATTATTTCTACAGAAATTGATACATAGTGTAGAAAATGGCATTTAGTGTCCGGTTATGTCACTACACTAAGTGCCTCATGTGCAATTGGTGTATGGATTCACATGTAGTGTATACTACAGTAAACATAAATTTTAGTTTACCAACATAGTGTCAATAGTTAAACCCTATTAACTAACTCATGAAGGGGATGGATTCACATGTAGTGTATACTACAGTAAACATAAATTTTAGTTTACCAACATAGTGTCAATAGTTAAACCCTATTAACTAACTCATGAAGGGGCGGGGACGTCTCCGCCTCTACTAGTGTAGGGGCGGGGACGTCTCCACCCCACCTCCCTCTTGCCATTAATCCCCGATCCTACTCAAACATGACCCTCTCCTACGTGGCAGCTATGTGGTGCCAACATGGCTGCCACGTCGCCTGTTTTTTACCTAGTGGGTAAGTCAACCCTCTGTCGACTTATCCGGATGGGCGTACCGGACGTCTGTCCAGTATGACAACCGTGAGGTCGCCCATACCGCAGTCCGAGTCGTAGAAGAGGTCGTCCAATCTTCGGCCGTGCTCGTAGACGAGATCAATCATGATTCTGTTGTCCTGAAGCCAACTCTTCTTGTCCCGGAACCGTGCCCTCAAGTGGTTGTGGGGCACTCGGTACCGCTTGGCAGCATGCAGGGTTTGTTGGGATCGATGGGGGTCCGAGACGATATGCTGGAAGAAGATGAAGTTCTCGAGGTATTCTTCAAACACTTTCCATTCTCCCCCCCATGCATCTCCCCCCCTCTGCCTCTTTCGTTCTACATTTTGAGGATCATTGTTATTAATAAATATTTAGTAATATTGTTCGTTCTCCTGGCATTTTCGAACCAGGCTTGCGAGGCATTAATAAGTGGTGCCACTAATTTAGAAGAAATACCTAGAGTCTTTTCAGATTCCGAGGGCAGGTGGTTGAATGTTGAACTTGTAAGCCATCGTGGCAGGCCAGGGGATCCACGGACTCTATCCCGTCTATTCACTCGGCTTTGCTGCCGGCCGAAGTAGGCCCTAAGCTTGTTTGGGTGCGCCCTGGTTGTCCTGAATTCCTGACGAAGTTGTCTAAGATTGCCACCATCACGATCTGGAGTTCGATGATGGAATCCACAACACGTCAAATATGTCAATATCTTTTTCAGCATAGTTCTTTGTACCCTCTCAGGATCTTTGGTCAGGAGGGTTGCGATAGGGTCCCCGAGTGTAGAGTCGGTAGCAGAACTTTCTACATGAAGGAATTTGGCACTCAGAAGGACATCTTCTTGAAGACCTTATCGAACCATCTCTTCAATAGGTTGGGTCGTGAGTATACCCCGGCGAATACGCTTGTCATTGACGATAGTCCGATTAAGCATATGGTCAATTTGCCGGAGAACGACCTCCTACTTCCGTCATGGTCGCACAGACATGATGGCGCGAGTGATGATTCTGTACTGTTGAAGAAATTGCTGCCATATCTCTCTGACCTTCATATGTTGCCGGGCGGCCTAGCGCAGTACCGGGCCGAACATCCCTCAGGTCGGGAGATGTTCTCTAATGATCAGAAGACGTGTGGTCAGTCTGCGAGTATCAGGAACGCAATCCAAGCGTTTGAGAATCTCCGCTCTTAATGCCGTTTGGAATGCTTAGATTTCTATTACACTTTAGGTCGAATGGAGCTAAACTGTATCGATTGACTGTAGCTCCATTTTGTCAATTTTTTTGGACCATTTCTTGTGTATATATATTTTTTGATAAAATAAATGGAGATGTTTTGCCACTTTGTTTGTTGTGCGGATTGGATACCTACTGTTGATGGAATGTCGTCTTGTTTTGAATGATTGAAATTTTCATCTATTGTTATGAGCTATGTGAGCGTCACTTTGGTTGAAATTTCTACAGGAATATGATTGTCGGGCGTCCGTGGATTCCTTGCTCGGCCCAGAGGAGTTCGTCCTTTCCTTTCGGAGTAAAGGGCTTTTGTTGCACTCTGCTGCAACCGCGCAGTCAACCATGGATTATTCGACCATGGCAGTGGACGACGGAGTTGTTGAAAGCCCTATTGCGCGGGAGCCAATTCATGATTGGAAGAACTCACCTTCGCCGCAGTGGCCTCGTTCAGTTCCGGGGTCTCCGCGTCTAAACCCGGATAATTGTACTCCGGCGAAGCGTATTCTCTATGACGGTTCCAGGGATGCTACTTACCAACGCTTGCTCACTGTGCGTGTTATGCTCACCTCCAAGTTATTGCACTATTGAGTTGTTCTTGCCTAGGCAGTCTTGGTTGTTGAGCTACATTGTACTCGTGTAGTTTTGCTTCATTTGAGCTTGTTTTTGTTCTTTGGATGTTAAATGTCCTCTGTGAATGTTCCCTTCTACATTTTAGCTCCATTCAACCTAAAGTGCACTAGGATGGATCTTGATGATACAGTTTTCATGTGTGCCGTGTAGGTGTATTCGACCTAAAGTGTATTTGTTTGGATTATTTGTGGTGCCTATTGTGCACGAACCATTTGGTAAATGTCTCCGCCCCCGTATTCTCTCAAAAAATGCTGCTGAAATCAAATGCTCTCCTTCTGCTCCCACCCGCCATCACTTGCTGCCCAAATCAAACACTGACGAGGTGCGTAGGCGGGGTTTGCAGCGTCTTCTGGAGAGTCCATTAATGCAAGAGAATGGCGCAATATGGACTAGGCAACGTCAGAGGGCTTTTTTGAAGACGCGTATTGAGGCTTATGGAGGGACTCCCTAGACCGTTTGTGTTACGGTGGACAATCCAAACCTTGTTTTCTGCCAGTGCTTCGCTATTCATTCCTGGTTCCTCGTTCCCGACAACCTCACAATTCCGGAATGCTATCAATTCCAAGGTAATCCGTCATAGCTCGCAAATAGAGGGGCGAATTGGATGGCTTCGTGGCTGTGGCCCTAGTAAGCTTCCCAATGTCATCAACCTCTTGTAGATACATGTTGATCTCCTCCGAATCCTGAGCTAGTTGGAAAATTTCTCCCTCCCCATCTCGCTCCCAGCCCATAGTTGTAGCTGTGGCGGTTTGCATCCAATCCGGGTACCGAATCAATGCGTCCAGTCCCGGGATTTCTCTTTTCCCGAATTAGATGTTCCTATAGTGGCTGAAACGGTGAAGGGCTTCAAAGGATTTGTAGGGCATTTGGCCCTGACATGGCCTACCAATCCACAACCCCAACATTTACCCTGTTGTTGGTATTCTAGGCGTTCTGCTGCAGTCCTCGCCAATCCGTGGTCACATGAATTACATCGAGCTCCATTGGAGTTGGGCCAAAATCTCCTTGAGTGGCCGGCCGCATGACACGATCTTGTGGATTGGAGTAGAACGAAGGAGGACGACGGCCTTGACGTCGAGTCCACAAACGTTCGTCAATCCGCGTCGCCATAGCCATCCATTCGTGAAGCCTGCTGGGTTGCGTTTCAGCCGTCGCAATAGAATCCAACACTTCGTCCTTGAGGCCGCTACAAAACTTTGCCATCAAACTGGACTCATTCCAGTCCACCTGTGCGGCATGTTCATTGAACATGGAAATGTAAGAGGCTACGGATCCGATTTGCTTAATCTTCCCAAGGCGATCCTCAGCAGTGCTCCGTCGATCCATATCACCATAAATTGAAATCACTGCCTCCCGAAACCGATCATAATTTTGCGATAGCTCATGCGGCCTTCCTTCATCAAAGGCCTGAAGAATGGGCATAGCCCAGCTCTGTGCGGAGCCTGTCATATAAGAAAGAGCAAAAGCAATTTTATCTTTGTCGTTACAATACGTGCGGGGCTTACCCCTGAAAACCAGTCGGATTTGGCCAAACCATTTATAAACTTCCCCTCCTTTTCTACCCGAAAACTTCTCTAGCGCCGCGACTTTGAACTTTCTGCTCTCCAACCCCAGGTGGTCATAATTTCCCTCTCGTTGATGGTTTTGAGTGTCCAACCCCCTCGCATTGGAAGAAGAAACACGATTCTGCCAAGGGACCGCCCTTTCCGAAAGTTGCTGGACAATTTGGGGTATGGCTTCTCTGATAACCGATTGTACTTGCTGTTAAATAAACGTTGCCCAGTCTGATCCAAGCGCATCTGGTACCGAAGTCCCTACAAACCCACCCGACCCTTCCCGATCCATCGGAGTGTTTAAAAAATTCTGATTCAACCTCATAGCTTTTTAGTAATTCCGGACGGCTCTGTGAGAGGCTCTGATCTCGGAAGCAAAGTCCACGAACTGATGCCACCCCGCAACTTCCCGGGCCCACGGCAGCCAGTTGACACGCTCAGCGAAGCAGGAGCAGTCCAGGACGTCACATAATGTTACGGTGGACAATCCAAACCTTGTTTTCTGCCAGTGCTTCGCTATTCATTCCTGGTTCCTCGTTCCTGACAACCTCACAATTCCGGAACGCTACCAATTCCGAGGAATCACAAGAGAGCCAAGAAGTCTGAACGATACGTTCCTGCTGTATTCATTAATATGTGACGTGAGGGACAATCCCCCCTCACTGGGATTATATAGTGATGTCAAAACACCAACAACAAACCGTCATAACTACCCCTGCACTAGTGAGTCCCTAAGTCACGATGTTACGACATAGTCGTAACAGTTTGATTAGTAATAGGACGATTGTGTTTTGCCTCAGGGTAAATGAGTGTTGTGTGTGACTTTTTCCCATGAAGTTTTGAATAAAGCTTGGATTAATGGTATATGCTTCCTTTACCGTTACCACTTTTTTGGACATTCGGCTATTTTGGTCCATCCATGGAATGAAATATAGTATTCTTGATACATTGTCTTTATGCTTTGCACCTACAAATGTCTATATTTATTGATACTTCAACGACCATATATCTTCATGATCATGGAAATTTCCCAATATAACGAATATGGTGTTCCGCACTTTAGCTCTAGTCGAGCTAAAGTGTGAGCAAATCTTCTTATTTAGTTCACTGTACTTAGTAATGGTGCACACTTTAGGTCAAGTGGAGCTAAAGTGTGTGGAATTGCCTTTTTGAGTTCATTGCACCTCTAAGTGATGGGGACACTATAGTTCGAAGAGAGGTAGTGTGTGCAATTTTTTTTCCACTTTTGAGCACCATCATTTGAAACTCGTAATATATATTTTTTGCCAATGTGTATTCCACAAGGAGAATTGAAATTCTTTTAAATCAAAAAGGGCTCATCAAAATGTGTTTAGCTAATTCTCTTACAAGTGGATATTTGTCCGTCATTTAGCTCACTTTTAGCTAAATTCGAGCATGGTGTTAATCCGGGTTAGTAGGATCGAGTGTGAATATTTAGCTATTCATATTCAATGAACACATGTGGTATGAAAGAAGTGTCAACTAATGTGTTCTTCTTTTCAATATTATAGTTAGATTCGTAATGTAATGTTATCCATAAGACTTATTTTTCTAGGGGTTTTTGTAGAAAACATTACCTCCCAATTTAATGGAAACTCATATCCCTCCATATTGTAGAGTTTAGATGTGCATTTTAGCTCTTATGATCTACATGTGTTAATTTGGGAGTCGCTAAATCTCCCAATATAACGAATATGGTGTTACATCCTTCACATGGTAGACTCTATGTGTAACGTTCAACCGTTGGCGTGTAGCCGACGGCATGGTTTTCAAGACAGATTTCCCAACGACTCTGAAGCTAATTTTGGGATTTATGTGGTTGCGCAGGTTCATCGACTTCGAGACTTCAGAGCCACCCTCGTCGGCGGGCGGCCGACGAAATCATTGTTGTTGCAATTTCCTCAGCCATTGTCTTCAGTGATTTCATATCACTGACGTTAGTATGGATCCCGAACCCATGCTGTCGTTCATGAGGAATGGAAAGTTTGGACGATGGAAGCCCCGTAGAGGTGTTTCTGTTGCTGTGACTCATTCCGGCCTCTACTTTGTTGGTAGGGCAATTGTCGAGAGGGTTGTTCTCAGAGACCCATGGATTTTACGTGTGAAGGTTATTGAAGTATCCGATGCACTGGAGATGCCCATTCCATTTCCTGTGGATGGCGTTTCCATGTTGCGGGACTGCGAAGGTCCGTTGATCAACTGGGAGGCCGCTAATCTTAGGCCTTACGTTGACATTGGTGAACTTTCAGAGGAGCCTGCAGAGATTTCTACTCTCTCAGTTTATGACCTGAAACCCATCCAAGAGTTTCTGGACCTTCGCAACGGCATGGAGGTGGTCTTACTTGATGGCAGCAGCAATCAGAGACGTTGTGCAGGAGTTGGAGTCATCGACGAATGCTCACCGAAGGGTACGTGGGAGGGATTTCTAATTCCTCACAGCTTCTTTGTGCTTTTCAGAGTTCAATCAGTTAATCCTAAATACGTCGGTCATCCCGCACATTGCAAGATTCCCTCCATCGGCGCTCTCGGCGATTCCGTAGGCTTACTAGTCCTTTGGAGTGGCTATAGGGTTTGTCCCTTTTCACTTGATGATCGCTCCAATGATGCCCCAGGGATTCCCTCCTCATTGATTGATACTGACATTGAAGCATCGGACGACGACAACCATTCCGATAGGGTATATGTGGACAATAATAATCATGGTACGCGTAGTTACATGGAGGGATTCGAATCGGAGACTGAAATGGCCGCTGGAAGTGACGATGATGTCTCATCGGCGGGCCGCCGACAACATAATTATCACTCTTTTGAAAATTCATCCGCTACCCTCGACGCTGTATTTGTTCTGAATTCGTTCCTAGACCAACCACAATGGCGGAACAATTACTGCGAGCTCTTAGATGACAACTTCGCTTCTATCGCGTGTGCCATGATCCAAGTGTGCTTGCCACATGAGGCATGCAATTCAGAGATTTTAGGAGACACTGATGTTGGGGTCCTCTTTGTCTCAGAAGACGAGAATCTGTAGATGACAACAATGCGCTGGCGATTAACTCACACGCGCCTTGACGGTGATCCACTTCTTTCTGAGTGCCTTACATTTCTGCTCAACGCATAGTCAAGCTGCATGCGAGGATGACGCGCTTGAGGGTGTGCCTAAGGATCCTTACAGGGGCGTTCGTCGGAAGCTTTTGCTGAAAGATAATGTGTCGGTCTCCAAGTTCCGGCGCCTTCAGAGCCCAGATGAGTGCCGCCACGTTAGCGCGAGAAGGTGTTGTAAGAAACGATGTTGCCAGTTATTTCGTTGGGAAGACAGCCGCAAGATTCGAAGGAAGTACTACGCGTCAAGCTTCGAACAACGACGCCAAATGGCCTATGCAGTTGCGGATCAGCTTCACCAAATTCTTGGATTTCGGAAATTATACATCACCCTTATGGGTGTCGTTGTTTGTAAAGTCGCTTGGTATAACATTCACGGCGTATCGAAGTCCGCATACTACAATATTTCACGGGAAGTCCACATACTACATATTTCACGGGAAGTCCACATGTATGTCATCGATTCCAGAATCTAAAGGAGATCCGTTCCCAAATACTCCTTCCGGTAGACCGCAAGTCCCGCTATCTCGGAAGTTGTTTTTCTAGCTTGATAACTCCGCCAAGGATAACAAGAATCGGTTCCTTATGGCATTTTGTTCGCTTCTTACAGCTAGAAAAATCTTCAAGGAGGTCACTGTGGGATTCTTGATTGTTTGCCATACTCATGAGGATATTGACGCACATTTTAGTTACCCATCGAAACTCATCAAATGGAAGAATACCTACTGTTTGGCTGACCTCATGAAAGCCTTCATGGACTCGCAGAAGACTATCGCGTTCATTCCGGAACTTATCCAAGAGGTTGCAGATTTTAAGAGTTATATTGCTGGATTTCATCATTACGGGAGTAACAGGATTGTGGGACTGGGAGAGATGCACCTGTTCATGTTTTACGTGGAGGAGGAAGGAGATGACGTTGGATGGCCGATCATGAGATACAAGAAGTGTGCGACTGATTCATCCTGGCTTCCTCCAGATAAGCCAGTCATGGTGGAAATACTCCTATTCCCATCTCTCTTTAGCTTTCTCCACCTTCGTCGTCTTCCATCTCCGTCGGCGGCCCGCCAATGGACCTAAACGTTTCTACTGTGAGTTCGTGTGCTCATTCAATTTGTGCCACTGATTCTTCTTGGACTCCTACAGGTAAGCCTTTTAGATGTGGACCGCGGATGAGCACAGAAATCCACGCCTATCTATTGGAGATCCAAAGCCAGTCCCATTTAAGCCTCTCTGGGGGGACATTCGAATTAACCAGAACAAAAGAAACCTAGAGAAGGAGGTTGCCCGGGCCATTGGAGTCAGCGAGAAGCAATCCTTCATTAAGAACGGAATTGCTAAATATATTGAGTTCTGGAAGACCGGCATGTCCCGCGACAAGCGTTATGCAGCGGATATGGCCCCCTACATTTTGTACTGGGAGCGAATCCATCAACTAATTTCTGGTCCTCTGCCACCAAACCGGGAGTCTCTCCAGGAAGGATTTTGGCCAACTTCAAATTGGATTCGCGATCATGCTCGCGGCTCAACGTCGCCCGATGACGTCATTGGAATTTTGGATATTACCCCTGAGGATGACCCCGACGCATATCCTTTTTGTGGCCCTGAATTGAGCCATCCAAAGCTGTCGTTCAATCCATTTCGAGACGTTTTACTCAATGATTTTGTTCTCTGCCGTCCTAGCAACGGTCATTACCTTCCCGTGTGGATGGGCCGAGTTCTTGAATGCGTCAATCTAACACCAAGTGATTGCTATGGGAATTTCAAAGTCGAATGGTGGATGCCCAGTCAGGGAAGAAGGAATCAAAGAAGATTGTCGCGAGGGAATGCTGGACCAGGAGATGGCAAATGGATCCTTGTCTTTTAGAGGTACAAAACTGCAAAATTGTTCTTTACTCGCACCGCTATCCGTCGCACACTAAGAAAGGCCCTCCTAGTTCTCACCGTATTCCGCCTGAGGCAGCAAGCGTTGCGATTGCAACTCTGGAGGCTGGTGGCATCTCAGTCAATTGTGGAGATGAGGACTGATTCTTATTTCATCGGCTGCCAGCCGATGGATTGTGCTTAATCCTTATCTTTGGATTCAATTGTTATCAGATCGCAATTGTAGGTACTATTCTTGGTTATTAGATGGCAAGGTCTCTTTCTGGATAGAAGAGAGTGTTCTTGTCGGCTCCCCGCCGACTGC
This sequence comes from Bryoerythrophyllum caledonicum, assembly GCA_963971425.1. NCBI lineage: Eukaryota > Viridiplantae > Streptophyta > Bryopsida > Pottiales > Pottiaceae > Bryoerythrophyllum > Bryoerythrophyllum caledonicum. The sequence continues at coordinate 25,055,502 of OZ020521.1, forward strand.
GGCTGTACACTTTACACAACATATGCATTTGTTTCGACTGTTTCTCAGATATGCAATCGTTTTTGTTTGTCAAAGTGTCCTCAACCGTTGGCTTCATCGTTTTGTATGAAGTTCATTTCTAATCTTTTCCAGCCTCCTTGTGCTTACAAACCACCTTCCCCTATCTTCACTAGTCGTAGGATTTGAGCCCTTTATTCAAGATATTTTTACGCTCATGATCGCAGACTATGTGGATGATGCCGTCCTCCATCATGGTTTGTTTCACCTTATCCTCGATCACTACGTCTTGCTGCCCGCCGACAGTTGCGTTTAAATTCCTTCTACTATATCTCTACGATAGAAAGCACTATTCCTGTTATTATGGAAGACGAAGAATCTAGGTCGTCAACGCACCCTCATGGTCGGCCGCCCCCCGAGAAGAGAAGTCACGCGACATTTTAACAATCCTCAATAGATTCTAAGTATCCTTCACCCATACAAATTGTATATTTTATGATAATCTAGTAGGTGTTTAGGGTCGTCACAAGTATCTAATTTGGACCACAATTGATCGTTTTGTCCACATTTAGTTAAATATCCGTTCCAACTTCCTCGTGTCTTGGAGGAAGACTAGCATTCCTGGTCTTAGTGACCGGTCCTTGTTTAGTTTGTCGAAGGCAATTTTCCTTCGACGTTGAATGGCTTCCATGTTCTGGGCGCTCCATCGCCGCATCTCATCGAGCTCCTCTAGTTGCTCAAAACGATCGGCTAAGGACGTGGCAATGGACCACCGTTCGGTCACGGCCACTCGAAGAGAAGGAATCTCGAACTCTATTGGCAAGATAGCCTTGAGGCCATAAACTAATGAGAAGGGCATGGCGCGGGTGGTGACCTTGTAGGTGGTTCGGTAGGCCCATAGTGCTGCCTAGAGCTTGGTGTCCCAATCCCTCTTGGAATCGGTGACCGTTTTCTTCAAGATGTTCACCAAGGTTTGGTTTACCCATTCGGTGTGCTCGTTAGTTTGAGGGTGATAAGGGGTGGTTTTATGGTGGTTGATCTTGAACCGGGTGGTCATGGCTTCCATCATCTCGTTCAAGAAGTGTTTTCCCCTATCACTAATGAGGATCTTGGACAACCAAACCGGGTTATAATTTGCTCGAACAAAAACTTAGCCGCGTGATTAGCATCATTGGTTTTCACGGCTCGAACCTCGGTCCACTTGGTGAGGTATTCGGTTGCCACTACAATGTGTTTCATTCCACAAGATGAGCTAGGATCCACCTCCCCAACGTAGTCAATGCCCCATTTTTCAAACGGAGCCAAGGGCAAGGATACACGCAAGGGCATACTCATTCTAAGGTCATTTTGGGCGTTGACAAGCGTCGCACCGCTTGGTGTATTCGTGGGCATCTTGAAACAAAGTGGGCCAATAGTAGCCCGCTCGAAGGACCTTCTAGGTCGTCAAGGTACTAGAGAAGTGCCCACCACACGTGCTATCGTGGCAGGCTGAGAGGATCGTGGGAATTTCCACGGACGTCACACATTGACGTAGCATGCCGTCGACTCCACAACGATACAACTTGCCTCCTACTCTGGTAAAGTGGCGGCTATGAAGGCAAACCTTCCTACGCTCGTTCTTGGACAACGAGTCCGGTAGAAGGTGTGTGGTCACGAATTTGGCCACTAGACCGGACCACGAGGGGATGGAAGATACCTTAAACAAGTCCTCATCTATTGTAGCCTCATCAATAGGGACCACACCGGTTTCCTCTGAGAGACGAGAGAGGTGATCGACTTGAAGGTGCATCCTCCCCGGGCGGTATTCGATTGTGTAGTCAAACTCTTCCAAAAGCAAGACCCATCTCGCGAAACGGCCACTTAAATCGGCCTTGTTGACGAGGTACTTGATGGCGATGTCGTCCACGTAGAACACCACGGGGTTGAGTAACAAGTAATGGCGGAATTTTTAACCGAATAGACCATCACCAAACATTCACGTTTGGTGGTGGTATAGTTCTTTTTGGCGGGGTTCAATTGCCTGCTCGGGAAGGCAATGGGGTAATCCTTGCCGTTGAGGCCCACCGGTTGGCACAAGGTACTTCCTACCTCGACCGCCGAGGCGTCACAAAAGATGTGGAAGGGCAACTCCCAATTTGGGGGTCTCAAAACCGAGTAGGAGGTTATTTCCTTTTTCAAAACTTTGAAGGCATTTTGGCAATTAGGGGTCCACTCAAACCTCACATTCTTCTGAATGAGTCTAGTAATGGGCATAGACTTTGTGGCATAGTTGTGGATGACCTCCCTATACCATCCTATGTGCCCAAGGGTTTTTTTAATATCCTTTACGTTCGTGGGAGGGGTCAACTCCACGATCACCTTCACCTTGTCGGGGTCTGGCTTTCTCCCGTCCTTGGAGACCACAAATCCTAGCAAGACCCCCATTTCTACAGAGAGGAAGATCTTTTTGGAATTGAGTGCAATGCCGGTGCGCCTACACCGCTCAAAACTTTGCCTCATGCATGCAATGTGGGTGTCCTTCGTGGATTGAGTCCTAAAATCATCAATGAACATCGTCATTGATTTGTGTAAGAGGTCTGAGAAGGCGAAGGTCATGGCCCTCTAGAACGCGGAAGGGACATTACAAAGTCCAAAAGGCATGACTAAGTAAATAAATGTGCCCCACGAGGTGGTGAAGGCAGTCTTGTGATAGTCCTCGGGCGCAATGGATACTTGATTGTAGCTTGAGTACCGTCCATAAACGTATAGAGCTCATGACCTCCTACCTCCTCTAGGATGGTGTTGATGAATGGCAATGGGAAGTGGTCTTTTTGGATGTGGTGGATTAATTTCCTATAATTGATGCACACCCGTAGCTTCCCATTTTTCTTTTTAACCAAAACCATGGGGGAAACCCAATCGGATATCTCCACGGGTCTAATGAACCCTGCTTGGAGTAGCTTCTCCAACTTGGCCTTGACAATGAGTTGTAGGTTAGGGTTCATACGCCGCTTCTTTTGTCTAATGGAGGGCGTACCAGGGAGAAGGGGAATGTGGTGTTGAGTCACCGCCGGGGGAATGCCCTTGAGGTCCTTATAGGACCACGCAAAAATGTCACGGAACTCTACCACTAGTGACTTGTACTTCACCATCTCCTCCTCGATCAATCCAATGCCCACCTTAATGCTACGGACTTCCTCCTCTTCATGAGAGACCGCCATCAACTTCCAATCATTGTGATGCACGTGTGGTTGTTGAGTCGGTCCCTTGTACTAATCATTCCGGACTTGGGGGTATGTTGCGCCCGAACCACTAGCTAGAATGCCGGTGGATGTCCTTCTGAAGTGGAGGGATGGGTTGAGAGGTCCTTCGTTGACGAAGACCTTCAACTCTATCACTTGTGTACCATCGACATCCATCCTAAACACCGCCACATGTTCTAAGTCATTTAGGAGGGGAACGAGGCTAGGCTCCAACTCGGTCTCTATCTCAATTCTCAACCAAGGCCTACCTAGTATTAATGGATATGCCTCTTTGTTAAAGTGCATTCAAATGACTTGGAAGGTGAGGAAGTACTCCTCACCCCACGTGGTAACCTTACAACCACTATTTTGGCCTAATGGAGCTTCTCAGCTCTGATTAGCCATGCTGATGATGTAAGGTGATGGCCCCATGATGTCTAGTCCCTATTTTTCCATGGTTCAAAGAGGGAGAATGTTCAAACCACTACCATCATCCACTAATACAATGGGTACCACCTTGTCCACAATTGAAACCTCAATTTGGACCGCCTTGACCTCAATGTTGGGGTGTGTGGACTTAACTCGTGCCGCCAATCTAACGTTTGTCCTAGGGCGTCGCTTTACTAGGGTTCCCGACCTAAGGACCTTCCTCATGGGTGGTGATACCTCCAATAGTTGGGCAATGGTGATGTCCGCCTTAAGGCGACTCAAATCCGTCCATAAATCATAGGAACCTTCTCCCACGTTCTCCTTAGCACGTGGGAACGCGTTAACCTCTGGACTAGGGATTTGTGGACCCTCCCATGCATTGTGGAAGGTGGATAATGGGTTTTGGGACTTGGGTGCCCCATGCAAGGGCCTAGAGTTGGCCCGTCAAGTACCTTCCACCGCTTCTTTGGTGGTCTCGTTTAAGTCGAAGAAGTGGGGTGAATCCTCCTCTGAGGTGTTGCTATCCTCTGGTACGGGTGGAGGAGGACTCAAGTACTTAATATCCCGCCGGTTTGACCGAGTTTGGACCGCTAACGCCAGAAATTCACAAGACTTCTCCTCCTTGGTTAAACTGACCTCGTGGAAGACCGCGTTAAGCTCCATGAGGGAGGGGGAGTGTGTGGACACTACCTCAGTTGATATGGTGGCATATCAGACGTCTTGTGGGCCTTGGTTTTGTTGCCCCCCATGGGATTGTCCTTGGCCAATCGGGATGTAGCCATCCTTGGTGTTCACCCCCATTGGAGGATTTTGATTTTGGCGGTTGTTGTTGTAATCATAATAGAGACTAGGTGGCTTGAGGGTGTTATCGGGGAGGGGGGTTACGTGCACCTCTCAAGTGATCTTGCACTTGTTGAAGGTAATTCCCCGATGAAAAGGTCATGGAAATTACCTTGTCCGGTCTACGACACACGTGGGTAGGGTGATGATTGCCACAATTACCACATACCACTCCACTCTCGACCCAACACTGCCTCGATGCATGCCTCTTCCCAGAAGTTTGATATATGTCAAACCATGATCATTGCAGTTCTCCATAGCCTTGACTTGGGGAAGCGTAGCCTTGTAGACCATAGTTGGTTCCCGCCGGTAGTTGATTCCTATGGGGAGGCACATAAGGGGATTGAGTGTTTTGGTGCTGAGGTGCTGCCACTACGGTGGTGCAAAAAGGACTTGTGAGGCCCGGTTGGCCACATTGGGTACACCATAGGCCTGACGCATGCCTACCCGATTTTATGGGTGGAGGTGTTTGGTTGGGCACTTGGTTGTTAATCAACAAGGCCATTTAGTCTTGCATGGCCTTGATTTGTTGAGCTAGTTGGTCTTGGAAGCCTTGTTGGCCATGGAGGATTTCGATTTTCATCTCTTCCTTCCACGTGCCTCGCTCCTCGTGATATGTGATTTCGGGGAGGGCTACCGGCGGCCTCACGCTCAAGGGTGGTGCATAATAATTCTACATGGGAACTTGAGCACCTACGGGTCCTTGGTTAGGCTCTAGGACTGGTCCTTTGCCCTTTGCATGGATCGGGATGAAACTAGGGATGTGGTGCTCATCCTTCCTCCACATTTGCTCCTGGACTCTATTGATTTGCCCTATCAACCTAGCCTGCGCCTTGGCAGCTGCCACTGAGGTGGGGCGGGCCTTCAAAATCTCCCTTATGGTTCCCTCGTTGTTGTTCCCTTGAATGAAGAATTGGGTCAAGGTGTCGTTGGTGAGGAGGTTCCCCACGAACCTTGTAATCACTAGCTCAAACCTCCTAATGTAGGTCGAGATTTCCTCTTCTGGACCTTGTCGTAGTGCGGCTAGGGTTGTGAGGGCATTACTTTGACCTACCTTGGGTCTAAAGTACTCCAAGAAGGTATCTCATGAGGCTATCTCAATCCTCAAATGTGCCGGGGGGGTGATTCCTATACCACTCGTAAGCGGCATCCTTCAAGGTACACGAGAACCACACTAGGAAATAACCGGGGTGGTAATAAGACAAGTTGTGAGGAGCTCTAGAAAACGTTCCACATGTGCGGAAGGGTCTTCATCCTTGGTATCCCTAAATGTGGGCAAGTTTGGCGGTATAGGAGCCGCTTGCAAGCCCTCGGGTACTACGATGGATAAACCCCTTAGTTGAATCAAGGGATTAGTGGGAGGCCGGGGGTCACTACAAGAAAACCAGCCCAATGTGACTAGGTTTTATGACTACAATTGGGCATAGACCAAAATGTGACTAGCATTGTTTCTAGTCATTTTGACTTAGTCGCTTCGGACAATCTAACTGGGGGTGATATCGGACACTTCTTGTTCCCAATACTACGTTCCCACACTGTTTTGGGACCTCAAAACAGGACCTGCAGTGGGACTTGGGTCCATATGACTCTATATAGTCATATATGTATGACTACACGTAGTCATCCATATGTAAATAGTGACTGAATGAATGACTATTTCTAGTGAGGTATAAGGCAACATAATATTGGTTTTATCACTACGCATAGTAGTGAGATGGTGACTAAATTGAGTCATTCATTGAGTTGGGAGAACGTGACTCTTCGGAGTCACATCTATTTGGCAACCCCTAGTCACAAATACTCAAATAGCTTCCAAATGGTATGACTAAATGTAGTGAGGTATCAGTTAATACATGATTGGTTTTATCACTGCGCATAGTAATGAGATCTTGCACGCATTGAGTCATACATTGAGTTTGGGGAATAGGACTCTTTGGAGTTACTTCTATTAGACTACCCATAGTCACGAATATTGAGATAGCTTCTGAATGCTATGACGAATTGTAGTGAGATATTAGTGATCACATCAACGGTTTTATCACTACACATAGTACTGTGGTGGTGACTGCATAATGTCATACATAGACTTGGGATAATATGACTCTGTACAGCCACATCGAAGTGACTATACATAGTCTCCAATGCTGAAATCATGAGATGGACATGACTAATTGTAGTGAGGTATTTTGAGAATATAGCAGTGGTTTGATCACTACGTGTAGTGATGTGGTTGTGACTGTATTGCATCATACTCACGTGAGCTAATACGACGCTGTAAAGTCAAATATGCTTCACTACACATAGTCACTCATATAATCTGATGACTGCATGGAGTCATAGTATACTAGTTTCGTTCACTACTGGGAGAGAAATTTCAATATTAAATCGGAAGCATCTGACTAGAACTTGACTGTCCGTAGTCTAATGCAAAGATATGCCATGGAGTCAAATCTGCCATTCTTATTGTGTGTAGTCATAGATTTCAGTTTCAGATTAGGGTGATAATGAGATCTGCTGACTATTACAAGTCAAACGTGCGGTTGTGAGCACTGCGTCAGGTCATGCAAGTGATTTTCACACATTTCATTGAAACATAAAATTTGTGTTCAAACAAGATGCACTCCAACTGGAAGGGGATCAGCCTAAACTGCTTGGGAGAAGGACAGATCAATGTCCATGAACTCCGTGGGCTACAATACAAAGTGCCCTACTGCTTGTCCTGCCAAGGTCATAGGAGGGTCATCTAGATCTACAGGAGCAAATAAACTGTAGTCGTCATCTAGGCTTTTTAGCACTTCTACAGACACTGTACCTGCAATTATGGTTTTCCCGTGTAGAGAAGCCCCAGCTACATTCTGCACTTTCCCGAATGCCACAACTTTATCCTCCTCCCCTTCTTCAAGTCCCTTGAGTCTCACAGAGTCACCCTTCTTGAACTCCAGGTCCTCCCCTTCTTGTACAGCCTATATTAAAAAAAAATACACACAATACAAGGATTAGTTGGGATTGAATTGTTGCCTTGATACAAAGATGTACTTCTCCAAGGCTCATGGCACTTATTTAAATTCAATGACTGTGAAAAGTCACGTATTCTAATGTCATTACTAATCTCAGTCACATATTCCAACTTCATGACTGTCTCTAGTCAAGCATGGTCACTCGTTCCATATGAATGACTAAAAACAGTCACAAACTTGGCATATTGAATTTGTACAGAACTAAGACACAACATTCCAAGATGTAGCTCATGGCACTTACAGCTGAGCTCATTGGTGCGTTCACGTTTTTCTTCGGTCTCACAGGGTCACCCTTCTTCAACTCGGGGTCGGAGGTTTCTTGTACAACCTATAAAAGTAAAAAAATACACAAAATAGGGATCAGCTGGGACTAAATTGGTGCTTTGAGAAATAAAAATGTGAAAATACAAGGTTGACTACACATACATGTTCACTCTCCTCTGCGTTCATTGACTACATTACTATGACTACATTACTATGACTACACATAGTAAGCACTCAGAGCATGACTCTGGGAACCGGGCAGGAGAACATATGTCCCGTTCCCGTAGCCGTTCCCACATAGGTCCTCAAAAATATGACTACATATATGACTAGTTGTGGGAAGCTGTCCCCACATACTTCCGGAACTTAATACAATCCCGGAAGAAAATAAGAAAAAAAATTAGAAAAATTAGTTAGTTGACTAAAAGAGCATAAGTAGTTCATGAAATGGAATAAGATTTTAGTGCTGCGCCGGAATCCCTAATGAAGATAGTTACGGCACCCTTCCCGGAAGTTGCAAAACCGGAGGGCGGTTACAGCCGGAACCGGAAATGCCATCATGACGCATAACTGTTTTCCGTACGAGCGCGTCAGATACAAAACGCGACTGGCAGCCCTGTTGTGAACCAATTAAGCCCCCCTCTGTGGAAGGGTTTATTGTGGACACCGAACCCTAACCCTACTCACAAGGTTATCACTACAAGGAGCTCATGCTCCCACATACACAAGATGGCAAGTGGTGGAAGTATTCTCTATCATATGGTTAGTGAAACTTGCTCAACTAAGTTAGGTATTTAATTCAATTAATGCACTTATCTTCACTTCACAGTCCTTGACTCCTACGCCCTTCTTCTGACTTCTGGTTTATTCTTCTTTTATCTTCCTTTTATGGTTCTTTTACTGTTCTTTTACTGTTCTTTTCTTCCCTTTTTATTTATTTATTTATTTATTTTTATTTTATTTTTATTTTATATTATTTTTATTTTATTTTATTTTATTTTATTTATTATTATTATTATTATTTTATTTATTTATTTTTATTTATTTATTTATTTTTTTAATTTTTTTTGTTACGTTCACTTCCACTTTTGGTTCAGGTCCTTACTTCACTTACCCGCCGTTTAATACTGATCAGTGACTTCGATTTACTTCTTAAAGATTGCACGCTATTGGTGTAACTTCAAAGCTTCATAACTTCTGGTGTAATCGTCCAAATCCGGTTTTTTAAACGCCTATTATTACTAATTTGTCACGACCGACTTAATGAGCAATCCACAACTTCAAGTTAACATGTGTATTGACCCTCACCAAGGCGACCAGCAGTCATCTCCACAACAATTACGGAACTATGACAATTCCATACACACTCCACCACAATTCAATTCACCATGCAAGAACCAGCTACTAATGTGGACAATTGTCAATTGATTGGCAATTCATGCCTAAGTTCCAATAACCTAATTTTCCATCATTTGGGCAGCGCTTCCGCGCTAGTTTTAACACAAGGAAATTAGGCAACTAACGCAATCAGGAGCCTTCTACAACCAAGAACAATCAGCTTGCACACAAGGAAGAAGGGAGGGAGATCGAGACAACCAAGAACAGAGGGTAGGAACAGGAACAAGGAGACTCCCTGCTCCTTGCTACTCCATAGCCCCTCGTCTTGTCGTAATCCACAGCTGCTCGTCTTCGCCTCGGTGCTTCCTCAGCCCTTCCGATCGCTCGCCCTGTGCTGCCTCGTGCACGCCAAAGCCTCCTCCGCACCTCGATGTCCGCTCCGCACGCTGCTCCAGCCTTCCGGCGCTCCTCTCGTTGAACACAACCTCCTCACAGACCAAAAAACCTTGCACTCACATCCTCATCGTGCACGGCACCAGCGATTAAGAATTGAACCGCCCTCCACGGACTCCAGCACCTCTTCCGATCCTGCCCAACCGAAGCACGCCTTCACACCTTCCGCCCACAGATTCAGGCGTCCCACTCTAGTGCAACAACGACTCGGATCCAGCACAGACGCGACCTCGAACTCGTGCACGTCCCCTCCAATGTTTACAGAATCGACCGCCGCCTTCACTTATGCTCGCTACGGTCCACTCGCAGACGCCGCGGATCGTCCTCCGCTCTCAATCCGTGCGCAACTCCGTTCTGCCGTCGTGGATCCACGCCCGTTCCGTGCAGCGCCCTCGGCGCTCCAGACACAACCCCCGATCTGCAGCTGCACACATGCGAACCCAACCACCTCCGGCACCACTCGCCGAGCCTGCCCACATTTACGAACTTGTTGCACTCTCAAAACCCTACTTCGTACACACTCTCACAGGCGGGGCTCTTCCCCTTCACTCGTCTCCCTCCAACTCAAGCTGCGGCTCTTCCGCCATTCCCCTCTCCAGACGCGAGACCCCATGACCCAAAAAACGAGGGAGCGAAAAAACTTCCTGTCCGCCGTCAACCCAGCGCCCTCCAGCTCCAACGGCAGCCGTGCACGTAACTCACGCTGGAAGTCCAGCGTTTCTTCAGCAGATTTCGGGGAATATTCCCTGGGAAAACCCAAAATTCCCCCGAGCCAGCTCGGGGGAAGGAAGAAAACAAAAATAAAAAAAAGTTTTTAAAGGTAACTTCGGCATGCCATTAAGGGCAGCCCATGATCGCCAATAATTGGTGCTAATTTCTCCCCTCGTCACCATCTAACTCTTCTAATTTCTTCCAAGGCCATGTGCCACTACTTCGTGCATGGTTTTTAAAAGATTAACTCAAAAGTGGCCACATCATGGTTGCACTCCGCATTTTGTTTACTTTTGTTTTTGTTTATTTAATTACTTATTTGTTTACTTACCTCCTTGGTATTTTAGTGTGTTTTTCCCAAGGTTTCAACCCATTGTGTTAAAAACACATGTGGTTTGAGGTGTCTCCCTTTTTGCAAGAATTCTTTTCGTCTTCTAAGTTTTTCCTTTTTCCTCTTTTTTTTTCTTTTAATTTTTAGGTTTTTAACAAAATTAGATCTCCAATTGGAGATGATGACCTCTTCTAAATTAGGAAATGGCAAGTAAAAGGCCTTTTCAAGCCCTTTAACCACAATGGGTGGTTTAGTCTAACCATCTCACCCTAACTACCACTTTCTAATGCTAACTAGTTAATCTTAATGCCCAAATGACATCGTGAGCCGTTTTGGGGGCTCACACCTGTGCATCAATCTTTTAGGGTTTCCAGCAGGCTCATTCTCTTTTCCCTTCTCGCATTCTCTTAGGGTTTTGAATCCGGTCTTGGTGAAGGACAGAAGAGCCAATTTAGGTTAGCAAGAGGGACTTGGTAAGGACAGTGCATGCAGGTTCTCTTGACAATATTGCGAGGCGCAAGTTCACGGAGAGGTGGGCACGGATGGCGGGCAAGAAGGGCAAGGCTCCGGCTACCGAAACACTGGTGCTGCAGAAGGTAACTCCGGAGATTCCGAAGCCGGTCAAGACCTGTCGGGTTTTAGAGAGCTACCTCGAAATCATGGGTTGTGAAGGTCTTCTAGCGACACCGTGGGCCTACCAGAGCGAAACAATGATGACGGAGCTCCTGGGAGAGCCACCAAGCCAATACGCACAGAAGATTAGGGCGCATCCGGAGGTCTGGACCACGGCGCTCTGGAGAGATACCTACGAGTTCCGGGCAGGAACAATCAAGGTGGCGGAACGTGACGACGCCATCCTGAAGGGCGAATTCCACGCGAAGGCTAACCCTAAGGATGGGTATGTCCTCAGCGATCTCACCGATCCGGATGCCAGGTTAGTAATGGCATTCGTCAATCCTATTTTCCACCCCGAGAAACCGAAACGGATAGTGGCCAAGCTAGCAACCCTGATCTTAGGCTCGATGAGAGGGAAGCTGTCTGTCGACTGGGCGGCCATCATGGACGAGCAGATTGACCGGATGGTGAAGAACCTGCCGAAAGCTCGGAAAACCCCATCCCCGCTTTCCACCTACCTGGCTCACATGTATGCCAAGCAGAAGATGTTGAGTCCGGACGAGCAGGCCGAGTACGACAGCTTGCTCACCATCCAGTCATACGGAGGGATGGAAACAGATGAGGAACTGGATGAATCGACGGACTCTGACACGGAGAAGTCGTCATCCCCCCTTATACTTCGAAGACCGAACCGGAAGCGTAGTCGTTCGGTGCAGAGGACTCCGGAGACCCCGAGAGAATGCCGGCCGTTGTCAACAATCCCGGCGCAGAGCCCACCCATAGCACCACCAACCACAGCACAGCCTGCCGCACCGGAACCGGCCCCAGAAGACGAACGATTCGCGACCGGATCAGAGCCGGGACCGACGTTTGTCCCAAGCATCATTGGCGACATTCCCGTGGATGTCCACGAGCTGTGCAGACATATTGTCTGGAGGACCAGGATCCAGGAGGGGGAGATCCGGGAGAGGCATGCCATGATAATGGCCATCTTAGAGGCAGTCGGACTGGAGGACACCACTCACCTCATCGCCCAGCTCAGAGAGATGAAGGAGAAGCACGATTCCGTCACAAGACTGGAGCAGGACAACGCCACCATAACCAAGGTTAACACCCGGCTCTGGAGTCAGGTCCGGCAGGCGGAAGCCGCACGGGATGCAGTACAGCATGCCCGAGTGGTGGCAGAAACGAAGGTCCGGGCGGCGTCACAGTTACTGATCGATATTCACACGGCACTGGATTTTCCGGTGGATACGGTTAACCGGGCATTACTCTACACAGCGAGCTTGGAGAAGAACGAGAAGCTCAGTAGGGGGCAGGTTATCCGGTTCTTGGTAGATCACAGCCGGAAAATGGAGGGCACTTGGTCCAAGATGCAGGAGCTAGCAAGGGAGCTCGTCGCGGCCACCTCAACAGTACCAGGAGCTCCCCCTCCAGTTCCGGCACCTCCTGCTTCAGATGCTGTGGGACCATCCGGAACCCAGGCAGATCCGTCTGGAAACACTGCCGGCCCGTCCGGATCCCCATCTGGTCCGGCAGCTGTTTCTCCTTCTCAACCTCCGGCCGGCCCTTCACCCAGACCTGCATCTGGAACAGCGAAGTCACTCACCGGACAGTTCAATGACCTCGTGGGAACGCCGGACTTCAGCTCTCCTATGAGTTGGAATGGGGTGGCCTTCCCAAGCACGGAGAGTATGCAGAAGTGGGAACAGGTGCCAGGGAGTCAGGTAGTACCACCCTTGCCCTTCCGAATTCCCTCCGAGTCTCCCTCTCCGGGGCCACCAGTGACGGATCCTTTACCCGGAAGCTCGGCAGCGACACCCATGGTGGTCAGCCCCAGCGGTAGCTTCCGGGACCTTCCGGACATTGAAGACCGGGCCGATGCACCATCCGGCCAGGCGGTTACAACAGGGGACCCGGATGCACCATCCGGACCAGGTATGCCGACGCCGACCACCTCACCGGAACCACCAGCAGCCATTCCGGCGCAAACCGAGGTCGGCGCCGCTCCAACAGAAGTTACCCCTTCACGCCGTAGCAGTCGGAGGCGGAACCAAGTAACCCCGTAGATTAGAATCTTTAGTTCTAAAGGTCTGATAAGCGATTAACGATGGGGCTCAAGCTTGCACCCGGCTATCATTTGGTAAAACTAAAGACAATTTTTCTTTTTTGAGTTAGATCCGTAGAAACCGGATCTCAGATCCGAAACTATCGGATCTAGGTTTGAATTCCGGATTTCTAGGGATAATATCCCTTTCACTATTAGGATAGGATTTCCCGGATTTTTAGCTTCTTAGTTCCGATTTTAGATCAGCGGTAGCGGGCTCTTAACGCAAGAGTTGTGGCCGGCTAAGGGCCTTTTTTTCTTTTCCTCAGGAATGATATTTGCTACTAGTATATTTTCTTGCATTGAAATTATGGTGGCATGTATCATTTTGTGAATGAAGGATAGGGCCCATTGTGGTTGATGATTAGTGGAATAGTTGTGGAAGCTGAAGTGGTTCACGGATAAGCATCTAGTCTAACCGGTTGGGACTTGCTGTGGGAGAGCGCCCGGAACAGCTAAAGGAGAGGTTAGATAGAGTCTGACGATCCTTGGTGACCGGAAGAAGCCTGGAGGGGGAGGGAGGGTACTTTAGGTGGTGGCCTAGTAGCTCCTAGGGCACGGAAATTCCGTGTGAACCCGGATTCTGGTGGCGACCGGAATTTCCCCTTACGATAGATGGAAAAGCCTGTGGTGTATGTCTAGAAGGAAGTCCAAATGCAGATCTACCCTTCACACCTCACCGAACCACTAATCATTTCCCAGAATGTCGTTGTAGCCCAGGTGAGCCTCAGAGTGACCGTATCCGGAAGGCCTTCCGGATAATGTGAGAGAGTGCATCCGGAAACAACAAACCAACGACCAATTAGCAACCTAGGGAGAGTGGGTGCCTAGCCACTTAAAGTCACAAGGCAGTGGGGAATCCGGCCACTTACACAAAATAGGATCAGTGGTACCCGGCCACTCGTTTAAAAACTCCGGAAGACAAACTCCAACTGACCTTCCGGAAGTTGGCAGGACCCGGAAAATAGTAGGAAACTACATTGGACGTCCGGAAGGATCCGGATAAAAAGGTCAGGCGTAAAATAGGAATACTAACTGGCGTGTGGTAGAGGGATAGCAGATAGCTTACTTAGCATTCCAAGAAGAAATAATAGATCTCTGTGGGAACGAATTTAGAGCGACCATGCCGGGCACATTTAGCTTCAACTAATTGCTATCCGGAGGACTACTTACTCTACAAATTGCAACACTAGTGCATGACTGGACCCTCTTAGGACTGATTTTAGACTAAACCAATGACTGAGGTGACTACGCAGTCATATGCGCTTAGTCACATCCAGTCACATTGGGATGGTTTTCTTGTAGTGGGTGGACTTCCAGAGGCCATGGTAGGGGCTGATTGGGTGCCTTGTGGTCTACTGGTGTTGATGGTGTCCACCGAATCAAATGAGGTGGAAGGAAAGGATGGGGGAAAGGGAAGAAACGGGGCTGGAAGGGCTTCCAATTGTACCTCTAAGTATCCGTCTACCGTGTCCTTGGTGAGTTCTCTTGACCTACTCCGCCTTACACTCGCTAGTTCCCAAGGTGGGGTGAGGGAAGGTCTTTGGGACCTTGTGGCACGGGACATCTACTCTAGGGCCCAAGTTCTAGGCTTTGAAGTCCGTTGATGATAGTCATTTCCTCCCAAAGGTCTCCGTCCAAGGTTGAAGGTCGTGGGTGAATCTACACGAAGCACGGCCTAATTCAAACGATGAGTGGTGTATTTCCAACACTACTACTCACGATACTATTACGAGGATTGACTGATTCAAGACCAAGACAAGCTTTTTAGGTGTGAATTCTTAGCTCGATGTTGCCGCCGAAGAAACTTGTTAAGGACTATCCTTCATGGGCAAACAACAAAAAGCTAACCAAATTGAAGAATGTCTCCACGAGCATCATCCTGTTCGAATTTTGTTCACCAATTGGCGCCATACGGTACAAATCCTTATTGTGGAGCTGACCTAGACTTCAACTTAGTGAAAGGTGGTGTTTTCCTTGGTAACCTTGGTATTCGATTCCACCTTTCATAAATTGAGCTAGGCGTCATCCACTAGGAGGAAAACGACACAAATTACAGGACGGAATACAATCAACCATGTGTGTACAATGTTATCGTCGTGAAGAGGACATACCTTGTTGCGTTGCCAGCCACCCTATCACAATTAGTCGAAGGCAGACCGTGGACCTATTCGCACCTTAACAATACTAATGGCCAACCAATAGTTATACACAAGGTTTTAGTGGGGGAGAACGTACCTTTGAGCAATTCCCGCCACTCCACACGTTAGCACAAGGTTCATTACATGCAATTCGTGGTTGGCCAGCCCTACCGCCCTATGGCAAGTGTTCCACATGGCTTAAGTGGGAATTCAAGGTTCAACTATCCATTAACCAAGTCATCATGTCCCATTGGCTTCCCCTTATTATGCGCGATCCTAATTCTAATAAGAGGGTTTAGGGAACATACCGTATGTAGCACTCTTTCCAATCAGCACCCCTATGTCTTGGATTCGTCTCCACCTCCGCGGTGCTCCACGAGGCAAGTGCAAGCCTTAACTGCGTTTTTAAATTCATCCAGCTGTTAGAAAAATCAAAACCTCTAAAGAACACACACGTCTCACTCCCGGCAAATGCACCAAAATGTGAGCCAAATAAACCCCTCCTAGTGGGATGCTTATCTTGAACACAAGACCCTACTTCAGGGATTCAGCCCCTCGTACTACCACAATCAAGACCATTCATGCACACCCTATGCTAAGGTATAGTGGATTGTGATGTGGCTAAGTGGAATTTGGTTATCACAATTGAATTTTGGAATGAATTTTGCCTTACCTTATGCCCGGACTTTGAACATACACAACTTTTGCCTTATGGCTTTGTTTTCAATGTTTATGGCTTAAAAGGGTCCAGCACTTCTTTGTTAACTTGATTAGATCAATTAGGACCAAATTCAGACCAAGATACGACTCCCGTAGCAGTAGACAACAGACTAGCCCTTTTCAAGACTCTAGAACTTTGTTCCACTTATCTCCTTGTTCATAACTCCGATTTTAACGTTTTTTCCTTCCACCCTCACTAGTTTTTTATGCTTAACACAATGGAATCACCTAATCAATCAACCGACTCAAACATGGACTCACAAACATGCGACCAACAGTACCATTACTCAACACATCCACTCACATAAATCATGTACCATATAATCACAAGCACATCTCAACCCATATTCTCATACATGACCATGTTACTCATGCACACTTTCATGCAACCATCTTCTTAGTGTAGTTAAATCCTTGGTCTTTACTTAAAATGATTTTAGGTTAGGAAGCCCTAATTATGCCCTAAATTTAGCAACGCTTCCGCACGATTGTTGAATACAGAAATTTAATTGTTCCTTGGCTTTGGCATGCACAAGTGCAACACAAGCACACAACCATTAAAAGAAATAACAAGTTGACGAAGGGCCTCTTTGGTCTAATTGCAATTTACCCTCTGCCTTCGTGTTTGTGTTCTTAGTTGGTCCTCTTCCACTTCGTGATCTTCGTGAGCTGGTCCTCTTCCTCTTCGTGGCTAAACCTAATCAATCTCCCTCACTCGCACCAAGGTTTCCGGCTCTCTCCTACAGTCTGCTCTTTACTCAAAAATTCTTCCCTCTAGCCGAGGCTTCCGGCTCCCTCCTCGTCTGCTCTCCCTGGTTCAGTACCCCTAAAACTCTCTCACGTCCCTTCGAATGAGCTCTCTCGCGGGGATAACCCTCCAAAGCCTCCTTCTCCCCATGGGATCGTCGTGTTCCCTCGTCGTTCCCCCCATTCCGGCACGCTTAAGCCGCCACCCTGGCTGCCACCATTAATGACCTCAACAAATTTAAAACCTTAACCTACATACTAAATACTTCCAAGCTACAATTGCAATAACTAAGGAGGTGCCTCCACTAACCTAAAAATACTTCCACTAGTACTTTTAACTCCATGTCACATGATGTGCACATGATCAACAATAATTGAGGCCCCTTTTAAACTAATTCAAGGGTTCCAATTCCACTTACATCTATCTAACCTTGAACCGCCCTTGCATGGGGCTATGTTTAATTAATTAGTGATTGGTGGAGGGTTTTGCCTCAAACCATTTAAGCTTTTCTTAATTAATTTTCTAATAGGCTTTTTAAGCCTCATTTTTTTCTTCCCATCACCATAATTCTTCATTTTCCTTCTCATATTACCCCCTTTTTAATTGTGTTTAAAGCACCGGGGCTACTCGTGGCCTCCGAATTGATAGGAGGTAATTCCTTCCATTTTTTTATTTTTTTAATCATTTCCATTGTTTTTATTTTTTAACCTTTATTTTTTCCACTCTATTTATTTTTTTTGGTTAACCATATAAAAATCTTGGTTGCCATAATGTGGCTTCCTATTGAAAATTAGTAGGCTAAAAGCCAATTGGCCATTCTAGCAAAAAATTATGGGTTAATTCAATTGATTAACCCATTTTACTATTTCGTAACCTCAATATGAGAGTTGTGTGACCCCTTCGTCACCGTGAGTCGATTTTGGGGCCTACAAGACCATATAAAGTAACTGAAATTTTTTCCAATGGGTCACTTCAGTTAGAGTATTTGCAAGGACAATGGTTAGACACAAGAGTCAATGGGTCTCGAGTCAATTTAAAGATATGAACTCGAAAAGGATACAAAAACTTGTTCCGAATGAACCTACAACTCATGTTTGCAGGGACGCTCACATTTGAAAAACGGGTAGTGTTGAAATCTAGTTTTTACGAAATTAAGGTCGTAGTATAAGTAAATGACAAATGGGTGGTGATTTTTCGGAAATAAGGAACATCTCCATTGTAAATAGATAGTTTTACTAAAAACTATCACAAGCCCTCGTCGCCTAAAACTTAAAACCCTAAAATCACTAAGAGAGAATCCGGACATCATTGGCCCGATTCCGATAAGGATAGGATAGAACCAGGATCGGGATCTAACGGTCAAAACCGTCACCGGGTTTAACGGCCATGACCGGCCGCGGGTTTGGATTCACGTAATGATTACCGGACTGGGAATAAATAATTAATTCCAGGATTCCTCCTCTCATCCACTACTAGGAAAACAGTAGAAATATGACTACGGCCATATGACTACAAGCTCCTTTTGGTTGGAATGCAGTCATCAGTAACCACTTTGATGACTAAAATGGTTGTAGTCATCACATGACTATGATTCTAGTCATATTTTCTGGGAACCTCAATGGGAACTCCGTAGGGAACGTATTCTTCCTGTTAAATTTTGCGTGGGCAGCCATATGACTAGAATTAGTCGTTATGTGACTACGGTTTCGGGCAGCAATATGACTATATATAGTCGTTATTTGACTATGCTTTTGGGCAGCCAATTGTAAGAGGATTTTAGAGTGGGGCCTTTATGATTTTAATCCAAATTTATATACTTTTGTTTATGTTTGATCTATTCTTTCAATTTGACTTTTCTTTCTTCAGTTTACACTCTTTTTGGAATTTATTTCGTTCCCTTAAGGTTTTTATCTTTTCTATACTGTACTTTTTTTTCTAATTTTGTTTTCTTTCTTTATTCAAATTTTGTTTATCTTTTTCATGTTTTTTCTCTACTCTATTTTTTCTTCATTCCATATTTTCTTCCTCTTTCATTTTGTTCTGCCTTTCTACGGTTTCTTATATTTTTTTTTATTGTTTTCGTTACTCCTCTTTTCATCTTTTATCACTTATTTCCTTCTCTCTCCTTCATTTCAGTTTTTTTTCTCTATCTTCTTTGCCTTTATTTCTTGTTTTTTCTTTTCTCTCTCATCTAATATTTTATTTATTTATTTTTACTTTTTTACCTTCTTCCTCTTAACTATTTTTTCCTCTTTCTTGTATTCTTCTTCTCCCTCTCGTCTCTCCCTCATCTTTATATTTTCATTTTTGCTCTTTTTTCCCTTCTTTTATTTATTTATTTATTTATTTATTTATTTAGTTTTTAGTTTTTTAAGATTGTTATTATTATTATTTCTTTTATTTCTTTTTTTTTCAAATCTTACTTCTGTTATTTTATTTTTCTTTTGACAAAGTTGTAAATAGAATTAGTGTTGCACAAGTTTAGGGTTGAATTAAAGACGTTAGACTTGGAGGTAAGTCCAATTGTTTTATGGCAATGCTTTTGGCTTCCATTTATTTTTTCTAACATCATAGTTTTTTTTAGTGAATTCTCAGTTCATTTAGTTATCACAATTATATCAATTTCTTCAATTGAGAACACAAAACCATAACTTTTGTAAATTTATAACAATCAAATTTAGGAAAGATTGAAATAATTTGTTCTTGAAGTTTAAGGGCTAAGAGCTTGCAATCAATTTGTTTCTATTTTTGGTTTTTGAAGAGGGAGTTTTTGAAGAGGGAGAGACTATATTAACTATAAATTACTATCATGATTAGATTCATTTAAAAAATGTTATAAAATTAAAAGAATTCATTTGCTTTACCAAGGGGTATTTTATGGCAGTTTTGACCAAAAAAATGGTTGTTTCTTGAGGGATTAATGTCAAAGGAAGTGAACCCAGCAGCCATTTGTTGTATTTAGGTCAAGTATTCATTTACAAAAATCTTCTAAATCCTCAACTTGATCACTGATGCATTTCTTAGGAAGCATCCAATTATGTACAATTAGGTAAAGATGAAATACATGAATACATGTTGCAAAGGATTAATTATTTTTTAGCACTACAAAAGATTCAAAACAATAGAGATCCAACATTAGCATAAGGAAGTATACAAAATTTAATCCAAATGTCCTGGAGACTAATCAAAACTTGAAAAGTCTGGAGAAGAAATTCTTCACTATACAGAGTTGGAAATAAAATTAGGTATACTACATACTTTTTGCCAAGAATATCTAATATTATACACTCTACACTAATCATATATAAGATTAAAAGACCTAGAACTTCCATCTAATTACACAATAAAGTAAATAGTTGACTACTAATAGTCATCATTGCAGTAAGCAATCAAAAAATATAGTCATTAATCAAGGAGATGTGACTAGAATTAGTTATACATATTGAATAACTATGACTAAATGTAGTCATTATCTTTGTAAATTGATGACTATATTTAGTCATCAAGAAGAGAAAACCCTAACTCTGATATCGCCGCCACCTAAATCCTAATTCTGACACCGCCGCCATCTAAACCCTAAACTTAGGACCGCCATTTTAGTTGCCATCGCCATTTACTACCACGTTGGAGTTTGAGCAACTTCCTACCATCAGTGTTTCTAGAGTCTTGAGTGTTTTGGAGTTGGGTGGTGTCTTGTGGTAATGTAGTGCGTGGTAGTATTGGACTGAGGAGGTTGGATTAGTGTGTGTATTGTAGTGTTGGGTGGCTGTGAGGTGGTGGAGGCAAAGGATGTTGATGGAGGGATGTTTTGATTATCGCTAATGTGAGTCATTGGAATCTTGGATGCAGAGCTGGACGACTAAATCCAAAGAATGGCGGGAGCGATCGTAAGATTTTGGGTAGGCCTAGGCGTATGTGCTGGTGAACACTATGGAGTGGAGGTTTTGGGTATGAACATGATGGTTTTGTAGGTATGGGGTTGTGGTGTGGGTTTTGTGAGGTGGGGTGGTAGGTTGTATTGGATCTGCGATAGGTATTCATGATCTTGTTAATGGAGTGTAGGTGGTGAAATAGATAGTGTTTTCTAAGTTGTAGTTGTGATGTTCAGGTGAAGAGGATGGCAATCACAAGCAACTATCGATCGAGGGCAGTTTAAGAAGCGGTAGAGTTCAGTGGTCACTTAGTCACTTACGCTCATGAACGTTTTGATTCTCATGACTATATGTAGTCATTAGCTGTAGTCAAATTTTTGAAAGCAATGACTATTCATAGTCAGATTATGAGCATTTTTGACTGAAAATAAAGCTTTTATTCGGTCATATCATTGGGCGGATACTTGAATGTATGTGAACTTCTGACTACCAGTCGCTTGTTGTTACATATGACTAAGTCCAGTCATCCATGACTAGAATATACAGACATCACATCTCAAACACCTACTAGCAGATGTGAATGACTGACGAACCTTCACCAATATCTAAACCGAAAGAATGACTAATTCTAGTCATCACAATCATATTATCCAACTACTGGTAGTCATATTATGACATCATTAAATTCCAGCATTTTAGTCATGTACTTGAAGAAGCTGACTAAATGTAGTCAGTTGATTCTGACTATCCTTAGTCATATACCTATATACATATATGACTATTATTAGTCATGGAGTTGAATATGCTGACTAAATTTGCGCAGATGGTTCTGACTAGTCTTAGTCACATACATATGACTAAATATAGTCACATTTATCAGGCTGCCCAGAATTGAGGTCCCAAAAATCTTTTGGGAACGCGTCTGTGGGAACGCATGCTCGCAGATCTGACTTCAGAATCTGACTTGTCCATTATGACTGGATTGAGGACTAAAATTGGTAGTAGTCATCACCCAGTCATATGTCGTTTTCTAGTCATAAAACCCAGTCATATTTCTACTGTTTTCCTAGTAGTGATCTTTCTTACTAGTGAGTTCTAGGGTTGGTTAGCGGCAAGCGAGCGAGCATGTGCGGCTCAGGGTTGTGTGTGTGTATGAGCGTGGTGAGTCGGTTGCGCTGCGTTTGCGGGTTAGGATTTGAGTGCGGATTCCTTTGCGGATCCTTTAGGAAGAATCCGAATACGTATCTAGAGCGAGGGTAGTTGCGATGACATTGTAGAAGGCGACGAGCAGCAAGGCAACAACCAAATCGATCGTGAACCTCCGGAATGTGGTTTCGGTGGTTCCTAAATCCGAGAGTGACCGGAAGGCGTTGGATGCAGATCTGAAGAGGATGGGATGTTTCGGGTTTCGGGAGCAGCCGCGGGGTTTCAGAGAAGACGCGATGGTCCGGGAGCTGGATGGGGTCTCCAACGAATTTGATGGCACCATCCGAGGGAAGTCGGAGAACTTGATTTTAGCAATGTGGAGCAAAGTCTACGGATTCCCGACTCGCGGAGAAGGTATGTGCTCGCGCCGCGAATGTTTCATTGACGGGAAGTTTGCGCGGAAGGCAGATCCAAAGGACGGCCTGACGGTGGTGGACTGCAAGGATCCGGGGGCACGAAGGGTGTACGAGTTCCTACTCTGTTCTTGTATCTAGATCGGCCATCGACGACTTCTAGGACTCTGGCCAACACGATCCAGGGAGCGTACACCAGCGAGCGGAATGTGGCGTGGAGAGACATTGTGCGGAAACTGGTAAGTAAGTTCCTGACCGGATTGGGGAAGGTGCGACCTACCCCAATATCCCCATTCCTGTATCATTTATACGGGCACAAGAATTTGTTGCGCAACAATGAGAAGACCGCCTACGAGACGGCCAAGGTGCTGGCGAGCCATGGCTGGGAAGATGCGAAATCGGATGCGGAATTTGAGGACACACCGGATTCGGATTCGGACTCAGATTCCTCCGACAACAACGCCCCGCTGGCAACAGTTAGCCCGAGGAAGAAGAGGAAGCAGATGGAAAGGTGCAACACAACCCCTCCCATCCGCCGGAAGAAGGTTAGCAAGGAGAAGGAAGAGGAAGATCCTTTCGACATGATCGCGGAAGGATACGAGAAGGCAAAGGAGACTTACGAGCGGATTGAGGTCATCTTGGCTGAGGCGTACCGGATTGCGGGAGACGTGGGAGCAGACGAGCTTTGCGGACATTTGGAACGGAACCTGCAACCTCGGAACGTGTAGGAGCTGGAGGGTTGACTCATCTCCATGGAAAATTGGAACCGGAAGATGAAGACAAGCCTAAACCAAATTGAGGTGGAGCTGACTGCAGCGATGGATAAGGCCAACGATTCTGCGATTGCTCTTACCCGGGTGACGAAGTTCGTGCAACAGCCAAGAGATGTGTTGCTGAAGGCAAGGTTGTTCGATGCCGGCTTCGACGAGGCCCGGAAGCCGGACGGCCCGGTGGCAAAGAAGCTTGTCGGGGTGTTGGTGGAGTACCACTTCAAGATGGCAGGGTTGTCTATCGTGACATTGTGATAGTGAGGTGCCGTCATGACGTGACATGTCGTGACAGACCCTCTCGTCACGACACAATAGAGTCAACCTAGGGTCAATGATGAACTTTATCCCTATGAATGGTACATAAGTTACCTCGGCGTCGACGTGGCCGTCCTATGTGGCACTGACATCCTACGTGTATTTCACCACTTTAACCTTGTGCTGTGTAGTATTAACCTTTGAGTGAAAATCAATTAAGTGGGGGGGTTTTTTGGAGGAAGCGGTTTAGGAGTAGACTGCACGCAGACATGCGATGACCATCTGCGGACATGGTGCGGACTACGTGCGGACACTGCCGCGGACTAGCTGCAGACTGAACTTGGACCCGCGAACTGAGTGTAGACCCGCAGACTAGTTGCGGATATGCAGCGGACTGAACTTGGATCGCGGACTGAGTACAGACCCGCAGACTCGCTGCAAATATGCAGCGGATTAACTTGGACCCGCGGACTGAGTGCAGATCCGCGGACTGGCTACGGATACGCAGCGGATTGGATGTGGACCCGGGGATTAAGTGCAGACCCGTGGACTGGCCCCGGACACTGCCGCAGGCTGGCTGCGGATACGCAACGGACTGGATGGGAAGCCGCGGACTGGCTGCGGACTAGTCGCGGATTGGCCGCGGACACTGCCGCAGATACGTAGCGGACTGGATGTCGACCCGCGGGCTGGTTCGGATACGTAGCGGGCTGGATGGGGACCCGCGGACTGGCTGCGGACGCTGTTGCAGACTGATCGCGGATTGGCGGCGGACACTACCGCGGATACGTAGCGGACTGGCTGCGGATACGCAGCGGACTGGATGGAGACCCGCGGATTGAGTGTAGAACCACGGACTGGCTACGGACGATGTTGCGGACGGGTTGCGGACTGGCCGCAGACTGGCTGCGGACACTTCTACGGACTGATCGTGGACACTGCCGCGGACTGATCACGGACTCGCATCGGCCTAGGTGTGGGGGCGCGAATGCAACGCGGATTGAGAGTGGAGGAGCGCGGATAGGTAGTTAGGATATTTTTGATTTTTGTTTTTCCATTTTTATTTCTAAAGATACAAAGGGCGGGATTGGGAGACCAGATCAAAACGATTTGTACAAAGTTGTTCTTCATTCAAAATTACAGGGAAGTCCAAAAAGGCAATCTCTTCTTCCAAATCCTCCTTGCCAAGTACCCCACCGCATACGCCTCAGATCTATGGTTGTGCTTATGCTTTATTCCCATTGTCCTTGGTGATGTAACATGTTGGCGTTCCGGGCTTTCCATACACATGGAATAGCTCGGAGGCAGCATGATGATACTTAACTCGGTAAGCGCCTAGCTCTGTACTAGAGGGTCGGCATCTAGTAGTTTGACATCTTGTCTTCGCCGTCCCATGATGCCATTCCCCAATTACACACCCCGATGTATACTACATTTTTTTTCTCTGGCGGAAAATGAAGCATAACATTGTTGGGGCTCAAGTCGTTGTGCAATAGATGCTGGAAATGTATCACATCCATGATGCACATTAGTGCCCATGCTAAATAGGCCCGATTTTTACGATACACGCATAGTTCCATACGAGCCTCACGGTCGATTCCAGCTGTTTTCAGAATATCATCCTCGTATTCCTCGTCATATTTTGAATCGATCCTCCAAATGGATGCTAGCTGTGAGCCACCGTTCCACCATAGAGTATACGACTTGTATGTTCTTCTATCCAGGTACTGAATTTTGATAACCCCTACATGGTCCACTGGACACGCTAGTGCCTCAGTTGAACGTTTCTCCCGATTTTTTTCACGACTACCCACCTTTAGTGATTTCCCCGCAAAGTCCATGTGTACAGGAATGCAACTTACACCATCAATACTCACACGACGGACAACTCCAAAGCCTCCTTCATAATTTCTAGTATCCAACGCCTTTACTTCCGCATGCATTGGAAGCCACAATACACCTTCGCGACCTCTACTCGCAACGCGCACAACCAAATCTTGATCAATCCAAGGAATAGCAAGGCTAGATCTCCCTTTCGGCTTGATTGCTTCTACCCCCTCTTTGGGTCTCTCAAACAATAACTTCACATCCATCGCTTGTTTTCTTACATCTTCCTTGTAATAGACATCCCAAATAATCTTCACGGGGTTGTGAACAACTTGTTTGGCAAAGTTTATGGGCCATGTGTCCATTGAATGCCTCATTTTATCTTCACGAAATTCTTTGTTGGCAATATTTTGGATAATGAATACCAATCTTGCCTCCATAGCTTCTAGCCCTGTAGCGCCGATACACAAGTACCGTTTCTCCAACTTGGATAGACCTTTCTCTATCATCCAATATAATATATCTGCTATAGCCCTGGCCTTAAATTCCTTGCTCATTGCATCCAAATGGCTTGTCCTTGCTCTTTTCTTGTAGGGCTCTGAGTCTTTAGAAAAAACTGGCCGTTTACCCCGCCCTCGTTCCGCTCCAACTAAAGGTTCACTTGGAACCAAAGAATTTGTTGTAGATGGTACCGCACCATGTTGAACGGCCCTCAACAATGGCTCTCTGCAGTGGCCTCACCACTTGATCCGCTTGAACTGCGAGCACCCGGATTTCGAAATCCGCTCAAACTTTATGATCCTCGTGACTGCCCAGCTTCACTCGTCCCCCGCACTGATCCTCGCAGAACCCGTCGAGATCCTGCTGTGCCTCGTGAATGTGATTGCGACCCACGAGACTTATTTCGACCAAGTGCATGAAATTCTTGGTGCAGTTGTTCTATGCCGTGCATGTGACCCCTATCACTTCGCCCACTTCCACTACCTTGTCCTCTCGCCAACATACCACCGCTTACACCGTCGGCTGCAGTAGTGGTTGATTGAATTTCAACCTGATGAGCCTCGTGGAGTTGCATGTCTACATCTTGATAATGCACCCTGCTATTGGCCATTCCTAGAAAATAATTAACCGGTCACTTGAAGTGCAGTGCGGAAGTGAGTGAGTCTAGAAAAAAATGACAAAGGTTCCCCCTGCATTCGTCTCTCCCAACTCCTACACCCTCAAAACCCATGCAATGGTGCTTGTGCAACAAGGTCTCGAGTTTCTATTGGGCAAGTAAATGGAAGGAATAAAGTGAGGACGTCAATGGCCTATTTGCCTTTATATAGGCTGCAAGGGGTCGGGAACATTGCGGATAGGATTGGGAACCTGGAGAACAGCGCGGTTGGGGAGCGGACTGGCCGCGGACGGGGCGCGGATTAGGTTGGAAGAGCCCACGGACTGGCATCGAATTGCGCGCAGAGTGCCCGCGGACTTGCCCGTGGATTGCTCGCGGACTGGCAGCGGATTGCCCGCGGACTGGCTCCCACAGACCGCGGACTGCCCGCGGCCTGTCTGTTGAATGGGCGTCGTTTTTCTCCTCTGAATTTCTCTTTGCAATTGTCGTTGCTGTAGGGGTGGGGGTTATGGGAGACAACAAGGTCACTGTGTAACTACAAGTTTTGGCAATGTGAGAACAGTAATGTCCAAATTTGCTTTGAACCTCGATATAAATGCATTTAAAATGGGCAAAGAATATCCCGTTGTGTACAACTCACTATGAATTTTTTGTTCGTAATGTCAAAGATAAGAACACGGGAGCTTTGGTTACACTAATTCAAGCGGGAAATTAGACCTTGTCATAGTTTACTGAATTTTTAATCCTTTACTTCCGCAAATTAATGTGGTGCTCTAAGCTCTTGCAGCGTCTTTTGCACAAACATTACTCCGCGTTTGATATTCATGACATCCATGGCCTTGTCAATATCGAGGTATCTCCTCGCCATTAAGCCATTCCTTCACCTCCGGGGCGACGTCTTCCAAAATGGCATCGAGCACCGCCACCAACAGTCGTTTTTGATGGTAGCGTTCTTCCCAATATAATTCCTCCGTTCCAGTTGTTGCAGTTAGTGTTGTATCACGATAAGCCCTTCGTAGTTCTAGATCCCCCATAGCTCGCTCGCCAGATGAGTTGTAATATGGTGGCGGTCCTAAGCCGTGCACCAATTTGTTTCTTTGACGATTCCAATGCCACCCTACGGTCTGGTAAAAAAACATCTTCATGCCGTAATCTGCCGGTTTGTCAGGATACATCTCATTTGCTGCATGTACTAGTTTGTCCGGATCATCTAACAATTCTTTCCCTTGAAAGGTATGCCACGGTGTGCCTTTGACATATTATGTCTCCAACTCCACTCAACAGGGTTCCCACTGAAGTCTTCAAGTGCAAAGTCATAATCATCTTGACGATACACCCAGTAACTTGGCATGATATCCCATAGGCCAAATTGAAGATACAAACGTGGATATAATGGCGCCCTACATACACCGCAAGTACGCGAACGAATCATACTCTTAATTAGACAATGCGGATGGAACGAATGGCCACACGATCCAATCATATAACACCCTTTAGGATCCCAAGGATTATCGCAGATAGGACATGATGATCCGTCGGATGTCATGGGGTGTGGTCTTTGCCACAACGGCTTTCCAATCATTTTAGTTGAATGATCATGCGCTTCTCCAATGTCCTAATGGTGATCATCTTCTGTCACAAGCCTCCAATCAATACTATTGTTGTTCAATACTAGTGACGGATCACTATCGTCCCAGCTGATTGGATACATGGTTTCATCACGAGGCCATGATGTGAGCAAAAGGGTCCTTAGTTTCTTCTCCAATGTCCATTCAGCGCATATACTCTAGAATTCCACCTCGTATTGCCGTGTCCGTGCCACGACAAATACCGTTGTGAGCATCATCTCTTCGTGCTCATCCATTATTTTTGAAATCAACAATTTAAGATTATTTCGGGCTGATTCCTCGTTCTCCCGTTATGCTTTTAATTCATCCAACTGTTGTTGCAAACCTGCATGCATCATCTCCGCTGCTACATGTTGTGCCTTGATTTCTTGTAGCTCCCTCTTTAAGTTTGCAACTTCAATATAATTTTCATTGCTATTGTTGACTTGATTGACTTGATTGCGTAGATGGGTCTTTTCAAGAAGCAAGTTCTTCTTCTTTGTCTCTAGCACACGTACTTTTGACACCGTTTCCACATCATCGTCTCATCCATGTTGCAACCTCTTTATTTCCACACTAAGCACTTCCAATTGTGCCTGTAACTCACCATACTTATCTTCATCAAACTTCATCGGGGCGTCACCGGCTTTGATTTGAATAGCATTGGCCATCTCCAAAGTTGCTGAAAGTGGGTTTGATCCCTCCCCAATCTCGTTTGGGGCATGCTTGTCCAATTCTTTGCAATGTGTGGCCTCAACCTTCCTTTCTCTACGCTTTCGACCGCTACTCTTCCTTGGTGAAACAATTATTTCTCGATTGAACGACACTTCATCATTTGGATCGTTGTATAAGGTAGGATTATCAAAGAACCATTGAGGGGCATTGTTATTGGAATTTCTCGAGGTTTCTTTGCTGAAAGATGGCGTCCAAGTCTACGGCCACCTGAAAAGGGGTCGTGGATCGTTGACCAATCCACTTGGTTTCCTAATTGATATTCTACATACATCAATGTTGCAATGGATCTAGGTGTTGCAGTTCGTAGAGTGAGTATTCCTCCGGATAGCACTTAATTGAAGCTAAATGTATCCATAATATCCGCTCTAAATTTGTTCCCACAGAGACCTATTGTTTCTTTCTTAAATGATAAGTACAACTAACTACTACCCTCCTATCATCTACCAGTTAGCATTCCTATTCATCCCTTGATCTACTAATCCGGATCCTTCCGGATTCCGGTTGTCCCTTCTTTCAACCTCCGGACCCTTCCGGATTCCGGATAGTGTCAGACGCAGTTTTCTTTCGGTGTTTTTAACCGAGTGGCCGGGTACCACTGATTCTATTTTGTGTAAGTGGCCGGATTTCCCAATGCCTTGTGATTTAAAGTGGCTAGACACCCACTGCCCCGGACTTTATAGTAGTTGGACACCCCACTCTTCCTACTTCGCTAACCGGTAGTTGGTTTGTTGCTTCTGGATTCACTCTCTCACGTTATCCGGAAGGCCTTCCGGATACGGTCACTCAGAGGCTTGCCCGGACTACAACGACATTCCGGTTGATGCTTAGTGGTTCTGTGAGATGCGTAGGGTAGATTTGCACCTAGACTTCCTTCTAGACATACACCTCCGGCTTTTCCATCTATCGTATGGGGAAATTCCGGCCAAAACTGGAATCCGGGTTCACACGAATTTTCTGTGCCCTAGGAGCTACCAGGCTCACCACCTACGGTACCCTCCCTCCCCCTCCAGGCTTCTTCCGGTCACTGTGGATCGTCAGACTCTTTCTAACCTCTCCTACAGCTTTTTCGAGCGCTCTCCCGAAGCAAATCCCAACCAGTTGTACTAAGACGCAGTCCGTGTACCACTTTACATCCAAGAACTAATTCACTAGACATCAACCACAATGGATCTGATCCTCTATTCACAAAGCTGGTACTCCATCACCATAAGTTCAAGAAGAGAAATATAAACTAACAAAAAATACCCTTCGTGAAAGAGAAAACAAAACCCTGAGCCGACTAAGACTGAGGTATTAAGTAACCACTACGCCTGATCCTAAAACCTTATCTTCTCAGCTGAAAATCCGGAAAATCCTATCGTAAAAGTGAAAGGGATCTCATCCCTTGAAATCCCGAATTTAAAACTCAGATCCGGAAATTCCGGATCTCATATCCGATTTTCTTGGATCTAACTCAAAACCTAATTTAGGGTTTTTTTAGCTTACTACGTGATAGTCGCGTGCAACCCTGAGCCCCATCGTTAATCGCTATCACACTAAAGCCCCAGAGGTCCCTATCTACGGAGTAACCTGGTTCTTCCTTCTACTGCTACAGCACGTAGGGGTAACCTCCGCTGGTGCTGCGCTGGCTTCCGGATGTGCCGGAATGGTTGCTGGTGGCTCCGGTACCGAGGTCTGTATCTACATTCTTGGTCCGAAAGGCGTTTCCGGATCTACCGCTATTGCGGTCTGGGCTGATGGTGCGGCTGTCCGGTCTTGGAGGCTCTAAAGGTCTCGGAAGCTACCACTCGGACTGACTACCATGGGCGTCGCTGCAGAGCTTCCGGGTAAAGGAGCCGTCACTGGTGGCATCGGAGATGGAGACTTTGACGGAATCCGCAAGGGCAAAGGGGGTACTAGCAATGGATTCCCCGGCACCTCCTGCCATTTCTGCATACTTTCCGTGCTTGGAAAGGCCACCCCATTCCAACTCATTGGAGAGTTGAAGTCCGGCGATCCCATGAGGTCCTTGAATCCTCCGGTAGGGGTCTTTGGTGTTCCGGCTGCAGGTCTAGGTGAAGAGCCGGCTGTAGGTTGGAGCGGAGATGCGGCTTCTGGTCCGAAGGGAGATCCGGACGAACCTGCAGCGGTTCCGGATGGCCTTGCACCGTCTGGAGCCGGAGGTGCAGCATCTAGAAGTGGAGCTTCTTGTACTGTGGAGGCAACGAGATCCTTCGCCAGCTCTTGCATCTTGATCAAGGTGCTCTCCATCTGCCGGCTGTGATCTACTAGGAACCGGATGCCCTGCCCCATGTTGAGCTTCTCGTTCTTCTCCAGGCTCTCAGTGTAGAGAAGTGCCCGGTTGACAGTATCCACTATAAAGTCCAGCGCTGCGCAAATCACCGTAAAAGTCTGAGAGGTCGCTCGGACCTTCGCTTTTGCCACCGCTCTTGCATGCTGTGTTGCATCTCGTGTGGCTTCTGCCTGTCGCACATGTGTCCAGAGTCGCGTGTTTGTCTAGGTGACGGTGGCGTTCTCTTGCTCTAGCTTTGTGACTGAACACTGGTTCGCCTTCATCCGTCTGAGTTGTGGGATGAGGTCAGTGGAGTCCTCCAATCCTACCGCCTCGAGGACGGCCATGATCACGGCGTGCCTTTCCCGGATTTCTCCTTCCTGGATCCTCGTCCGCCAGACGATATGTCTACAGAGCTCATGAACGTCCACCGGAATGTCGCCACTGATGTTTGGGGCCCACGTAGGTCCCGGCTCTGATCCGGTCGTGAATCGTTCGTCTTGTGCAGGCGGTTCTGGTGCGGTTGGTGGTGCCGCGGACGGACTCTGAGCCGGTATTGTGGACAGAGGCTGGCCGGCTCTCGAGGCTTCCGGAGTCTTCTGCACCGAACGACTCCGCTTCCGGGATGGTCTTCGGAGTATGAGGAGGGATGACGACTTCTCCGTCTCAGAGTCCATCAAATCTTCCAGCTCCTCATCCGTCTCCATTCCTCCGTGCAACTGGATGGTGAGCAGGCTATCGTACTCTGACTGCTCGTCCGGGCTCAGCATTTTCTGCTTTGAATACATATGAGCAACATAGGTGGAGAGGAGGGTTGGGGTTTTCTGGGCTTTCGGCAAGTTCTTCACCATCAGGTCTATCTGTTCGTCCATAATGGCTCCCCAATCGACGGACACTTTTCCTTTCATCGACCCCAATATTAAAGTAGCTAACTTGGCCACTCTTTGTTTAGGTTTCTCGAGGTGGAAAATAGGGTTAAAGAAGGCCATCACTAACCTTGCATGCGGATCAGTGAGGTTGCTGAGTACGTATCCGTCTTTAGGATTTGCCTTCGCGTGGAACTCGCCCTTCTGGATGTTGTCGTCGCGCTCCGCCACCTTAATCGTTCCTGCTCGGAGTTCATAAGTGTCGCTCCAGAGCTACGTAGTCCAAACCTCCAGATGCGCCCGGACGCGCTTCTCGTACTTTCTTAGTGGCTCTCCCAGGAGCTCCACCACCATAGTCTCGCTCAGGAATGCCCAAGGTGCTCCCAAGAGACCTACGCAACCCATTATCTCCAGGTAGCTCTCTAAAACCCTACAGGTCTTGTCCGGCTTTGGAATCTCTAGCGTCACCTTCTGTAGCAGTAGGGTTCCACTTGCTGGAGCCTTGCCCTTCTTGTCCGCCATCCGAGTCCACCTCTCCGTCAACTTGCGCCTCGCAATGGTGACCAAAAAGCCTGCACACACTGACCTCATCAAGTCCCTCGTGCTACGCTATCCCTGCTCTACCGTCCCAAACAAAGGTCAGACGTGAAAACCCTAAAAAAATGGCGTGGGAAAGGAGAGAGACAAGATTGCTGGAAATCCTAAAAAATGAAGCCTAAGGCAGGCAGCCGCGTTATATCTCTAACGCGCTGTACGGAAACCGTTACGCGTCATAATGGCTTTTCTGGATCCGGTTGCCGCCATACTTTGGTCGCGCAACGTCCGGGAAAATGCTGTAACTACCTCTTTTAAAGATTTCGACTCAGCATTAAAACCTTATTTCTTTTATGAATTATTTATGCCACTATGGCTCACTAACTACCTAATTTTTTTAAATTTTTCTTCATTTCCTTCCGAATTCGGTATTAAGTTCCGGAAGTTAGTGGGAGCATCTTCCCACAGTAGGAATATTATTTTTCGGCCATTTCTCCAAGTTAAAAAAGGCACATAGGATCTCGAGGAACCTCCACTTCACATGCACGTCATTGATTTGTCTGTATGTGAGTGCTTTCGCTGCACAATGTTTAGGGTGGAGCTCCGCAGGCCACCATCTGTCAAGATGCGCAAACTTGATGTACTCCAATGCATTGTTGGCTGTCCATGGCTCACGCACTGATTCCCAACCCTCCTTTGCTTGAAGATCACGGTTTGCGTATACCTCGAGCTCTAAATCTGCGGGGTTCCTCTTTGTCCTTTTTACTGGAAAACCCTCCTCGCTTGATTTGTCCATCATCATCCTCCGTGCTCCTTGAACGCCGCCTTCGCTTTCCATCATGAAATTCTTCTAAAGTCTTCTACAGATTCCCGTATCACAAAAGTTACTTACAATAATATATATTTATTTTCCGACATTATCTATCATCATACAAGAATTCTAGAACAATTGTTCTATTCCAAAGATCCAAAGACTACTTGCACTTCAAAAAAGTGCTGCCTTGGCTACAAATTGAAGCATGCACTTCAAAATATTGTTGCCATGCTTGAGTAGATTGCTCAAACCCCACCGTTGGCATAACCATCGCCTATAATAGTGAAAAATCAGATGCTTCTGAGGACAAACATCTCCCCTTGGGAAAATGAAGGTCCTCATGTGGGAATCCGTTCCCACATGGTGCCGGAAGTTAACCTTAAAATCCGGCCAAAACAAAAAAAATTAGTTAATTAGTTATGATAGTTTGTGCTAGAATGCAGACTATAGTCTTTATAAAAGAATAAAGTCAGATGAGCCGGAGTGCAAACCCTAATTAAGCCTAAAGCTGCTAAAAACGAAGCCAGAGTAGTTACCGGAATTCCGGGGCAGTGAGTTATCCGGAACCGTCAGCTGACGCTGTCACCATCAAACTGTCATCATAAGCCGTACTAACGGCCAGACTACTTAAGGTTGGGATTCAGGGGGAAAAACTCTTTCTTTTCATTTCTTCCTCGCGTGTTGAGGTTTCGCTCCAGCGCTTTCTCTCTCTCCCCCTCACTCCCACGGTTTTCTAACTGCTGGCCGTTAGGGTTTGGAGCTTAGACAGTTAAAACGGACGTGCGTCCGTTAGGGAGAATTTTGGTGAGGACTGTGCGTGCAGGGACAACATCCAGAGAAAGTGAGGAATTAGGTCGACTCGATGAAGACGGTCTCCATAGCCAAGAAGAAACAAACTGATAGGGATGGGCGCGGCCGGAGAGACGAAGAGCCGGCAGTTGCCCTCCTACCTTTGATCCGCGTTCTTCAGGACATTCTAGAAGACCTCGACAAATATAACTTACTGAAGGCGAGCCTGAAGACAATGGGGTGCGAGGGTTTGCTCGAAGTTCCCAAGGGCATCCGGGAGGAGGTCTACGTCCACGAGTTGGTAGGGACGCCGGACGAGAAGTACAAGGGGTTGATGAGAGCCCATCCGGAACTCTGGGGAGTCCCGGAATGGACTCAGACGTACGACTTCCGGGCCAGCCGCACCAAGGTGGTGGAACAGTGGGACGAGTTCCTGACGGACGAATTTGGAGGACCGGCGGACCCAAAGGATGGCTACAACCTGTAGAACCTTTGGCACCTGGATGCCCAGCTCGTGCTAGGGTTTTTAAACTCTATCTTCCATCCGGAAAAGCCAAAGCGGGTAGTGGCGTTGTGGGCCTGCACTTTTCTCGGAGCTCTCCGAGAGAAGATAGTTGTGGACAGGGATACGCTCATGACCAAGCTGATCAACCGCCTCGTAGCCAATCTCCAAAAGGTGAAGAAGTCGGCGACACCTCTGGCCTCATATGTGGTGCACCTCTACTGTCACCACCACCAGCAAGCTCCGGCGGAGGTCCGGAAGTACGACAAAGTCCTCAACTTCTAGAAATACAGAGGTGTCAAGTGATGAGTCGGAGGAAGAAGAGTCGAGCGGGAAGGAGCCGGTACCGGAAACAACCCCCAAAGAAACTCCGGAAGGCAAAAGGGCTAAGAAGAGACCTTAGAGAAAGAAGCTCGAGCTGGAGAGTCCGGGCATTCGTAGCTCATCCGCGTCGTTCGGAACAGACGAGTCCGGATACTCGGCGGAAACCAGCCGGAAGAAGAGGAAAGTCGACCGGGAGGACTCCAAGGGTTAGCTCTGACAGATGGACGAGCTCTCGTGCGAGATTGGTTGGAGAGTTGGGCTCCTTAAGGAGACCAACTACATCATCACCGCCAGCGTAGAGCAAATCTTCCGGAGCCTGGACGTCGACAGACTGGAAGACGCCATCAATAGGGTGGAGGAACTCCGGAATCGGGATGAAGGCGCTGCACACCCAAATCTCTTCCATGTACAAGGCCAACACGGAGATGGAGAAGAAGGTGAAGCACGACCTCGCAGAAGCAGCTCTGGCGGTGACGGCCCAAAAATTGGCAGAGGCAAAAACCAATGCCTCCGCAGCTGCTCTGACGGAGGTCTGGAAGGCTCTGGAGGAGCCAATTGATGTGGTCAACCGGAGTCAACTCTTCACCGAATTGGTGGAAAAGAAGGTGAAGGTCACCAAGGCCAACATCGTCTGGTTTCTCCTGGATCAAGTGGAGAAGATGGGACGGACTTGAGGGCTGATGAAGCTGCTGGTCGACAACGTCACCGAGGAGCTTCCAGAAGACACAGCAGCACCTGGACCGGAATGCACCACGACCCCAACACGAACTACAACCCCTCCGGAACCACCGACTAAGACCACTCCAGCTCCGGGCACCTTAGCAAATTCGGAGTCTCTCGACACTCCGTCACCTCGGACAGCGACGGAGGGTATCTTACCTCCCAATCCGAGTACGAGTGAGATTGTGAAGAAGCTTCCGGATCTGCTGTCGCCACCCAACATGCGTCTACTACATCCTCCGGCGGAAGACGACCTCCCGGCTCCACCAAAGTCCGTGTCCCGGAGATTGACGCCCAGACCAAAGAGTCCGTCGAGAAGCTATAGAGACTTGGTCCAAGAGACTAGGTCAGCTTCCACAACGGAACCACCAACACCGCCTGTTCCGAAAGGATCACCGGAACAGCCCCCTCTCCCTCTATACTCCAGGACTCCGGTGGCTGGTGTCTCTCCAGCAAGCGGACCCTCGACCCGGAAGACCAACCTTTTGCCTGCAACGTCGAAGAAGGCAAAGGGCAAGCAGCACGCTCCGATGGAGATCTCCTCCTTCCGCAGGAGTGGGAGAAATCGGGGCCCAGGTGCTCCGACTTAGGTTAGCTAGGTTTTTGTATTTCTTTTTGGGCTTTAGATTTCGGATCAACAGCGATTAACAATGGGGCCCCAAGTGCACCCGGCTGCTGACAAAATCGACTGCCAATTTTGTAGTTAGAGTAAGAATTTCGGAGACGGAACTATTTCGTGATTTTTGGATCTGAGATCCAATCTGGAACTTTTCCGGATTTCTTGGATCTTCTAGATAAGATCTAGCGGACTTTCCATAGGATAGCTAGGAGGAAAGCTAAGTTTAGAAGGAACTTAGTTAGTACTTAGTAGTGAGGTTTTGGACAAAAACCTTTCATCTTGTCTTCTCACCTAGAAATATACGTTACCCTTTTGTACTAGACTTGCTATCTTGTGCTTGTGGTGTGATGTGTGGAACTTGTGAGTGACGGATCCATTCTTGTGTGTATGATTGTGTGAGTGGTTCTACCGGAATAGGGTAACTCAATTGTTTTGCCGGAGGGGAAAACTATTTAGGTCAGTGTCAGGAGATCGCCTGGGAGAGCTGGAGAGAGCTATTGCAGAGGTGTTCCTGGTAGTCTCCAGGGTCCGGAAGTAGCCAAGAGGGGAAGAGATGAATTGTAGAGGTGTTCTTGGTAATCTCTAGTTTACGGAAGAATCCGTGTTAAACTGGATTCCGGTCACTGCCGGAGGTTTCCTATAAGATAGGAAAAAGCCTGATACGAAGATCTAGACAGAATAATCATAGCGAACGGTGAGCCTCTGTTCCGGAGAATTGCAACCGTACTCACCGGAATGTCGTTGTAGTCCAGACTAGTCTTTGTGTGACCGCATACGAAAGGCCTTCCGGGTGTTGTGAGAGTCTAAGTCTAGCTGTAGCAATCAAATCCTCAGTTAGCAAAGTAGGGAGAGTGGTGTTCGGTCACTATAAGTTCCAGACAGTGGGTGCCTAGCCATTTAAAGTCACAGGGCAGTGGGAAATCCATCCAATTACACAATACAAGATCAGTAGACTCCGGCCACTCGTTTAAAAACTCCAAGAGACTCTCTGAGGAGGAACAGAGCTAAATCAAACTACCCTCCAGACTTCCGGAAACTACTTTCCAAAAACCATTGTACATAACCCGGACTCCAGAAGGATCCGGACCTACCTTACATAAGTAAAGATTTTAGCTAACTTATAAACGACTTGTTGTAATAAGTTTAGTAATCCGGAGTATTTAGAAAAGAACATTAGGTCTCTGTCGTAACGAAACCGGAGCGGTTACTCTGGAAAGCACTTAATGACGATTGGGTGCATTCCGGAGGGATACTGCCTCTACAAATCACAACACCTCAAAAGGAGCACTTTCACCCTTGGAAGCGCCGCACACCTCCGTCAACGTGGAGGCAAGTGCGTCAAGGCTTTCTAGGACTAAGAAAGTGTCAAGCCATGGGGACCCCTTCCGCTTTCTATAACATGTGCACCCCGTCCGCGCCCTGTTTGTAGGCATTCCCTGCCCAGCCCGCAGACTCCCTACGTCCAGCCCTCAAACAGTCCGCGTCCCGTCCGCGGGCAGTCCGCGTCCTGTCCGCAAACATTCCACGAACAGTCCACGAACAATCCGCGGATTGTCCGCTCCCAGTCCGATCCCTGTCCGCTCCTAGTTTGTCTAAACCGTCCGCTCCCAGTTTGCGCCCAACCCGCGAACTGTCCTCGCTCAATCTGCAACCCGTCTACACGCCCAGTCCTAGCCCACTAACCCCTAGTCCGCGCGCCCAATCCAGTAGTCTTCAAAGGAATAAATACATCAAAAAAAAAAACCGATAATGAATACAAGAAAGTAAACCTTTAAAACAATACTTGCACATCAAATTTCCTTTTTTACATGGTTGTGTGCTCTAGAAGAACTTAGAAGGTTTTTTGAAGAACACGCAGAGAGGGTTGGAAAATGTGCCTCCGGTAGATGGAAGTTCTCTATATTTGTTTTCTCAAAATCAAGTAGAAATTTGTACACATGTACACAACATCATTCTTTTCTACTAAATATTTAATTGATTTTGCGACTCTAGGCACCTAAACTATTTGATATCCGCCTCATAAAACACATACGCCGAATTAGTACGCTCTATTTACATTCCATATCCAGAGCACGACGAGGAGGCACCTTCACCTCCTTCGAATATGGGGCTTTGGTTTTGCTCGATCCACTGGCAACTCTTCGTTAGGTGGGTCAACCAAAGTACTGTCGCGCATAAACCACTCCGGCATGGAGTTTCTAGGAATCGATAGCACAGGTAGCTTTGAAGAAAGTGCTTCGCCTAGATGTACGCCAAGGTTACTAATAGTGTACAAAGGTTGATCAAGCGTCGACCAATCAACCTGCTTGCCCAACTCACATTCCGCGTATATCATTGCTCCAATTCTTCTCGGAATGTTATTTGATCGATAACGTGTTTCGTGGGAGATGGCTTGTAAAACCTCTAAAAACCTCCATTTTATCTCAATGGAAGTAATATTCGAATACGTCAATTGCTTCGATCGGCAATGGTCCTCGTATGCTTCTGGAGTGTACCATCGGTCGAGGTGAGAAAAACCAATGTGTTCATACGCCTGTTGACAAGTCCATGGCTCCGGTAAATCCTCCTATCCTCTATATGCCAAAAGATTAAGGTCCTCGTAAATATCTAGCTCCAAATTTGCAGCCTTCTTGGCTCTTTTTAAGAACCCGGGCCCAAATGTGGCACATTTAAATTCCTCCTCCCTCCACCATCTCCACCACCTCCACCACCGCTATGCATGGTGAAAATGTTTTAGACAAACCTAAACCACTACGAAATACTTCTAATTGCTATTTTAATACTAGCTAACTATTCTAATATGATTATGCCGCCTATAATTAATTGCAGTTCAAAATAGTGCTACAATAAATCCCATGCAAGCACTTCAAAATAGTGTTGTTGAGAGATTGTTAAAAAGTATTAAATACACGGCTTCGTCAAATCTCTGACAAACTTCAACAACTTCTGTACCTGTGCTGATGCTGTTGAGGACTAAAAATCCCCCTTTCGGGTAATCTACGTCCTCAAGAGGACCACTTTCCCACCTAAAAACCCCGCACACCGCCATCAACGTGGAGGCAAGTACGACAGGCTTGACCGGTGAAGAACTTCAAGCATGGATGAAAAGATGACATGGATGCCTATGTGGAAACACTGTATTGAAGAGTTCCTCTCCTCTGGATTAGTTTCTTGTCCGACTTCTACCCTCGGACAAGAAACCAAACCACTTGAGGAGAACAACTTACTTAAAATATACTTTCCCCCTACAAATTTGCTGAATTTTTGTGTAGTTTAAATTCATGCTTTTTCTTCCACAAGTGTCCATCTTTTAAAAAAAAAATTGATTAAATTGCGCATTTTTTTCTAGAATGTGTGGTACAAATTTAAAGTCAGTTTGATTAGTATTGAGTGAGTTACGTGCATTTTAGTAGAATGGGGTTCTATGTACGGGGCAAATTTTTATTGCTATTGATTTTCAATTGTATTTTAATTGTAATGACATGATTGTGAGGTTTGTGTTTAGAGTAGGAGTTTACTACTTGTTACTCTTTCTTAGATTTTCAAAGTTGATAGTTGTTGCAGTTTGTAGAGTAAGTATTCCTCTGGATAGCACTTAGTTGGAGCTAAATGTGTCCAGAATAATCGCTCTAAATTCGTTCCCATAGAGATCAATTGTTTCTTTCTTAATTGAGAAGTAAACTGACAGCTATCCTCCTATCACGCATTAGTTAGCATTCCTATTCTACGCCCTATCTATTCATCCGGATCTTTCCGGATGTCGGATGTGGTTTCCTACTAACCTCTGGATCCTTCCAGTTTCCGGAAGGTCATGTGGAGTTTTTCTTCCGGAGTTTTTAAGCAAGTGGCCGGGTACCACTGATCCTATATTGTGTAAGTGGCCGGATTCCCCACTGCCTTGTAATTTAGAGTGGCTAGATACCCACTGCCCTGAAACTTATAGTGGCAGGACACCCACTCTCCCTATATTGCTAATTGGTCGTTGGTTTGTTGTTTCCGGATTTACTCTCTCATATTATCCGGAAGGCCTTCCAGATACGGTCACTCACAGGCTCACCCGAACTACAACGACATTCTGGTTGATGATTAGTGGTTTCGGTGAGGTGTGAAGGGCAGATCTGCATTTGGACTTCCTTCTAGACATACACCACAGGCTTTTCCATCTATCGTAAGGGGAAATTCCGGTCGCAACCAGAATCCGGGTTCACACGGATTCTCCGTGCCCTAGGAGCTACCAGGCCCACCACCTAAAGTACCCTCCCTCCCCTTCCAGGCTCCTTCCGGTCATCGAGGATCGTCAGACTCTATCTAACCTCTCCTTCAGCTGTTTCGGGCGCTCTCCCACAGCAAGTTCCAACCGGTTAGACTAGATGCTTATCCAAGAACCGCTTCAGTTTCAACAACTATTCCACTCATCATCAACCACAATGGGCCCTATACTGATCTGAAAAGACTCAGGTATTAAGTAACTACTACAACTGATCTGAAAATCTGATCTAAGAAGCTAAAAATCCGGAAAATCCTATTCTAAAAGTGAAAGGGATCTTATCCCTTGAAACCTGGAATTCAAACCTAGATCCAAAAAGTTTGGATCTGAGATCCGGTTTTCACGGATCTAACTTAAAACTTAAAGTAGGGTTTTCTTTAGTCTACCGTGTGATAGCCGGGTGTAAACTTGAGCCCCATCGTTAATCGCTATCATACTTTAGCCCTAAAGATTCTAATCTACGGAGTAACCTGGTTCCGCCTTCTACTGCTACGGCGCGAAAGGATAACCTCTGCTGGTGCGGCGCCGGCCTCGGAATGCGCCGGAATGGATGCTGGTGGCTCCGGTACGGAGGTCGGTGCCGGCATCCCTTGTCCGAATGGTGCATCCGGATCCTCTGTTGTTACAGTCCGGGCTGATGGTGCGTCTGCCCGGTCTTCGATGTCCGGAAGGTCCCGGAGCTATCACAGGGGCTGACCACCATGGATGTCGCTGCCAAGCTTCCGGATAAAGGGTCCGTCACTGGTGGCCCCGGAGATGCAAACTCTGATGGAATTTGGAAGGGCAACAGGGATATTGTCTGATTCCCTGGCACTTGTTCCCACTTCTGCATACTCTCCGTACTTGGAAAGGCTACCCCATTCCAACTCACAGGAAACTGAAATCCGGCATTCCCACGAGGTCAATGAACTCTCCGGTGAGGGACTTTGGCGTTCCAGCTGTAAGTCTGGATGAAGAGCCGGCCAGAGGTTGGGGCAGGGAAGTAGCTGCCGGTCCGGATGGGGATCCGAACGGACCTGCAGTGGTTCCGGACGGTCCGGGAGTGGTTCCGGATGGACCAGCCGCGTCTAAAGCAGGAGGTGCCGGAAACGGAGGTGGAGGTTCTGGTACTGTTGAGGCTGCCGCCAGGAGATCCCTCGCTAGCTCTTGCATCTTGGTCCAGGTGCTCTCCATTTTCCGGCTGTGATCCACCAGGAATCGGATGATCTGCCCCCTGTTGAGCTTCTCGTTCTTCTCCAAGCTCTCCGTGTAGAGCAACGCCTGGTTGAACGTATCCACGGGAAAGTCCAACGCCGTGCGGATATCTGTCAATGTCTAAGAGGCTGCCCGGACCTTAGTTTCCGCCACCACTCAGGCATGTTGTGCTGCATCTGGTGCAGCTTCTGCCTGTCGAACCTGACCCCGGAGCCGGGTGTTGATCTTGGTTATAGTGGCGTTCTCCTGCTCCAATCTTGTGACAGAACTGTGCTTCTCCTTCATCTCTCTGAGCTGTGCGATGAGGTTGGTGGTGTCCTCCAGTCCTGCTGCCTCCAAGACGGCCATGATCGTGGCATGCCTCTCCCGGATTTCTCCACCCTGAATCCTGGTCTGCCAGACAATGTGTCTGCAGAGCTCGTGAACATCCACCGGTATGTTGCCACTGATGGTAGGAACAAATGTAGGTCATGGCTCTGATCCGGTCGTGAATCGTTTGTCTTCTATGGCCGGTTCCGGTGCGGTTGGTGGTGCTCCGGGTGGTGGTGCTGCGGGTGGGCTCTGAGCCGAAATTGTTGACAAAGGCCGGCATGCTCCGGGGGTTTCCGGAGTCCTCTGCACCGAACGACTCCACTTCCGGTTCGGTCTTCGAAGTATGAGGGGGGATGACGACTTCTCCGTCTTAGAGTCCGTCGATTCTTCCGGCTCCTCATCTGTTTCCATCCTTCTGTATGACTGGATGGTGAGCAGGCTATCGTACTCGGCCTCCTCATCCGGACTCAACATCTTCTGCTTTGCGTACATATGAGCCAGGTAGGTGAAAAGGGGGGATGGGGTTTTCCGGGCTTTCGGCAGGTTCTTCACCATCCTATCGATCTGCTTGTCCATGATGGCTGCCCAATCGACGGACAGCTTTCCTCTCATCGACCCCAGGATTAGTGTAGCTTGGCCACTATCCGTTTAGGCTTCTCGGGATGGAAAATGGGGTTGAAGAACGCCATTACTAACCTGGCATTCGGATCGGTGAGGTTGTTGAGGACGTAACCGTCTTTAGGATTAGCCTTCGCGCGGAACTCGCCCTTCGGGGTGGCGTCGTCACGCTCCGCCACCTTGATCGTCCCTGCCCGGAACTCGTAGGTGTCTCTCCAAAGTGCCGTGGTCCAGACCTCCGGATGCGCCCTGATCTTCTCCGCGTACTGGCTTGGTGGCTCTCCCAAGAGCTCCGTCATCATCATTTCGCTCTGGAAGGCCCATGGTGTCCCTAAAAGACCTTCACAACCCATGATCTCGAGGAAGCTCTCTAAAACCCGGCAGGTCTTGACCGGCTTCGGAATCTCCGGAGTCACCTTCTGCAGTAGCAGGGCTTCGGTAGCCGGAGCCTTGCCCTTCTTGTCCGCCATCCGTGCCCACCTCTCCGTGAACTTGCGCCTCGCAATGGTGTCCAGAAATCCTGCACGCACTGACCTCACCAAGTCCCTCGTGCTACGCTAATTTTGCGCTAGTGTCCTTCACAAAGGCCGGATGCGAAACCCTAAGAGAATGCACGGAGTGGAAGGAGAAGGAGACTGCTGGAAATCCTCAAAGATTGGCGCACAGGGCTGCCAATCGTGTTTTGTATCTGACGCCCTTGTATGGAAAACCGTTACGCGTCATAATGGCATTTCCGGATGCGGCTGTCACCGTATTCCGGTTTCGCAACTTCCGGGAAGGGTGCTGTAACTACCTCCATTAGGGATTCCAGCACGGTACTAAAATCTTATTCTGTTCTATGAACTACTTATGCTCTTATGACTGACTAACTACCTAATTTTTTTAATTTTTCTTTATTTTCTTCCGGATTTGGTATTA
Organism: Bryoerythrophyllum caledonicum; assembly: GCA_963971425.1. Lineage (NCBI taxonomy): Eukaryota > Viridiplantae > Streptophyta > Bryopsida > Pottiales > Pottiaceae > Bryoerythrophyllum > Bryoerythrophyllum caledonicum. Next base: position 25,098,925 of record OZ020521.1, read on the forward strand.
AGTTCCGGAAGTAAGTGGGAATGGCTTCCCACAATAGTAGCCCAAAAACTCTATGCTAGATTATGTTTTCTATACAAGAAGTAGAGTTAACCCGGTGTAATAAGTGGCTCTCAATATTGCATTGTATGTTGAACTCATGTGAGCTTTTTACCACACAAACTAGACAAGTAGAAACATGTTTTCCAAGTTTTACTACATTTTTACACTTGATATAAATCATATAGACTTTGAAAGGTGATTGCGGCCAAAAATGTATGTTGGACCTTACAACATTAAGTAGATGGGAGATATCCATCCTTTGTTCAAAGAAATTAAAAACTATTCTAGAAAATGATTTTTCATCTATAAAGAGTTGGCGCATTGAAGAAATTAGAAGGAAAAGACAAGATGACATGGCAAAAAGCGGGAAGGAAATTAAAAAAACAATTTATATTGATGATACATAATTTATTTAGAATATTTTTGTCCTAGTTTGACCTTATATTTGGACATCAATCTTCGTCGAGATATATCTTATCTTTATTTTTATTTTTATATTGACATCTTTTGAAATTTCTTTTACACACTCGTCTAATGTGCAAATATCATTTCATTTCTATAAGTTGGGTCAATTATTGTCCACATAAACAAACAATGTCCTAAAGATTTATACTAATATTTTTGGCTGAGACTTCTTTACCGGCCGGTGGAGTTCCCCACCGTAGTGTAAAACCCCTCTTAGGCTCTGGTAACTCATAACACTTATAAGTTGTGATGTCGATGATTTGTAAAACTTATAACAAAAAATCACTTAGCAGAATTTAAAAGGTAAATACATATCATTTATAGAAATAATGGATGTAATTACGAAACTTTGATTCATTATTCATCTATTTGTGTCACCCTCAATCTTGAACCTCCACTAGGCACTTGATGTCTAGAAAAACTATTAACCAACAAAAGAATTTTATCTTTCTGGGCACTTACCATCATACTACCAAAATCATAATCCGCGCAGTGAACCACGGAGCAATCAATTGCGCTGTCAACCTTGGAGTAAACTGTAGGTATGGTGCATCCAACCACGCAGTAAATCATGTTACCTTTTTAAAAATATAGTTTGTAATATAAAAACTACATGAAAATGGTTGGACTAATGCGTTGCAAAGCATTAGCTTGAGTTTTTGGGTGTGACAAATATGTATTTGTGTGTTGCAATTTGTGCTTTTGATTAGAAATTGGACGTTTAAATTTTTTTTTGAATTAAGCACTAAAAGATTGAATTGTAAATTATAAGTTGAAAACTTCAAGTGAAAAAGTTGTGAAGTTGGAGTTGTGAGCTTGGAGGTTGGCATACAAAGTTGGAGTTGCAAAATTGCATATTCGAGTTGTGGAGATTGAAATTACAAGTATTGAGGTGAGATTGCAAGTTTTGAGATTGTAATTGCAAATTGAGTTTGAGGGTGTGTGAATTTGAGATTGTAATTGCAAGTTGAGTTTGTGGGTGTGTAAAATTTGCATTTGTGTGTTGCAATTTGTGCTTATCCAAAATAAGATTGAAACTCTTGATTACAAATTTGACATTCATAACATTTTTTAAATTCCATGTTAAAATGCAAAAAATCTAAAACTTAATTATTTTTTTTCTATTCTATTCTATTACATTATAAAAATTCATGCATAGGTTTCAAAGATATATTTATATTTTATGTAGGTTGTTGTTACCTTTTTTTTTTATATTTTGTGATATTAAAACTACATTAAAATGGTTGAACTAATGCGTTGCAAAGCAAGCGCCAACTGCTAGTCTTCCTCTAAAAATATAACATAAATTGTTAAAAAATTTGTGTTGTCATCCATGTTTTTTTTTAGCATGGCATTGTATACCTATATTTTCCGGGTTTAGAAAGTGCATGTACTGAGATACCAAATGTTTTGATGTATTCCTTTTTTTTTAAAACCTCTTCAGAAATGTCCCCTGAGCGCGTCTTCTCTTTGACGGGTATAGCCCGTGATATTATATCTCTTCTTGAAATTTTGCACCCATCCATGAGAAAATAGAAGCTCTCTCTCGTTAGCACCTCTTGGAAGTAATGCGCAAAATCTCTTTGCAGCAGCCACCACAAGGTCATCAAATAAAACTACATTATTTTCCTACATTGTCGTAAACCAAGTAAAATTGGCTTCCTCCACTTCAGGGCATTGAGACTCTTGTAAGAGCTTGGAATCACCGAGGTGCCCAACATCAAGTCAACTGAAGTGTTCTTTTTGCTCTATTGTTATTCCAATATTAATCTCAGTCTCGTTTAGTTGAAAGTGTGCATTGGCCCACGCAGTTAATGCTCTATTGGTAATCTTTCCACCAGTAGCTAACAGTCTCACGATACTGAATAATCTCTTGTTTATGTGTAACACTAACACATAACACTTACTAGTCTTAATTTGAAAGGATTGGAAATCTCCATAACACATATAGAGTGTTAACACTTATCGAGGTAACCCTTATCGAGGTCTGACTGTACTAGGTACCTTATCATATCTTACAATGTCTAGAAATCAAAATAAAACATATGGTAAACATACAGAAAGGGTATAAAATAAGACTTAAAAGTAAGAGTATTTTGTGAAACATATGGAAAATATAAAGAATGGATATCAATATAATCATTTACTTTAGGTTTTGGATTCATACAAAAGTATATTTCAAGACCTTATAATTGAGAATCCAAAATTTCACTTCAAATATGATTTTAATGCCTCTTTATGGGAGTGGTTGATTGAACTAGTCTTTGAGCGAATTTGGCCGTGGTCCCTTAGAGCCTTTTCCCGTCGTCCCATGTGATACCCAACCCAAACAAATTCCTGTAGCTTTTCCTCCATATGAATGTAGAGCGTACCAAATTTAGGCCCTCCCATGACTTCTAGCATTCTGTTCGAGAAATCACAAAATTAATTTGCAACGGCCAGCCCGGACTATACAAGGGAGACCGGGAGCGCTAGGGAACAAGATATCCAAGATGGCCACACCTCGGAACCCGAACACCACATGACAACCTGCGAGGTAAGTAACAACATGGGAGAGGAACGGGAAATTGAAGAACCAAGTTGGGGTTTTTCTTTGGGTTGCAGCGTTGTGGAAGTAGTTTGGGAGCCGGAATCGGGAACCAGCCGGAGTTGGCTGGAGGCCCAAGCTACAGACCCTGGGAAGAAACCAAACCCCGGTGAAGAGCATGACCAGGGAGCAGAATCCAATCCAGGGTCCAGTCCGGGAGCAGGTCAAGATCCGGAACCTAGCCAAGAGGGACAAATGCAGCAGCGGCCAATGACCAGCCTTGAACCCGAACCCGAACGCAAACAGGAGCCCCGGAGCAACCCGGACACAACCTAGCCTGATTACGTAGAACCAGAGTTAGTTCCAGAGATCTTAGATGACTGGGAGCAAAAAGAGAAAGAGCAAAAAGAGTTAGTGGGAAAAATGGAAATTAGAGTCGAAAGGAGGCTGGCGGGAAAGAAATACCGTATTCATTATATTGGGAGATTGTGAGCCTCCCAATTTAATACGTATATTGCTCTTGAGCTCTAAAATGTACCCACTATGCACATTCAGCTTGAGTCGAGCTGAATGTGCACTAGATCAAAATCATGGATATCTCCCAATATAATGAATATGGTGTTAAGAGTAGCGAGCCAAAGAAAAAAAAAAGGAAAAAGTAGCGGAAGAAAAGAAAGAAAAAAGAAAAGAAGAAGCAAAGGAGAAAGCTGCGGTAAAAGAAGAAGAAAAAGAAAAGGATGCAGAAAAAGAAAAAGAAAAGGTTAAAGCAGCAGAGAGAGGAAAAGCTACAGAAAAAGGAGCAGAAAAAGTAAAAGCTGCAGAAAAATAAAAGAAGCAGAAAAAGAGAATGGAGAATGAAAAATTCAAATTTCCATTCATCCAGGATGGATGTCATCTAACTTCGACGAAACCCCAAGTCTCACTTCAGGGAAAGTGTCCACTCTCTTTGAGTAGTGTTTTTGGAGAAGGAGGAGAGCGTTGCAAGGAGGACACTGGCTATGGCAAAAAGGCGCTAAATTTAGGAGTTCTAGGATTTTGTAGGTTAGGTAGTGGAGAGACGGTTTTTGGAGTCGAGGATGTATGGAGAGAGTTGGAAGCAGGCGAAGTAAAAAGTAGGAAAAGCCATGGCTATGGCTAGGGTTTCATGCATGGCGATGGCCACGGCCAGGGTGAAGGGAGTCACAAGGTAAGCGAGGAGCCGGCGTGGCCGATTGAGGGGGGTTGCAACTCGAGCCATCAATGACAATTGGAGGAGGCTGCGGCAGAAGGCGCTATAGTTGAGGTGCCGAAGGTATTGGTGCAGCGGCTGAAGAGGAGCAGGACAAGGAAGTGCGCCAAGGGGCGAGTGAAGGAATTACCCAAGGAGAGGGCGCAGCGGCTGTTGCAGCAAGTAGCAGCTTTGGAAGAGGTGGTCGGAGGAAAGGAAGACGGCGACAAAGAACAGCACCGCGCACTTACATCATGGACGGTGGCAGAGGTGACGCCGACACTAGTCAAGACGGTGGGGAGAGCACGACCGGTTTCAGGCCATCAGTCCGCCGCAAGGAGGATTACCCAACCTACGTCCACGAAGGAGAGCGAGACCCAAGAGCTGCAGAAGCCAGGGACGAAGGCCACGCAGGAGGAAATCACGGCGAGAGACAGGCATGCCAACGGCACTGTAGCAGGGGCGTGGGGCGACGAGCAACCTACAAAGGCGGAGGACAGGTGCACGGGAGAGAGGTTCACATTGACGAAGGCAGCAGAAAAGAGGACGATGGGCGAGCAAGTGGAGGCGTTGAAGAATGCCGACACGGGATTCGTGGAAGTTCACAGAAAGGAGGTCGACGCCGGCAAAACCAAGAAACCAGCGGAGGGCAAGGAGTTAGGCAAGCGACAGCAAACAAAGGAGCATCATCACGACGAAGGCACGAGTCTCAGCCTTACCGTTGAGAAGCGACAACAATCCCGGGAGGACAAAGCCAACAACGCCACTTCAGGTAAGTTCCTTGTATTCCCTGAAACTTTGTTAAGCCTTAGTGAAAATTCCAATGGATACACGGGCATAGCAAGTCAAGGGACAAAATTTTTAATTCCAAACCAAATTAGGGTTTCCAGTTTTGGTCAAAAAACGATTCGGGTTAAGGAAATCCAGGGACTTGGACTGCCCTGGTTATGGGAAAACGATCCTCCATGGCAAGGTGTCCGGAACCAGTTAGCAAGATAGCTTGTCACTTATCTTGGGGGGGAGAATCAGTTGTATCCATGGGCTGAACTGGACACGGGGGAGCAGTGCTCAGATAAACTGATCCTAACTCTCCAAGATTGGATGGAAGAATCTAACCTTGGTGATGCGGCGTTTGATAGGCCCAGGCCCAGGAAGCACAAGACGAGGCTTCAGTTGAAGCTGATGGCAACGGCGGAAGCCACAAGGGAGACACTCCCCCTGCCGGATAATTGTCTCAGGGTTCCTGTAATACAATCATTCCAAGGGAGCCTAGTCACTCCATGGCCGGAGTCTTTGGAGATCGTGGCACCCGGACGGGGCGCTCCACCAGAAGTGGTCAGACCACCCAGTGGCCCAATGGCTTCTCAGCCAGGAGTCCACATTCCCCTTTCTCCAACCGATGGCAGCCCTCCGGAGAGCGAGGCCTGCGGGTTCCAAGTGATACACCACCTAAGGGTGACCAGACAGACTCCAATCCGAGCTATGCAGTTGTCTTTCCCGAAGCCAGCCACACATGCAGCACAAGGGCGCCCGGGTGGTGTTGTGACTCCACGCACGGCGGAGGACTCCACTCCAACCCGGTTGCGGTTCACCAAGAAGTACACTCGGGGACCACGAAGGCTGGCTGCGGAGGAGACAACCTATGAGTGGACTTTTTCACCCTGGGTTCACTGGGAGCCCTGGAGAGAGACAGGGGATGACAAGTGGGCAAGAGACGTCGGGTTGGGAGTCTTCTACGAGTACGCTTCGCCGGAGCCGCGCCAAGACTTAGTCCTATAGTTCATCGAAGGCATACTCCCTCTAGAGTCCAAGGCCGGAGGGGCTCTGGTTCCTATTTGGGCTAAGGTCAGATGGTTGGAGTTGGTTCTGACGTCAGAGGTCATTCAGGAGGTCTTTGGGTTGACCGAAACCCAGCAGCTCAAGGCCTACAAGGAGGACAAGGAGCACAAGTCGAGCATTGCCCGGAGATTTTCCTTGATCGATGAGGATTTCCAGATGGATGGAGTTCAAGTGTCCAGGTTCACAGACCACTACCAGCCCAGGATCAAGGCGCTTCTGGAGGTGTTGTACCTGAAAAAGACAACCACCCAAGCCAGCCTCAACCTGCTTCATTACATATACAAAGCGGTTCGAGCCAAACACGAGGCGGTAGACTGGACGCCTTTAGTGCTTAGCAGCCTCATACAAGTTCTAGGCCAGGCACGCAAGGGTATGAAGAAGGTCCCGGGCACGCAGTTGATAGAGGCCCTTCTTCAGAGATGGATTCCCACCGATGGCGAGCCATCAATCACGGAAGCTGGCCCTACCCGGGCAGCCTTAGAGTCAAGCGGTGATCAGGAGATGGCGGAGGATGGGAGTCAGGATACCCACTCAGAAACTCCAGCTTCCACAAAGATGCTCATCAAAGGCACTTCCAGGAGTCACGGCGACTCCAAGGGTCGGAGTGCGACGGAGGTAGAGACACGACTTGGAACAACATGCACCACACCGATCCCCTCAGTTACGCGAAAGCGTCCTCGACTCGACTAGGACCTGGGGGTCATTCAGGAGCACCCAGCCACTCAACAAGCCCGGGCTAGACCATCTCGAGATTTTGATCAGTCACCAAGCCCGAATTCGACTGATGAGATGGACTCCATCGAGCGAATTATCTTAGAGCTGGGCGAAGTTGACTCCAGCCCAACAAAACTCAAGGAGTCGTGTGAGTGGCCAAAGTGGGCCCTCACTCTTTTTTCTTCATTTTTTCGAGTTTTCTTGATAGTATTAACCAAAATTTAGCTAAATTGGTGGTCAACCCACCTATTAGAGTCAAAGTCCTAGATTAATAGGCCTAGTGCCATGATGGGACACTAAGTTCCCTATTTTTTCCTCCTCCCTACTAATATACTTAAAAGTGTAGTGGAAGTGGAATGGAAATGAAGAGAAAGATGAAAAATGGGAAGGAAGTCCTTGGAAAATGACCAAAAATTGAGAAATGGGTAAAAAAATATGGGGAAAAATTGGAAGAGTGTCTCCTAGCAGGTAGAAGTAGTGGTAAAATTTCTAGAATTTTCCGAGTTGAATTGCTATTTTATTATAGGGGTTGACTAGTTGATCGACGGGTTGACCACTCGGGAAAAATACTTAAGGAACTCCAAAAATGCTAGGAAAATTCAGGTAGACTAATTAGGGTGCTAGGAGTCCAGCTGTGTGGTTTGTTTTTGAAGTTAGAAGTAAATTGCAAATCATCAGTAGTTAGCACTAGATCTAGTGTAATAGTCTTTAAAAAATCAAAAGAAAAGAAAAAGGAAAAAAAAAAAGAAAAGAAAAAAGGAAGTGGTTGGATGTGCTTCTCCATGCACATGCCACATGACAATCCTTGTCACCATGGAGTTAATTTTAGAGCGGCTTGTCAGGAGCAAAGCGGCGAATTAAGGTTTGTGATAAATTTAAACCCTGCCAAAACGGCTGGAAGTAGCCAATCCTGCTCTTCAGTGGGAGGTCATGGGCTGGCTCATTAAACTAAGCCAGTCTTGTCGGGGAAGAAAAACGAGAAGGATCGAAAGAAAAAGAAAAAAAAAAAGAGGGAAAAAAAAATAGAAACCAGCCAGGCTGAGTCGCTGGCGAGGGAGCTGGAGCTCACGGGTTTTTCGGGGGGCCGTTTTTTGGAGCGAGGAGGAGCTCTTGCGAGCAGGAGGGAGGGCTGGAGCTCTCGTTTTTTTTTCCTGGGGTTGGGTTTGTTTTTTTTGTTGTTGGTGGTGTGTGCGCCCCGGGCGCGAGGGAGGGCTGGCCTCTCTGTGTTTTTTTTTGGAGAAGAGGCTCCTGCGCGAGCTGGAGGAGAGCGCGCGGGGACTGGCTCTTCACTTTCTTGGGAGCTGGACCGCTCCTGTGCGCGAGGAGAGTCTCGCCGTTTTTTTTTGTGAAGTGCCGGGGTCGGCACCTGCCGTGCGCGAGGAGGTCTCGTGTTTCGGGGAGCTGGAGGGTGCGCACCGGCGCACGAGGAGAGCTGGCTCTCTGGTTCTTGTGTGTGTGCGCGAAGATCGGAGCTCGAGCTCTCGTTTTTTTTCTTTTGACGGCTGTTTTTGGTTGAGTGTGTGTGCGCCGCGAGGGCGTGCGAAGGGAGCTTGCACGAGCTGGGGCTCTGTTCCGGAAGGCTGCTCGGCGAGGGGCGCACCTGTGCGCGCAAGGGTCCGTGATTGTGATCACGAGGTCTGGTTCTGAGCTCGGGAGAGAGGGCCGTTTTTTTTTGTGGTTTGAGAGAGCGCGCTGGAGTGCTCCTGCGGTGGGAGCTTCGGTGTGGAGGCGCTGTTGAAGGTCGGCGTTGGTGATCGTGGAGCCGTGTGCGTGCGCGGTGGTGTGAAGGTGCCGCGAGCTGAGAAGACTTGAGCTGGAGGATCCAGGCGAGAAGAGGCTGCAGCGCTCGGACCAGGGAGTAATTCCTGGGTGAAGCTACTTTCCCTAATTCCCACATGCATGCGGTCGTTGCAGTTCCTTCTTGTGTTGATTGAATTTGTGGGATCTCTAAACTTGTGCGGAAGCGCTGGAGGATTTTTTTTACATTAGGGTTCCAAAACTTGGTGATGATTGCTCGCTGGCCGATGCAAGAATGCCGATGCTTGTAAGTTGGTGCTTGCTGGAATCGTTGAGAATTTGGTGATTGGTGTTCCCAATTGAATGAGGTGTGAACTCACGAGGAAGTTGTGAATACTTGTTGTGGTTGTTGAGTCGCCGCTGTCCGTCTGTATGTGGCAGTCCTCAAGGTCTGGTTGGACATTCTGAGGAGTCCATCGTCAAGAGCACGAAAAAATAATAAGATTAGAAGTTGAAAACGCTCAATTCGGAGTTAACCCTAGGAAGTTAAGATGTTTGAGAAAAAAAACACAAAACCTGGGACTCACAGGGACTGTCCGCTGCGACTGCTGGTGGAGGCCGGTATCAATCTCAAATTAGGTATTTAGTGGTTTATCCAAGTTGGAATTGAGCTGGTGATCATTTTAAGAGGAATTTTTTTGGTATTCGGAGTCCCGAATCAAAAGATAAGGGCTGCCGAAGTTGCTGCTCCAACCAGGGTCTGGATCAGGCCTGATCAGCTGACCTAAACTCAAAAAGAAAAAAGAAAAACAAATAACTAAATAATAAAAATAAAATGATAAAAATAATAAAAAATAATCATAATAATCATAATAACTAATAACCATAATAATTAGGTAACAAATAATTAAATAATTACTTAGACCTATTTAGATTCATCCAGAGTCGAGTATTTGATTACAAGGAAAGGTTAATCGAATTCACTTAACTGGGTTAAGATAATAGTATTATTAAATTCTAAATGTATAAATAGATATGCCAAGGATCCGAATCCAGTAAGAGTAGAATGTGTGGTTAAGCATAAGGAATGGTTTAAGTGGTGCAACAATAGGACCTTGTAGGTTTAAAAATGGATTCTCTTAGGGGGTCTATTTTTGGGCTTACAAGTCGCCACCCGACCAGCCTCCACCCGCAAAGAAACGACGCATATACCACCCGATCCCCAGTGATGAGGCCCCGTAGCAGATTACACTATCTTCTGACTCGAGATTGGAGACTCTACAGCTACCAGCAGCGGCTAGGGAGGAGCAGCCAGTTAGCGACGCCACAGTCAACACTGAGCTGTTCCCTAGGGAGGCTCCGGACGCCTTCTCACCTCAGGTAGAGATGACAGACGTAGCCCCTAGCGATCACATCCTGGACATCACCAGCTACCGACCTTTACATCCCCCGGGCGGATTCTCACCTCCAACCTCAGATATAGTAACGGTTGGCATGCAGGCCCTGGCGACTGCCTTAGAGCAGAATGTGACGACGGCGACCCAAATTCGTAGCCTCTATGTGGAGCAGCGGACCCGTACCGCTCCCAGGTTAGAGTATATCCGGCTTCAGGATTAGGTGGGCACCCTCGAGGCTGCGGTGACCCACATGCGTCAGGAGCTAGAGGTGTCTCGACAGGCGGAGGCTGTCCAATCTGTTTTCCAGCTATAGCGCTTGGAGATCGAGATGCTCGTAAACGCCAGGCTGAAGGCTCACGACCAGTTGGTGCTTGACCACTACTTTTTGGTGGAGGACTACCGGCGGCTAGGCCTCACTCCATTGACTCACCCAGGTATGCTACTCAGCCACATGGGCCCGGCTCATCGAATGTTGTGGGATTCCTGGAAGTATTATACAGATGATGTGGCTCGGTATCGCCGGTACCTGAACCGATTCTTAGCAGCTTACCCGGAGTTCAACTTCCTTGTTGGAGACTTGGATTTGCAGCAGGAGTCTCGCCTTATCCTAACCCAGATGCCAACCAGTGGGAGTGAGGCAGCCCCTTCGGCGGTGACTTCAGATGGCGGGTGCGTGTCTGGCTATCTCCCATAGGGCAGGGAAGGTTTTTGTAGCCACTACACGCCTACTGTGCCACCTCGACCTCCTTCCGCTTCAGACCCCGGAAGTTCAGGCGTACAGGCTCTAGATGTTGCACCGCTAGGCAGTCTCGAAGACCGCCTCCGGAACACCTTCTCCACGGCTCTGACTGACGATCATGCTCTCCAGCCCGGTCGGTCCCCTCATACTAAGGGCCCGGCACGAGTCTCAATTGAACTATGCCCTCCCCTCGGAGGAGTGCCACCTCACGGCATCCCTGGAGCAACGGACAGATGTACCCAGAGTCCGACAGCAACGCCAGGCATTAGAGCACCCGGCGAGGGCTCGTGCACGATTTTCTTTCCCAGTGGCTAGGAGTACATTAGTGACACTTTATCTGAAGGGTGTTAGCCGGGAGTCCCTTCCTCCCAAGTTTTGTATTTTTTTAGACCTAGAGTTTTGCGGCTATATACTCTTACTAGGCACCAAGACCCTTGAACATCAGAGGACCGATGTAGTTCAGAAGAGGGATAATGTTAAGCGGAGAACCAGGATTAACGGACCCAGGTAGTATTTATATTTTTTGAAGCCGGTTGGGTTTTTGGGCTCTCCAGTGGATGAACCTGGCCAGGCAGATGATTTCCGTCTTGATCAGTTTCATCCGTAAGTCGGATGAACTTGGGCAGCTCGATGACTTCCATCCAGTCCAATGTTCATCCGCCGGATGACTTCCATTTGGGTTTGGTGCACATGGAGGGGGAGCTTGGAGCTCTCTCTCGCTCTCTCACTTGCAACTTGGATTAAGAGCTTAGACACATTAGGATTTTGAAGGTTTTGTAGAAGTTTTGAGATTACATTCAGTTGGAGAGACTTTGCCATGTACAAACTATGACTTAATCAATAAAATCCATCGTGATTTGAGGTTTTACAAGGTGTTTTGAACAAATTAGGGTTTCTTAGGGTTTATTAGGGTTTCTAGGGTTTATGTGAAAGTGAGTTTGTAGGTCAATCTCCCTTTAACATTCCCCTTATCTCCTTCGTTACAACTTCGCTTTTTACGTTTTCTTCTTCTCTCCTTTCTAGTTTTTTCGTGCTTAACACAATGGCAACGTTCAATTAACCAACCGAATCAAATCTGGACTCACAGCCATGCGAACAGCAATGCAATACTCAACACATATGTGAGTGGCCAAAGTGGGCCCTCACTCTTTTTTCTTTGTTTTTTCGAGTTTTTGATAGTATTGACCCAATTTTAGTTAAAGTAGTAGTCAATCCACCTATTAGAGTCAAAGTCCTAGATTAATAGGCCTAGTGCCATGATGGGACACTAAGTTCCCTATTTTTTCCTCCTCCCTACTAATATGCTTGAAAGTGTAGTGGAAGTGGAGTGGGAATGAAGAGAAAGATAAAAAAGGGAAAGAAAGGTCCTTGGAAAATGACTAAAAATTGAGAAATGGGACAAAAATTATGGAAAAAATTGAGAGAGTGTCTCCTAGCAGGTAGAAGTAGTGGTAAAATTTCTAGAATTTTCCGAGTTGAATTGCTATTTATTTCTAGGGTTTGACTAGTGGATCGGCGGTTGACCGTTCGGGAAAAATACTTATTGAACTCCAAAAATGCTAGGGAAATTTAGGTAGACTAATTAGGGTGCTGGGAGTCCAGCTGTGTGGTTAGTTTTTTAAGTTATAAGTAAATTGCAAATCATCAGTAGATAGTAGTAGATCTAGGGTAATAGTCTTTAAAAGATCAAAAGGAAAAGGAAAAAAAAAAAAAGGAGGAAGAAAAGAAAAGAAGGTGGTTGGGCGTGCTTCCCCATGCACATGCCACATGACAATTCTTGCCACCATGGAATTAATTTTAGGGAGGCTTGTCAGGAGCAAAGCGGCGAGTTAATGCTAGTAATAAACTAAAAACATGCAAAAACGGCTGTAAGTAGCCAATCCTGCACTTCTGTGAGAGGTCATGGGCTGCCTCATTTAAACTAAGCCAGTCTTGTCGGGGAAGAAAAACGAGAAAGACCAAAAGAAAAAGAAAAAAAAGGGAGAAAGGGGAACCAGCCAGGCTGAGTCGCTGGCGAGAGAGCTGGAGTTCTCTGGATTTCCGGGGGGCCGTTTTTTGGGGAGCGAGGAGGAGTTCCTGCGAGCAAGAGGGAGGGCTGGAGCTCTCGTTTTTTTTGGGTTGGGTTTGTTTTTATTTTGTGGTTGGTGGGTGTGCGCCCTGGGCGCGAGGGAGAGCTGGCCTCTCTGCGTTTTTTTTTTTGGAGAAGAGGCTCCTACGCGAGCTGGAGGAAGCTCCTACGAGCTGGAGGAGAGGCTCTTCCGGTTTTGGTAGTGAGCGCACCGGCTGCGCGCGAGGAGGTGTCTCCGTGTTGGTGGGTGCGAGCGCTCCTGGAGCCGGAGGGCGTGTGTGCGCGCGAGGTCTCGCTCTTCGTTTTTTTCTGGAAGCTGAAGCGCTCCGGTGTGAGAGGCTCCTGCGCGAGCTGGAGGGTGTACCTGCGCGAGGAGGTGGATCGGCGTGGGTGAGCGAGAAGCTCCTGCGAGCGGGGAGCTGTTTTCTCTTGGAAGACTCTGTTTTGGTGGTGCGCATCTGGGCGCGCGATCTGTGAAGGGTGAGCTGGTGAACTGAAATTCGGTGATGGAGTGCCGCGGAGGGTACGCACCTGCGTGCGCGAAGTAGGAGGTGGCGTGTGAATGTGAGTCTGGTGCGAATTGCTGGAGGTCGTCACTCGGTTGTCGTGGAGCTGCACGCGAGGTCTGGGGAGCTGGAGCTGTTGTGCGAGAGATCAAGAGCCGGCGCGCGCGGTGCTAGCTAGAGAGAAGGTGCTGGAGAGCTGCGAGGAATAGGTGTTAAAATTCCGGTGGCCGAATCTCATGCGGAAGCGTTGGCGAATTTTTGCCAGAATTAGGTATTTGGCCACAAGTTCCTTCAGAACTGAACCAGTTCGCAGCCCATTGACTCCGTCCTGTATGCATAAGTTCGTCTTGGTTCATAATGATGTGTTGAGATCGTTGGTGCATGGAAATTGCTTGTGATGGTGGTTTCTATGTCCTCGGCCTTCTGAATTCGGTTTTAAATGGTTCATTCAAGTTGGAAATGAGTTGCTGATCACTGTGAGAGGAATTTTTTTTGGATTCGGAGTCTCGAGTCAAGAGATAAGTGCTGTTGAAGTTGCTGCCACAAAACGGGATCTGGATCAGGCCTGATCAGCCGACCTAAACTCGAAAAATTAACCAAAAAAAAAAATTAAAAAAAATTAAAAAAAAATAAAAAATAAAAATATATATATAAATAAAAATAATAGTAATAATCATGATAATCAATAACCGTAACGATTAGATAACAAATAAGTAAATAATTACCTATACCTAATTAATTTATCCGGAGTTAAGTGTTTAAGTTCCAAGGAAGGGTCAATCGAGTCCACATGACTGGGTTAAAATAATAGTATTATTAAACTCTAAATATATAAATAGACATAACCAAGGATCCAGCCCCAGTAAATTAGAATATACAGATAAGCATCAGGAATGTTAAGTGGTGTAACATTAGGACCTTGTAGGTTTAAAAATTGATTCTCTTAGGGGGTCTATTTTTGGCCTTACAACATACAATTGCTTAAGTCATGCACCATACATCACATGCATGCATCATGCACATTCACATTCAAAAGTCTTATTTATGCACCTTGTGAGCCGCAAAACCGGCCCACGAGGTTGAATGGACCGCGCATCGCGTCCATAAGGGTTAACTAGTAGTGAAAATGGGTTATCCCATTGGTTAGTTCTTGGTTTTCGATTGGATTGACCAATTAAGCCTTCCGTGCACTAAATCATCAGTGGGAGCCACATTGTGGTAACCGGAAGTTTTAGGAAGATAACCAAAAAATAAAGAAAAAAAAATTAAAAGAATAGAAGAAAACAAAAAGAAAAAAAAATAAGAAAAGATGGAGAAAACCAAAACAATAGGAAGGAGGGAAAAATGGTGAGAAGGAGAAAAGAAGGAAGAAGGAAAAAATCAAAGAGCCTCAAAGAAAAGGGAAGAGGAAAAAATAGTTTAAGGGACCCAAAGGCTTGGGGAAAAAACCCTCACCATCATTTGGCAAATTAGCCATAACCCAAAACAAGGGGAATTCAATCTAGGCTAATTAGGTAGTATTTGCATCGTTGAAATTAGTTTAGAGGCTCACTTATTGAGATCATGCACACACATGTGGCATGGAGTCAAAGTTTAGATTTAGATATTCCTTGGTTAGTGGGACACCCACTTGTGTTAAATGCAAGGGTGGCTAGTGATTTTTTAGTTTTTTAGTTACTATTGTTTAGTGTGACCATTAATGTGCCCACCCAAAATTGGCGGCTGTGAACGACGAAGGGAACGACCTTGGGAACAAGAAGGGAGCAAGGGCTTTGGGGTTACCCCCCTTGGAGGCGCTCATTCGAAGGTGTGTGAGATAGGAGTTAGAGAGGCGTGTGTGTAGAGAGAGAGAGAGAGGTAGGGTCCAGATTTCCCCCTCTTGTGGGCTGGAATTTAACTCAATCGTTACGAAAATTAGCGAGTAGATAGATCAGAGCGTGGGCTTCCCAACAAGCTCAAGAGCGCGCGGTTTGGAGCTGTGACGACGAAGATACGAGCTGCGGAGTGAGGACGACCAGCTGGAGGATCAGCGGCGGATCTCACTTGTCCTCAGATTTCCCCTTGTCAATCGCACAGTTCTTGTCCGATGAAGCTTAGATTTTAGGCGTAGATAGATCAGCGCGTTGGCTTTCCAACAAGCTCAAGAGCACGCGGTTTGGAGCTGTGACGACGAAGATACGAGCTATGGAGTGAAGGCGACCAGCTGGAGGATCAGCGGCGCACCACACACGGCCTCGGGTTTTCCCTCGTCAGTCACGGAGTTCCGGTCCAATCGAGTTGGTCTTTTAGGTGTAGATAGATCGAAGCGTTGGCTTTCCAACAAGCCCAAGAGCGTGCGGTTTGGAGCTGCAAAGACGAAGATACGAGCCGCGGAGCAAGGGCAACCAGCGGATCTCAAACGGCCTCGGTTTTTTCCTTGTCAGTCACGGAGTTTTGCTCCAATCGAGTTGAGCTTTAAGGTGTAGATAGATTAGAGCGTTGGCTTTCCAACAAGATCAAGAACGTGCGATTTGGGACTGCGACGACGAAGATACAAGCCGTGGAGCGAGGGCGACCAGCTGGAAGATCGGCGGCGGATCCCATAGGTCCTCGGTCTTTCCCTCGTCAGTCACGGAGTATTGCTCCAATCAAGTTGATTTTTCGGGTGGAGAGAGATCAGAGCGTTGGCTTTCCAACAAGCCCAAGAGCGTGCGGTTTGGAGCTGCGAAGACGAAGATACGAGCCGCGGAGCAAGGACGACCAGCTGGAGCAACCGGCGGCGGATCCCACGCGGCCTCAGTTTTTCCCTCGTCAGTCACGGAGTTCTAGTTGTATTAAGCAAAGATTTTAGGAATAGATAGATTAGGAAGTTGGCTTTCCAACAAGATCAAGAACGTGCGGATCGGAGTTGTGACGACGAAGATATCGGCTGCAGAGTGAAGAGCACCAAGAAGAGGAAGACGACCACAATCACAAGAACGAACACAAACACGGCAGAGGGTGAATTGAGCGGGATCAGGGAGCCTTCTTCCTTTCCCAATTGATTCATTATTCTCTTGATTGCATGTGGAGAAGGAACCCTAAATTGTCTAGTTAAAAACACTACGCGGAAGCGCTGCCAAATTTTCACTAGGATTAGGGTTTTGTTATAAATTCAACCAATTGGTGGTTTAATTGTCATTAGTAAGGTTGGAATGGGATTACTTGTGTGAATGCATGTGAATGTGTAGTGCATGATATTAAATGAATGCATATGTTAAGTGAACACTGCTGGTCGTTGGCTGTGGGTCTAGGATTGAATCAAATGGTTAATTGAAGGCTGCCATCGTGTTAAGCAAGAAAAACTAATAAGAATACAAAAAAAAAACATAGAAAACGGAGCCATAAGGCAAAAGATAAAGAGGTTCAAAGTCCGGCAATAAGTCAAAGATATAATTCATCCCTAATGCACTCATGATAGATAAAACATTGCGTTAAACACATCATGAACCGCTGCGATCTAAATGGGAGGTATGCATGTATGTCTTGATTGTTGATTGAACAAGGGGCTGAATCCCTCAAAGTAGGATCTTGTGTTCAAGATAAGCTTCCCACTAGGGGGGGTTTATTTGGCTCACATTTTGGTGCGTCTGCCGGGAGGAGGCGTGTTCATGGTTTGATTGTGCTAATCGTTCTATCGTTGGATGTAGGGTTATAAACGCAATTAGCCTTATGGCATATGGAGCAGCATGAGGTAGCTTAGAGGTAAGTGCCAAACCTTGCTCGTGGATGGTTGATTGAGTGTCAATTGTGTGTATGTTTGGAAGTCTTGTGAATGAAGGAAGGTGCCAAGTTGTGTTTAGAGGTGGGGGTCTAGAAGGGAGTGTGGATTTCCCGACTCTCCAACCACAAAACACCTTGTGTTGGGGGGATCCCCTTCTAGGCTTGTGGCTTGAGTCGAGCAAGGGGCCTAGGGGTGAAAGGTTGAGGCCCTCCCACGGAAATCCACAAGGATTTCCAGTGAGCCTCTAGGTCGAAGGGGAAGGGTGCAAGTGCCCGGGTATGGGACAAGGGCGCCCCTTCCTTCCCCCCGCGCTTGACTAACCACCAAGGTAAGAACAACTTGGTGTAACTGGAATAGTTGAGTTAATTGTTGCAAGTTAACGTATGTGTATGTGAATGAGCCACTTGGTGGGGAGTTGGAGTCGTGGACGCATCCAAGACGTAGGGGTGCTGATTGGAAGGAGCGCTGCGTACGGTATGTGCACTACACCCTCTTTTTAGGACCACGAGTAGTAAATAGGACCAACTTGGAGGTGGTGACCTCACTTGGGTTAGGAAACCCTGATTTCCCACTTGAGCCGTGTGGAACACTTGCCTTAGAACCACTAGGTTGGCCAACCACGAAATTGCATGCAACGAATCTTGTGCTAACAAGTGGATTGGCTGGAGTTGCTTCAAGGTAAGTTATCCCCCTCTATAACATTGTATGTGACTTATTGGTTGGCCTTAGCACCGATAGAGTGCGATTAGGTCCACGGTCGACTTCAACTAACAGTGACAGGGTGGCTGGAGATGCATCAAGGTATGTCTTCTTCACAGTGATAACATTGTATACACACATTGTTGCATGCCGTCCCGTGATTGTGTCGTTTTCCTCCTAGTGGGTAATGCCTAGTTCAAGGAGGTAAAAGGTGGAAGAGGGATACCAGGATACCAGGGAACCCCACCTTTTATCAAATTGAGGCCTAGGTCAGCCCCACAGTAAGGATTTGTACCGTGTGGCGCCAGTTGAGGGACAGCTTTCCAACGGGGTGATGCTCGTGGAGACATCCCTCAATTCGGTTAGCTTTTTGTCGTTACCCTTGAAGGGTAGTCCTTAATAGGATTCTTCGGCGGCTTCATCGAGCTAAAACTCCACCACTAAGAAATTTTTGGGTCTTGGTCTTGAGTCAGTCCATCCTCGTGATAGAATCGGGAGTAGGAGTGTTGGAAACACCCACTCACCGATCGAATTAGGCCGTGCTTCGTGTAGACCCACCCACGACCTCGGAACTTGGACGGAAAACCTTTTGGAGGACATGAATACCATCAACAAACCATTAGACCGTACTCTTGGATCCTAGAGTAGATGTCCCGAGCCACAAGGTCTCAACGACCTTCCCTCACACCACAGTGGGAACCGGCGAGTGAAAGGAGGAGTAGGTCTAGGGAACTCACGGAGGACACGGCAGAGGGGTTCTTGGAGGTACAACTAGAGGCCTTACCAACTCCCTTCCTCCCCTTCCCTCCATCTTTTCCTTCAACTTCATTCAATCCGGTGAACACCACCACCACCACTAGCCCACAAGGTACCCCCTCAGCCCCTACCATGGCCTCTGGGGGACCACCCCCGGTGCGGCCTCCCATTAATCCCTTGGTTCAGCCAAGAGGTTTACCCATCTTAGTACCCGAGGGCTTGCAAGCGGCGCCTATGCCACCCAATTTGCCCACCTTTAGGGGGACCAAAGATGAAGACCCCTCCGCACACGTAGAACGTTTTCTGGAGCTCCTCACGACGTGCCTCATCACCAACACCGGTTATTTCCTAGTGTGGTTCTCGTGTACCTTGAAGGACGCCGCCTACGAGTGGTATAGGAATCACCCCCCCGGAACCTTTGAGGATTGGGATAGTCTCATGAGGGCCTTCTTGGAACATTTTAGACCCGAGGTAGGTCAGAGTAATGCCCTCACAGCCCTAGCCGCGCTACGTCAAGGTCCAGGGGAGGATATCACGACCTACATCAGGAGATTCGAGTTGGTGGTTACAAGATTCGTGGGCAATCTCCTCACCAATGACACCTTAACCCAATTCTTTATCCAAGGGTTCAACAGTGAGGGAACCATTAGGGAGATTCTGAAGGTCCGCCCCACATCGTTAGACGCAGCCAAGGCACAAGCTAGGCTAATAGAGCAAGTCGATCGAGACCAAGAGCGTATGTGGAGGAAGGAAGAGCACCACATCCCTAGTTTTATACCTATCCATGCCAAGGGCAAGGGGCCGGCCCTGGAACCTAACCCAGGAAACCCGGGTGCACAAGTTCCCATCTGGAACTACTATGCTCCACCCTTGAACGTTAGACCACCCGTAGCTCTCCCCGAGCTCACCTATCACGAAGAGCGAGGCACCTGGAAGGAGGAGATGAAGAACGAAATCCTCCAAGGCCAACAAGGCTTTCAGGACCAATTAGCTCAACAAATCAAGGCCATGCAAGACCAAATGGCCTTGTTGATTAAAAATCAAGTCCCTAACCCCACACCTCCACCCATAGAGTCTGGTAGACATGCCTCGGGCCTATGGTGCACTCAATGTGGCCAACCAGGGCACACTAGCCCCTTCTGCACCACCCCTGCGGCGGCACCGCAGTACCAGGCCACTCAAACCCCGTATGTGCCGCCCCATAGGAATCAACCACCGGTGGCAACTAACTATGGCCCTCAAGGCTATACACCACCAAACCAAGGTTATGGGGGACCTCCACGACCACGGTATGAAATCCACCACACTTGTGGCAAGAGACACGCACCTGGGCAGTGTTGGGTTGAAAGTGGAGTAGTATGTGGTAACTGTGGGGGTAATCACCCCACCCAAGTATGTCGAAGGCCGGACAAGGTAATTCCCATGCCTTCCCCACCGGGGAACTATCCTCAACAAGCCCAAGACCACTTTAGAGGTGCACGTAACCCCACCACCGATAACACCCTTAGGCCACCTAGCCTCTACTATGACTACAACAATAACCGCCAAAGTCAAACTTCCCCAATGGGGGTTAATACCAAGGACGGTTACATCCCTATAAACCAAGGGCAAAACCATGGTGGCCAACAAAACCACGGTGGCCAACAAAACCACGGTGGCCAACAAAACCACGGGGGCCAACAAAACCACGGGGGCCAACAAAACCAAGGTCCACAGGATGTGCGCTATGCCACCATGTCAAGTGACATCGTATCCACACAAGGTCCTTCCCTCACAGAGCTCAATGTAGTGTTTCACGAGGTTAGCACAACCAAGGAAGCAAAGACTTGTGAGTTACCCGCCTTGGCAGTCCAAACTCGGTCTAACCGACGGGAGCCTAGGTACTCGAGCCCCCCTCCACCCATACCAGAAGAAGATGAGACCTCGGAGGAAGATTCACCTCACTTTTCTGACCTAAACGATACAACCAAGGAGGCGGTGGAAGGCACTAAACATGCCAACTTAAGGTCCTCCCATGGGACACCTAGGTCACAAACACCATTGTCCACTTCCCAGGAGCCATGGGAAGGTCCACCGGTTCCTAGGCCCGAGGTGAATACATTCCCACGTGTCGAGGGACACGTGGGAGAAGGACCTTACAATTTATGGGCAGATTTGAGTCGTCTCAAGGCGGACATCACCATAGCCCAACTGTTGGAGGTATCCCCATCCATGAGGAAAGTCCTTAGGTCGGGCACCCCGGTGAAGCGGAGGCCTAAGGCAAAGGTGAGGTTGGCGGCTCGTGTAAAATCTGCACATCCCAACATCGAAGTCAAGGCGGTTCAAATTGAGGTCTCAATTGTGGATAAGGTGGTACCCAACGTACTTGTCGACGGTGGGAGTGGCTTGAACATCATGCCCCTCTCAACTATGGAAAAATTGGGTCTAGACATCACTGAACCATCACCATACATCATCAACATGGCCAATCAGAGCTCGGAAGCCCCGTTAGGCCAAATTAGTGGTTGTAAAGTTACCACGGGGGGGGTAGAGTATTCCCTCACCTTCCAAGTCATTCGAATGCACACCAATAAGGAGGCATATCCTTTGTTACTAGGTAGGCCTTGGTTGCGAATTGCCAATGCCACAGTAGAATGGGGAGGCCCAAAACCAAACATCACCTATGGTCCACCGGAGAACCCTACCACGGTCCATATCCAACCAAGTAGGCTAGGATTATGCCACGGTTGCATGGGCTCTTCCGAAGATGAATCACAAGAGGTTCTAACAAAAGAGCCTCCCAAAAAAGTGAGGTTTGCGCCCCACAAGGCGGTGGATAGAGCCCAACCCTCGAAAGCCAAAGTAATGCCGTTCAAAAGTATGGGACCGGGCCTTTATGAGTGGGTCCCTAGCGGTGAATTTGTAGAGTGGTTGAGAGAACACCCCACCTCGAGCGCGGACGAAGCTGTATCCGTGCATTTCATGGAGAGTGAGTTGATTGAGGTAGAGATCGGGTTGGAACCTAGCCTTGTCCCCCTCCTAGATGACTTAGAACCCGCAGCAGTATTCGGTATGGATGTCAATGGCACACAAAGGATGGAGTTGGAGGTTTTGATCGATAAGGGCCCTCTCAACCCATCTCTCCACTTTAGGAGGACATCCACCGGTATTCTAGGTAGTGGTTCGGGGGCAACATACCCCCAAGTTCCGAATGATTGGTACAAGGGACCTATTCAACAACCACACGTGCATCATGATGATTGGAAGTTGCTGGTGGTCTCTCATGAGGACGAAGAAGTCCGCAATATAAAGGTAGATGTTGGATTGACCAAGGTGGAGATGGTGAACTACAAGTCACTAGTTGTCGAGTTCCGGGACATTTTTGCGTGGTCATATAGAGACCTCAAGGGCATTCCCCGGGCGGTGACACAACATCACAATTCTCTTCTCCCGGGCACTACTCCCATTAGACAAACCACCCGGTTCAAGATCAACCATCGTAAGACCACCCCTTACCACCCCCAAACCAATGGCCATACCAAACGGGTCAACCAAACCCTCGTGAAAATTTTGAGAAAGACGGTCACCGATTCCAAGAGGGATTGGAACACGAAACTCCCCGCCGCATTATGGGCCTACCGAACCACCTTCAAAGTAACCACCCATGCTACTCTCTTCTCGTTGGTATATGGCATTGAAGCCATTTTGCCAATAGAATTTGAGATCCCTTCAGACCCTTCTCTGCGAGTGGCCGTGACCGAACGATGGTCCATGGCCACGTCCTTAGCGGATCGGTTAGAACGATTGGAGGAGCTTGATGAGATGTGTCGGTGGAGCGCCCAACACATGGAAGCCATTCAACGTCGAAGGAAGATTGCCTTCGACAAACGAAACAAGGTCCGGTCACTACAACCGGGCATGTTAGTCCTCCTCCAAGATGCGAGGAGATTGGGTTTCTCTGGCAAGTTCGATGCCTTGTGGTTGGGGCCATATCTCGTGAAGGAGGTCTTCCCCAACAACTCTATTCAACTTCAAACCCTTAACGGTGAGGATTTTCCCACGAGGACGTCGGGCAACCGGTGCAAGGAGTACAAGGTGTGAATTGTTCACAACCTTCACGATTGGGCCTCCAAATTTTGGCTGCAACCATGGGTCATTCGAACACAAAAAGTTAGAATTTGACCGTGTGCCCATGAGCAAGAGGGGGTTCTCTGCCTCTTCGAGTTGTCCCAGATGGCCGCCATGTGTGAGCCGCAAAACCGGCCCACGAGGTTGAATGGACCGCGCATCGCGTCCATAAGGGTTAACTAGTAGTGAAAATGGGTTATCCCATTGGTTAGTTCTTGGTTTTCGATTGGATTGACCAATTAAGCCTTCCGTGCACTAAATCATCAGTGGGAGCCACATTGTGGTAACCGGAAGTTTTAGGAAGATAACCAAAAAATAAAGAAAAAAAAATTAAAAGAATAGAAGAAAACAAAAAGAAAAAAAAATAAGAAAAGATGGAGAAAACCAAAACAATAGGAAGGAGGGAAAAATGGTGAGAAGGAGAAAAGAAGGAAGAAGGAAAAAATCAAAGAGCCTCAAAGAAAAGGGAAGAGGAAAAAATAGTTTAAGGGACCCAAAGGCTTGGGGAAAAAACCCTCACCATCATTTGGCAAATTAGCCATAACCCAAAACAAGGGGAATTCAATCTAGGCTAATTAGGTAGTATTTGCATCGTTGAAATTAGTTTAGAGGCTCACTTATTGAGATCATGCACACACATGTGGCATGGAGTCAAAGTTTAGATTTAGATATTCCTTGGTTAGTGGGACACCCACTTGTGTTAAATGCAAGGGTGGCTAGTGATTTTTTAGTTTTTTAGTTACTATTGTTTAGTGTGACCATTAATGTGCCCACCCAAAATTGGCGGCTGTGAACGACGAAGGGAACGACCTTGGGAACAAGAAGGGAGCAAGGGCTTTGGGGTTACCCCCCTTGGAGGCGCTCATTCGAAGGTGTGTGAGATAGGAGTTAGAGAGGCGTGTGTGTAGAGAGAGAGAGAGAGGTAGGGTCCAGATTTCCCCCTCTTGTGGGCTGGAATTTAACTCAATCGTTACGAAAATTAGCGAGTAGATAGATCAGAGCGTGGGCTTCCCAACAAGCTCAAGAGCGCGCGGTTTGGAGCTGTGACGACGAAGATACGAGCTGCGGAGTGAGGACGACCAGCTGGAGGATCAGCGGCGGATCTCACTTGTCCTCAGATTTCCCCTTGTCAATCGCACAGTTCTTGTCCGATGAAGCTTAGATTTTAGGCGTAGATAGATCAGCGCGTTGGCTTTCCAACAAGCTCAAGAGCACGCGGTTTGGAGCTGTGACGACGAAGATACGAGCTATGGAGTGAAGGCGACCAGCTGGAGGATCAGCGGCGCACCACACACGGCCTCGGGTTTTCCCTCGTCAGTCACGGAGTTCCGGTCCAATCGAGTTGGTCTTTTAGGTGTAGATAGATCGAAGCGTTGGCTTTCCAACAAGCCCAAGAGCGTGCGGTTTGGAGCTGCAAAGACGAAGATACGAGCCGCGGAGCAAGGGCAACCAGCGGATCTCAAACGGCCTCGGTTTTTTCCTTGTCAGTCACGGAGTTTTGCTCCAATCGAGTTGAGCTTTAAGGTGTAGATAGATTAGAGCGTTGGCTTTCCAACAAGATCAAGAACGTGCGATTTGGGACTGCGACGACGAAGATACAAGCCGTGGAGCGAGGGCGACCAGCTGGAAGATCGGCGGCGGATCCCATAGGTCCTCGGTCTTTCCCTTGTCAGTCACGGAGTATTGCTCCAATCAAGTTGATTTTTCGGGTGGAGAGAGATCAGAGCGTTGGCTTTCCAACAAGCCCAAGAGCGTGCGGTTTGGAGCTGCGAAGACGAAGATACAAGCCGCGGAGCAAGGACGACCAGCTGGAGCAACCGGCGGCGGATCCCACGCGGCCTCAGTTTTTCCCTCGTCAGTCACGGAGTTCTAGTTGTATTAAGCAAAGATTTTAGGAATAGATAGATTAGGAAGTTGGCTTTCCAACAAGATCAAGAACGTGCGGATCGGAGTTGTGACGACGAAGATATCGGCTGCAGAGTGAAGAGCACCAAGAAGAGGAAGACGACCACAATCACAAGAACGAACACAAACACGGCAGAGGGTGAATTGAGCGGGATCAGGGAGCCTTCTTCCTTTCCCAATTGATTCATTATTCTCTTGATTGCATGTGGAGAAGGAACCCTAAATTGTCTAGTTAAAAACACTACGCGGAAGCGCTGCCAAATTTTCACTAGGATTAGGGTTTTGTTATAAATTCAACCAATTGGTGGTTTAATTGTCATTAGTAAGGTTGGAATGGGATTACTTGTGTGAATGCATGTGAATGTGTAGTGCATGATATTAAATGAATGCATATGTTAAGTGAACACTGCTGGTCGTTGGCTGTGGGTCTAGGATTGAATCAAATGGTTAATTGAAGGCTGCCATCGTGTTAAGCAAGAAAAACTAATAAGAATACAAAAAAAAAACATAGAAAACGGAGCCATAAGGCAAAAGATAAAGAGGTTCAAAGTCCGGCAATAAGTCAAAGATATAATTCATCCCTAATGCACTCATGATAGATAAAACATTGCGTTAAACACATCATGAACCGCTGCGATCTAAATGGGAGGTATGCATGTATGTCTTGATTGTTGATTGAACAAGGGGCTGAATCCCTCAAAGTAGGATCTTGTGTTCAAGATAAGCTTCCCACTAGGGGGGGTTTATTTGGCTCACACACCTTGCCATACATCCTTTCCCAGCTGCGTTAAACTCCTTGTATTTATTTATAACCGGTGTTTAGGTTTATGAAACCCTAATTCTAATTTAATTTGAGCACCGCTTCCGTACGATCGTCGTGGATAGTAAAATTAGGGTTCCTTCCTACTACATGCAACAACGAGGATAGTTAACAAGTTCGAGAGAGGAAGAAAGCTCCCTCATCCAACTAAATTCACCCTCTGCCTTTTGATGGTGACCTCGATCGTGTTCGTCACTCGTCTCCTTCTCGCTAGCTGTGATCCTCTTCAAGATGTTGCTCTTCTTCTGCTGGTGATCTGCTTGAAATCGTTCTCATCTTTGTCTCCCTGGTCTTGCTCTTCTTCTGCTCGTGATCGTGCTTGTCTTTGTCTCTCGGGTGTGTTCTTCTTCTGCTCGTGATCTGCTTGTGATCGTTCTCGTCTTCGTCACCCAGGAATTGCTCTTCTTCTGCTCGTGATTGTGCTCGTCTTCGTCTCCCTCGTGTGTTTTCCTTCTGCTCCTGATCGTGCCCGTCTTCGTCTCCCTCGTATTGCTCTTATTTTGCTCGTGATCTGCTCGTCATCATCTCCCTGGTGTTGCTCTTCTTCTGCTCGTGATTGTGCTTGTCTTCGTCTCCCTGGTGTTGCTCTTTGTCTGCTCGAGATGTACTCGTCTCCGTCTCCCTAGTGTGCTCTTCTTCTGCTCGTGATCGTGCTCGTCTTCATCTCCCTGGTGTTGCTCTTCTTTTGCTCGTGATCTGCCCGTGATCATGTTGGTCTTTGTCTTCCTGGTGTTGCTCTTCTTCTGCTCGTGATCGTGCTCGTCTTCGTCTCCCTGGTGTTGCTCTTCTTCTCCTCGTGATCGTGCTCGTCTTCGTCTCCTTGGTGTTGCTCTTCTTCTGCTCATGATCTGCCCATGATCATGTTGGTCTTCGTCTCCCTCGTGTTGCTCTTCTTCTGCTTGTGATCGTGCTCGTCTTCGTCTCCCTATTGTTGCTCTTCTTCTGCTCGTGTAACCTAATTCAATCTCCCTGCACTAGCCGGGGCTTCCGGTCTCCCTATTACGAGTGGATAGGAGGGAATTCTTTTCACAAAAAATCCCCTCCTGGCCGAGGCTTCCGAATCTCTCTCTCAATCTCTGCAGCCCACTCGTAGTACATTCCCCCCAATCTCCTACGAAAATGAGCTCCCCTTGTGGGGGTAACCCCCAGGGCCTCTTGCTCCCCCTGCGTTCCCCAAGGTCATTTACCTCAATTCTTTGGCATGCATAAGCCGCCATCTTGGCTGCCACTACTAGTGGCACCTTTAAAAAACATTATCCTACCCACTAAATCCTTCTAAGCCACCCTTGTAATAACTAGGGAGGTGTCACTACTAACCTAGGAATATTCTACTAATATTTTAACCTTATGCCACATGATGTGCGCATGATCAACAATAAGTGAGCCCCTCTAACTAACTCAAGGGTTCTAAACTCACCTCTATCTACCTAAATTGAATTCCCCTTGCATGGGGTTATATCTAATTTAATTAGTGGTTGGTGGGGGTTTTGCCCAAGCCATTTTGAATTTTTGACCCTTCTTGACTATTTTTTAATGGGCTTTTAAAGCCTCATTCTTTTTTCTTCCTTCTCACCATCATTCTTCCATCTACTCCTATTTTAATCGTGGTTAGATCACCGTGGCTACTTTGCGGTCTCCAAATTGGTAGGAGGTAAATTGTTCTCCATCCCTTCTCTTTTAACTTTTCTATTGTTTTTTTTTTTTAACCTTTTTTTTTTCTTTCTATTTATTTTTTGGTTAACCACGTAAAAATCTTGGTTGCCATATTGTGGCTCCCAAATTAAGAATTAGTGGATGAAAAAGGCCAATTGGCCATTTTGGTCAAAAATCATGGGCTAATCCAATTGGTTAACCCATTTCTACTAGTCATTTACCTCAACGCATACGTTGTGTGATCCATTCGCCACCATGAGCCATTTTTGCAGCTCACACATGGTGGCCATCCGGGACAACTCGAAGAGGCGGAAAACGTCAACTCTTGCTCTTGTGCGCACGGTCAAGTCCCATCTCTTTGTGACTAAATAAACTACAGCCGTAAAAAGAATTGAGAGGCCCCAATTATGTGAAGGTTGTGAGCAAATCACACCTTGTACTCCTTGCATCGGTTTCCCGATGTTCTTGTTGAGAACTCCTCGCCATTTAAGGTTTAGAGTTGAACGGAATTGTTGGAGAAGACCTCCTTCACGAGATAGGGTCCCAACTACAAGGCATCAAATTTGCCTGGAAAATTCAATCTCCTCGCGTCTTGGAGGAGGACTAGCATTCCTGGTCTTTGTGACCGGACCTTGTTCCGTTTGTTGAAGGCAATTTTCCTTCGATGTTGAATGGCTTCCATGTTCTGGGTGCTCCACCTGCGCATCTGATCGAGCACCTTTAAGCGTTCTAAACGATCGGCTAAGGACGTGGCCATGGACCACCGTTCGGCCACAACCACTCGTAGAGAGGGAATCTCGAACTCTATTGGCAACATGGCTTTAATGCCAAATACCAACAAAAAGGGCGTAGCGTGCGTGGTGACTTTTAAGGTGGTTCGTCAGGCCCATAATGCGGCGGGAAGTTTTGTGTCCCAATCCTTCTAGGAATCGGTGATCGTCATGCTCAAGATGTTCACCAAGGTTTGGTTGACCCGTTTAGTGTGCCCATTGGTTTGAGGGTCATAAGGGGTGGTTTCACGGTGATTGATCTTGAACCGGGTGGTCATGGCTTCAATCATCTCGTTCAAAAAGTGTTTCCCCCTATCACTAATGAGGATCTTGGGACAACCAAACCGGGTGATGATTTATTCGAACAAAAACTTGGCCGCATGATTAGCATCATTGGTTTTCACAGCTCGAGCCTGGGCCCATTTGGTGAGGTATTCGGTTGCCACGACTATGTGCTTCATTCCATTAGATGAGCTAGGATGCACCTCTCCAACGTAGTCAATACCCCATTTCTCGAATGGGACCAAGGACAAGGATACATGCAAGGGCATGTTCATACGAAGGTCATTTCAGGCATACCGTTGACAAGCGTTGCATCGCTTAGTGTACTCGTGGGCATCTTGTAACAATGTGGGCCAATAGTAGCCTGTGCGAAGGACCTTCTGGGCCGTCAAGGTCCCTGAGAAGTGCCCACCACACGCGCTGTCGTGGCAAGCTGAGAGGATCGTAGGGATTTCCACAGACGACACACATCGACGTAGCATGCCGTCGACCCCACGACGGTACAACTTGCCTCCTACTATGGTAAAGTGGCGGCTATGAAGGCGAACCTTCCTACGCTCGTTCTTTGACAACGAGTCCAATAGAAGATGTGTGGTCAAGAATTCGGCCACTAGATTGTACCATGAGGGGATGGAAGATACCTTGAACAAGTCCTCATCTATCATGGCCTCATCAATGGGGACTACACCGGTTTCCTCTGAGAGACGAGAGAGGTGTTCGCCTTGAAGGTGCGTCCATCCCGGGTGGTATTCAACCGTGTAGTCAAACTCTTCCAAAAGAAAGACCCACCTTGCTAAATGGCCACTTAAACCGGCCTTGTTAACGAGGTACTTGATGGCCATGTGGTCCACGTAGAACACCACGGGGTTGAGTAATAAGTAATGGCGGAATTTCCAGACCGAAAAGACCATTGCCAAACACTCACGTTCGGTGGTGGTATAGTTCTTTTCTGCGGGGTTTAATTGCCTACTTGCAAAGGCAATGGGTTGATCCTTGCCATTAAGGCCCACCGGTTGGCACAAGGTACTTCCTATTGCCACCGCCGAGGCGTCAGAAAAAATGTGGAATGGCAACTCCCAATTCGGGGGCCTCAAAATCGGGTAGGTGGTTTACTCTTTCTTGAAAATTTCAAAGGCTTCTTGGCAATTTAACGTCCACTCAAACCTCACGTTCTTTTGGATGAGTCTTGTGATAGGCATGGACTTTGTGGCATAGTCATGGATGACCTCTCTATACCACCCTATATGTTCCAGGGTTTTTTGAATCTCCTTGACGTTCGTGGGGGGGTTTAACTCCAGATTACCCTCACCTTGTCGGGGTCCGGCTCTCTCCCCTCCTTGAAGACCACAAATCCTACCAAGACTCCATTTTCTACGGTGAGGAAGATCTTCTCGGGATTGAGTGCAATACCGGTGCGCCTACACCGCTCGAAGCTTTGCTTCACGCATGCAAGGTGGTTGTCCTTCGTGGACTGGGTGCTAAAGTCATCAATGAACACCGTCATTGACTTGTGTAAGAGGTCTGAGAAGGCATAGGTCATGGCCCTCTGGAACGCGGAAGAGGCATTACATAGTCCAAAAGGCATGACCAAGTGTATGAACGTGCCCCATAGGGTAGTGAAGTCAGTCTTGTGGTAGTCCTCCGGGGCAATGGAGATTTGATTGTAGCCCAAGTAACCACCATGAATGTGTAAAGCTTGTGACCGACTATCTCCTCCAGAATGGTGTTGATGAATGGCAAGGGAAAGTGATCTTTTTGGGTGTGGTGGTTTAGTTTCCTATAGTCAATGCACACCCGTAGCTTCCCATTTTTCTTTTTAACCAAGACCATGGAGGAAACCCAATCGGATATCTCCACGGGTTTAATGAACCCCGCTTGAAGTAGCTTCTCCAACTCGGCCTTGACAATGAGCTGTAGGTTAGGGTTCATACGCCGCTCTATTTGTCTTATGGAAGTGGTGCCGGGGAGAAAGGGAATGTGGTATTGTGTCACCGCCCGGGGAATGCCCTTAAGGTCCTTGTATAACCACGCAAAAATGTCCCGAAACTCCACTACTAGTGATTTGTACTTCACCATCTCCTCCTCGGTCAATCCAACACCCTCCTTTATACTACGGATTTCCTCTTCTTCATGAGAGACCGCCATCAACTTCCAATCATCGTGATGTACGTGTGGCTGTTGAGTGGGTCCCTTGTACCAATCATTCGGGACTTGGGGGTATGTTGCCCCCAAACCACTAGCTAGAATGCTGGTGGATGTCCTTCTCAAGTAGAGAGATGGGTTGAGAGTGCCCTCCTCCATTAAAACCTCCAACTTTGTCCCTTGTATACCATCGACATCCATTCCAAACACTGCTGCGGGTTCCTTAGTCATCTAGGAACACCATATTCATTATATTGGGAGATTTCCAGGGATTTAGGAGGTACATGCTCTTGAGGAATCCAAATATTTTACCGTAGTGATGAAGCAAAACATGATTAGAATAGAAGTACAACACCATATTTGTAAGATAATATGAAGATGTTAGGCAAACAGTACCCAAATGGGAGAATCAAATGAACTAATATCTTTAATTGCAGACTTTATTTATAATATGATAGAAGTAATCCATATACAAAACATGCATCATCCTTTCCATGCAGAAAAAGCCTTTTACTAGGACCAAAAACATACACATTAATTACTAGTCAATGCACATTCAGGTATAGCCAAGCTGAATGTGCACTTGTACCACTGAGATCATAAATCTACTTGATCTTCTCCACGTCACTAGAATTAGATTTACTCAGCTCATCCCTACCCCTCTGAAGTTCATCTTTGCGGCTGTAACCGGTACATGGCATTTGACTAGCACGTATATGTTCTTGCAGTCGTTGGCGTTGCATTCGTTGATTCCAAGTAACAACAGGCACAGGAAGCGAGTGGCGACGGCGAGAGTGACACCTCGAGTTTTGGTTTAAACTATGCTTTGGGGAAGCACTTTGACGCTGTATTGTCGGTCGAAGCTCCTAGCAAAAGAGACCACAAAAATCAGCTTAAACCAAGCTGAATATGTAGCCACACATGTCAAAAAAATACAAACACCATGACGTGGAATCCATTCAAATGATTATGCCCAATTTAGGTGTTCATGAAACGTGCAAAATCAAAACAATGTTGATTAAGAGGAGAAGATACAACACATTAAACAATAACAAAAAATATGACCAACCTCAATAGTAGAATGCGTTTTCCCACTTACAGATTGAAGCTTGTTCTCATCATTTCCAACCGTTGCAACAGGCCGACACGTAGTAGGAATTGTGGGCATTTTCTTTGATGGCACCGTCGTAGGTGGTTGAATTACACCAGCAAGTGTTTGAAGCGCGTGATCCTATGACGTAGGGTCAAAGGGAGTTAAAATGCAACTTGTGCATATTTAGCTCTATTCAAGCTGAATGTGCACATTGCCAAAAAAAGACCTAGGACAAATACAGAGAAGGGAAGGGGGGAATACCATGCTTCTCGGGGGAAGAGACAATGATTTCTCACGTCCGCGAACAAGCACTTGGTCACCTTTCCCACAAATCCTATCAACACCGGGGGACCCCAAAATTTGACGAGGTTGAAGAATAGAACGGGAGGCAATCTTTCGAATGCAAAATTTTGGTGGGGGGCTATTTACTGCATCTTCTTCAATTGGAGCCATCGAAGAGTCCATCAAATAATCAGCTGCTCCACGAGAGTACAAATCATTTTGATTTCTTGGAATTTGATATCCACAATCTTCAGACTTCAAAACAAAAATCCATGGTGGCAATACAATAGTTTACTTGAGAAAATGGTGAACGGCTTTTTTTCAAACATGTAAGCAATGAGAGAACAAAAACTTACAAACTCAACAATAACAAACAAACAATTACAATCAAATATCAAAGAACTGGCAACTGCCACTTGAATTACAAGATATGTATAGTATAACACATCACGACAATTATGTTTGATACCAGTGAACTACTTTGAATTTGCGAGCCCATCAGATATCATAATCGCGTGCGTTAATTCTATGTATTCTAAGCTATATGGATCCGAGCAAACTGTCGGACGACCAAAGGGATTCTCTTGCCGAAAAGATTGCAGCCCTAACTCTGTAATACTATGGAGCTTTTGGAGCCACGGAAGCAAGACATTGAGAAGGAACTTATCGTTCCATCCATCCCCTTTGTAGGACCAAGTATCCGCAAGAAGCACATTCTCCGGATTATTAAGGACGTGCTTGTACGGGCTGTCATCTATGATGATGGTATTCTCCTTCGTAAAGGATCCACCGTTTTTTATAAAAAGGTCTTTCGACAACGTCTTCAGAAATACCTCCTTATCCGAGTTCTTAACCTTCAGATATTGAGGTACATTATGTATCACAGCAGTTACGACTCTCCTACAATGCTCTTGTCCAAATATAACTTTTGGTGAGACTGCTTTCGGGAAGAGGTAATTGACGATGCTACTAGTGGTGTTCAATTTCATCGAACTCCTAACCGATATCGATGCAAACTTGGAAACAACGTCCAAAAATACCTTGCAGCGAGGACGAACATACACTAGCTTTGGGCCGACCTTGGCTGGAACCTTTACTGAGTGTGGCAGAGAACATGCATTGAAGGCTTGCGTAGCAGACCTCAAGCGGAATTCCTCGCACACACACAATATACCGTTCAAGTCAAACACAATGTTTAACCACGGTTTGACCACTCTAGGGGTTGAACGAGAAACACGGACTACGGCGCTATGAACGCTCTCCAGTGGCTCGACCACCTGGAATTCAGATGGGAAAGAGTGGAGGTACATGTTACTAAACATTAAACAATATATAACAATAGAGCACAAAATATTATACGAAGAAGGAAGCACTGCAAAAGACAGCACAATCTTTTTGGCCATGAAGTGGTGAGATTAAAGTTATACCTGTGAATTGATGGCCAAAGTAGCATCAATGGGCTTTGCACCAACCAGAGGAGGATGCTGAGAAGAGCCAGCATCATCTTTTACGAAATCAACTTCGAGGCTTAGGGCATATGAAATTCAGCAAATTTGATTATAGGTTATGAACAAACATGCCCCAAAAATGCAACGACACTTGATACTAAACAAGATCAACATTCAGCTCGACTCTAACTGATTGTGCAAGTGTATGAGTACTCAACAATTGGATGCACAAGGGAGAGGACAACTTGAATTTCAACATGATGTACACAGAGGGAGAACAACATGATATACACAAAGTAATGCATATTCAGCTCGAGTCGAGCTGAATATGCAATAGAAGTAACAATGACTTTAGGAGAAGGACTGAACGTAACAAAACAGAGAGAGATATACTACTATTTATCTGCAGTACATTTAATTCAACTTAAGTGTAGTCTATAAAGAAAAAATAAATGGATCAAGACGTAAACAACATACAACGAAGGGAAGTGATTAAAGAGATTTGAAATGGAAGCAACATCGAATTTACTCAACCAAGGTTTAAAAGGACAATAAACATCCAAGATTCTTTACAAACTTAAGTTAATGTACGAAAATAATTGGGGAAACATAATTAACAACAACAAGAATACTCGATATACTAGTTCTCATCGAGAATTCCACCTGAACAGTGTCCTGGAGATGCTTGAGTCTTGCTCGGTGTGTTGACTTCATTAGCAACTTCTGTCTCTTCCACCGGGATCACATTGATTGGCTGAACACTGGGATCGGCGGAAACCATGCGCTCGGCTCCAACATAGGCTATCGCTTGTGGCGGTGAAAGAGGAGAAGACGTCTTCGGATCCGATGTCAGCAAAGACTGTTGGACAGACGTCTCTCCAAACGAGGGGACCGTCTCTATAACAGTAGGGCCTTGAGACAATGGTCTTGCAGCCGGCTCAAGAGCTGAACCTAAAATATGCTCTATCGGCTTGGACTGCGGTGGCAACATATGTTCGAACCTTGCAAGCATAGAGGCAATCATCGCTTGCGTGTTCCGCTCCATGACGGCTTTCTGCGCTGCAAGGAGCTCATTTTGGCGCTCTTCCTGCCGTCTTGACAACTCTTGGTTGAGCCTCTCCTGCTCCTCAACCTTCTTTAAGAGCATCTTGACCTTCAATGCCATATAGGCTTGTGCAGTGGGAGGGGACGTGGATAGCGCGGGCGAGTTAACCATCACAGGAGTTCGTTGGCGCTTGTGCGGGGGGATGGTGCAGAAGCCATCACTTCAGCGTCATCGTCAGTATTTCCACCTGAGGAATCAGCCCTACTCTGCGACCGAATCTTGGATGGACCAGCACCACTTGCAATCACACTGGACCGACAAAGAGCAAGATCCTCATAATCATTTGCACAAAATACGCCAGTCTCTGCACCTTTATTAACGCGAGCAGAAGCGGGGTCTGATGGCTCAGCTACCGCAACATCTGACCTCGTAACATCCACAGTAGGTTGCTCATCATCATCTTCCCCATTATCATCGACGTCATCAACTCGTCTCTTTCCCTTACCCTTACCACGAGGGGGCTTAACAGGATATTTTGTCTCGTCAACTGGATAACCGTTGGCAACGAAATCCACTTTGCATAGAGACAAAGCCAACTTGGCCTTGCTTTCGTACCGTTCACTCTCAGAAGTCTTGCAGATGCAGGCACACCCTAGAGATTCGATCTGCAAGGCACACCAGAGACACTGGCAATCAATCAAACTAATTCAAGCGACATATATTTGCATTCCATGAAACTACACTACTTGCATATTCAGCTCGACTCGAGCTGAATATGCAACTCAGAACTAATGATTGAGAAGCACTTGCATATTCAGCTCGAGTCAAGCTGAATATGCAAACATGAGAGCTCGGCAGAAATTCTTACCATAGATGCAATAAGAAACTTTGAGCCTCCAAAGGCAGAGAAGACTAAGTCCCCGGGTTTGCACCATTCTTTGAGTACTTGAAAGTAGAACTCCATCGTGAACTCAGTAGTGTTTACACGATACTCCAACTCGTTGTACTTGCAGGCCTTGGTGTTTGCAACATGAAGCGGATAGACATACTCCTTTGTAACTAAGTTAGAGCGAGCTAATGGCTTACGGACTAGCCAAAGAAGTTCCACAAAATCTTTCGACAACTTGTTGCCTAAGGGCAGATCATCGAGCCGCTCATACTTACCAGGAATGTATGCCGAACTATATGTCACGTATTCGTCCGCAAATGGGGACTTCTCGGTTATGGAGCTGATCTGAAATCGATCAATGCAAGCCGAGGCTTTTTGCGGCGGGGATCCCATGTGTTTTCAGGCCACACACCTAACGCATCATTGACGATGTTGTACTTCCGGATGTATGCAGACCCGGACGCTTCTTCAAAGTATTGGCGCTTGTCCAAGAACAACTTAAACCAAGCTTTCGCGTACGGCGATAGCTCCTCCGCAGACTTGTTCTTGCTCCGAAGCTATCGCGCCTCAGTGAAGAATGCCTCACCGGGTTGATCGACAAGCACCCTCATGGTTGCGGATGAGACGTGATATTCACGCTTAAAATGCTTCCAGTTTCCAGGAACAAAATTTTTGTTTGCATCAAAAAATGCAAGACTAGGCTTTAGTTTCTGCAACTCCCCACGAACGACGTTCTTCCTCTTGCGCCGCTCAATCCATTCCAAAGCCGTGTAGTTACTATCCAATACGTTGGTTGGTGTCTTGATGGCCACCTTCGGGTACTACAGTCGCCGTTTTGGTCCGCTGTGGTTCAAAATGTGGTTCAACAACTTCACATGATCTGCATCAGTGAGGCCATTGAGCCACTTGAAGAACTCTTGATTCAGACCACCATCCTTCGTTGGCGTCGACTTGAGGTTGTCTTTGAATTTGCAGAGGGATTGGTGTCAACGTCAATCAAGTCCCCTTGAGCACTTGCGGCCATTACATCTCGCCAGAGATTGAAAGTAGAATCAGGCGACGTGATAATCTTGACCTCATTTGAGAGAGCTAGCTAAGGAACCTGACTAGATTTGCTAGCATATTGTTGGTTCTTTGCAACATCAATGTAGGCAAATCGACGTTGAATAGCCTCAATGAACACCTGTAGGAGGCGCAACGATTGTGTTAGTAAAAGTGAACAATTGTAGACAAAGGTGTGCATATTTAGCTCGAGTCGAGCTGAATATGTATATGCAAGGGTTTGCATATTTAGCTCGACTCGAGCTGAATATGCAATCGCAATCAAGATTGCTTACCTTATACGCCTTGTCGTTGGCTCTTGGAGCTCCACGACCACCAGGCGTATTCTTCTTCTGTGGTGGAATTGAGCTACCTAGATTGGTCCATGTCGACCGTGCGGACAGGATGTTGGTCGACCACGTTGGCTTGAAGATGGACAAGTGATTGACTCAGTTGTAGAATGCTGAGACCTTATGCAGCTTCTCTTTGTCATTGGACCATACGACAAAGCACTTCCACACGCGAAAGTGCTTGACTGTGGTCTCATCAATAGATTCATCCGCCATCATCACTAAACTGGCCGCCACGCTATGTTGGCCATTTATGATGTAGAACTTTCCCTTTCGAATGTCTTCCCAGTCTCCATCAGGCTTCTCGTTTGTGATCGGCATTACGCAAAGCGTCTGCTTGATGGATTTATCGGGCATGTGGATGAGGTAATTCATTACCACGTCGATGCCCTTCTTCTCAAAGGCCCGAATTGTCCAGTCCTCTAGTGCTGGTGATAACTGCCGCACGTCCAGCTCCTTCTTCATGTCAGGGTCGTAGAAGAAGCAGTCCTAGCAATCTGTCCAGAACTTTTCGTACACCTCGGATGCATTCCCGTAGTCAATGGCTTCTCCAAGATGCAACTCGTGGGGCAGATCGGTGATCGCAGAGACAATGTTGGCCTCACTGTCTGGATTACCAACTTCTTGGTTCTTTGCACTAGATTTTAGTGCTCTTCGAGTTAAAGCCTCCGGAGCAAGTGATCGACGCTGCCTCTTTGGTGGCGTTGGGTTTGCAGACAACGACTTTCTCGGATTTGCCTTGCGAGTTCGAGCCGCTGCAGTCCTCTGTCCAGTGTTACCGCCTTGGCTAACGTTGCCACTCTCGGTCCTACGAGAGACCTCCACCGGAATCATCTCAGATGAGGTCTGCGAGTTTTGAAGAACCTTCATCGCCATTGCATGGAGGAGACTTGTCAACTTCAATGACAAAGCTTTAGCGCGAAGTGGCCCACCAATGCTGCTCTTCCAGTAATCTTCGTCATGCTGTTTGAGGATGTCCTTCTTTATTGACTCAAACAATGAGTTCTCAATACTGTCGAGAAAGGGATCAAGGCTGAAGACTGGAGTCATGCAGTCGATGAGAACCGTGTATTGAAAACTGCTTTTAGTTGTCGTCTCACTTTTAACCACAAGGAACTTCTTGTGGTGGTCAAACTCGATTATCTTCTCATTCAGTGAAACGTGCAAGAACATATCCATGCCTCGAAATTTGTGAGTCAACACCAAGCTGTTAGAGTGACCGATATGTTCGAACTCCCACGCCTCATGTCTCTCTGGATCTCGAAGCTCGTAACAGTTGAGTAACTCGTGCTCCTCTCCGTCGTCGGACTCGATCGCAAAACTTGTTGGTTTATAGTATTGCTCCAGGACCTCTTGGTCGTTCATTGGATTTCTGCAATAGAGTCCATAAGTGAAGTCAGATATTTATTATGCGTACTTAATGCATTACAATTTTTTCTCATTTTTGCATATTCAGTTCCAGTCGAGCTGAATATGCAATACAACGCTTAATTGCACAGGTGTGGTTTTGTCAAGAAGTTTCAAATCTTGTATTATCACTTGCGAGTGTTTGAAGTTTTTTACCATTTCTATTGCACATTTAGCTTTACTTGAGCTAAATGTGCACACAAAGCCTATTTGGAATGCTCATTCGGCTCGTGTCGAACTGAATGTGCTGATAAATATTAATGTAACGCCCATGAACTAATGAAGTGAACGTGCATATTCATTTCGAGTCAAACTGACTGTGCACAGAAAGCTTAGTAGACTATACATATTCAGCTTGAGTCGAGCTGAATATGCACTCATAGCTGAAATTAAGATGCACATTCAACTCGGCTCTAGCTGAATGTGCACATTATGATCAATCATTTGCGCACATACTAATGAGCCGGAGTGCATATTCAGCTTGAGTCCAGCTGAATGTGCACACAAAGCTCATTATACACTGCACATTCAGCTCGAGTCGTGCTGAATATGCACATCATTCATCGGCCTTATAGGGTTAAGCAATGTGCATATATGGAGGGAGGAAAAAATTCTATCCAATTTAATTTTCGGTGATAGCCAATATAATTACAATTTGAATCCAAGTGATTTCATACTTTTTCGATGAAATGTAAATTCTTTGTGAATTCTCTAAGTGTGTTGCCTTTTTTAGCCGGCGACTGCTAATAGGTACCCCCAACAGTGCCGGCGAAAAGTACGGGATTCTTTTGAGTCGCTAACCTTCACTTGGAGCTAAATAGGTGGTAATGGGATGGAAGTCAGTTGGATATACCCTAATTTTATTGGTGTTGATTATGAGTTCTCATTGGATACAAGGGGTTACCTTATCCATTATCTTCCAAAATGCAACTGAGTTAAAACTGTAATATATGGGTTTTACACAAATCTCATCTTAGGAAGACCAAAGCAGCTAAAATTTGGATATCAGCCTAAAATTTCTCATTTCAATTCATAATTTGTCCATTTGATTTGGTTCTTTAAAGTGAATTTTGGATTTTCAACCGTAAGATCTTAAAATAGACTTCCATATAAACATGCCTTAAACTTTTGGTTGCAATTCACCGTACAGATTGATAGATTTTAGTGTTTAAAGTCAAAACAATGGTTGATTTTCTTCCCTGCGTTGAGTACATCAGCAGACTTTGACTTCACTTTGTATCAAATTTTTGCATTGTACAAGGTCTAAATCTTTTACCATTGTCTTAAGCATGATGTTATTTGCCAACACACCAATTTTTAGAGGTAGAAAAGGGGTGTAGCATATTCAAAACAAGTGTGCAAGGAGTGGAGGTTCAATGATTGCCATTTCACGTTTTATTTTGTGTACTACGTATGTATTCAAATGATAATCCAAACGGTCAATAAGAAGGTTTTCACCACATATTGTTGTTGAAAAAACAAAAAGTGAAAAATTTGAAGATCTCTAGGTCTTATGTAGAAAAGATGAAGAATTTTTCCCCCGTTGCCCGACAATGTGTGAAAATGTTTGACTTAGAATAAAATGCCTCTTTACATTAAAGACAAGATTTTTTATTGAAAATTTCCAAAAAGGAAATATTCTTTATATGTGTGAAAAATCTCAATGTCAATAGAAACTTTTGTCAAAAAAATTTGAGGTGCCCGGTGTTCCCACTTTTGGCTTTAAGTGGTACTAACTTTCAAACCACAAATCCAAAAAATAAAATAAAAACATGTCTACGAAGCTCTTATCAGAGGCAATCTAGAATAAAAAAATTAGAGAAAAAAGAATTTTTTCGAATTTTAGGAACCTTCCCAAAATCAGAAATCCCCCCGAAGGAGACTCTGGTCCTTTAGGGGTTAATACAAATGTTATTAATTCCTTCATAGTAGAATTTGGCTTTGAAGTGATGGTGAAGACTATTTTGGACATGTTGTTATTGAATGGGCCCATTGCAACTTTACATGATGAATGACAATCTTACAATATGAAAAGAAATTGCCATTATTATATACAATTTGTGTTATATACATTTTGCACCTACTCTATAGGCTTGTAAATATCATACTCAAAAACTTCCTGTAGTGAACGCAAATCAAAGACACTGGGATTATACAATATATATTTTTTAATTTATTTTTTTTGGAAGATTTATGATTAAACAATTGAGTTACAATATTTAATCTTCTTCTTTTTGTGATAGCACATATATAAAAACCAAAAATGTAATTTCAAAGTTTTTATATGTTCAAAACAATTTATATTATTTAAAAGACATGCATAGATTTTGGCCTAATAGCAATATCATGGATAAAATAGTGAGTTTAAATAAATATCTAAGTAGATTGGAATCTAGTGAATGGATGAGGGGGCTTCAAATTAAAAATCTAATTTTGAAAAGTATCAAATATCTTTCATGGATTGAGAATCCTAATCTATTGTGAAACGAAACTTCAATAATGAGATTGTATTTTTAAATACATACTAGCAGTTGGCGCTTGCTTTGCAACGCATTAGTTCAACCATTTTAATGTAGTTTTTATATCACAAAATATATTAAAAAAAAAGGTAACAACAATCTACATAAAATATAAATATGTCTTTGAAACCTATGCATGAATTTTAATAATGTAATAGAATAGAATAGAAGAAAAAAAATTAGGTTTTAGATTTTTTGCATTTTAACATGGAATTTCAAAAATGTTATGAACGTCAAATTTGTAATCAAGAGTTTCAAATTTATTTTGGATAAGCACAAATTGCAACACACAAATGCAAATTTCACACACCTACAAACTCAACTTTTAATTACAATCTCAAATTCACACATCCACAAACTCAATTTGTAATTTCAATCTCCACAACTCGAATATGCAATTTTGGAACTCCAACTTTGTATGCCAACCTCCAAGATTACAAACTATATATTTAAAATATTATATTTGAGTCCAATTACAAAATAATAGTTTGTAATATACCAACTTTGTATGACAAAATAATAGTTTGTAATATACCAATTTTGGAACTCCAACTTCACAACTTTTTTACTCCAACTTTACAACTCATCATTTACAATTCAATCTTTTAGTGCTTAACTAAAAAAATATTTTGAACGTCAAATTTGTAATCAAGAGCACAAATTGCAACACTCAAATGCAAATTCATCACACCCAAAAACTCAAGCTAATGCTTTGCAACACATGAGTCCAATTATTTTAATGTATTTTTTTATATTACAAACTATATTTTTTAAAAAGTAACATGATTCACTACGCGGTTGATTGCGCAATTAACTGCGCGGTTGACTATATCGCTCCTATAGTTCACTGCACGGCTGACTGCGCGATTGATCACTGTGTGGTTCACTGCGAGGATTATGATTTTAGTAGTATGATGCAATAAGTCATTGATTTTGAAATTGAAGGTTCTTCAATCATATCAAAGCTACCTCAAATGATCATTGTTTATTCCTAGGATATATCAAATTCCTACGGTTGGACAATAGGACTCCAAATTTCTTTGAAATTTAACTATAGATTTCTAAAAGGAAAAAATGTGCAATTGATCAAGAATTTATAATCATTGAAATTTATCATTACCGTACCTAGTGGTCGCTTCAACACCTCTAAGTCAAAAGAATTATTTTCCTTTGTCCCAATGATTTGGACATAGTGGATTTCACCTAAGTATTACATGGGTATCACCTATGCATTATAGGGGTAGCACCTTAACATTACATGGATAACCACCTGGACAAAAAGTTTATACTTTCATCCATTTTATATGAATTATGTACAAAAGCAACCACATTACATTGTTTTGGTCAAATTCAACAAATCATTTCCATTATTTGAATAATCTATATCATGATTTTTATTTTATTTCAACACATTTGATTGTAGTATTGATAAATGAAAATATAAATAAAATTAAACTTGTTGTACACTTCTTTTTAAAGGTCATCTTTTAAATCCAAAGAGTCATTAATAATTGCCATTTTGTTAGTTGAATATTTTTAAAAGATTAATCATTGAATATCTAAAAATATAATTTTGAAGATACGTTAAAATATTTCAAAATATAATAGAAGCTTGATCACTAAGTATAAATTCTATGGATTAAATGTTACACATAGAATTGATAGTTATTCGCTTAAGATTTTGAAAATAAACTTAACACTAAATATCTTTGAATGAATGATATTAGCCTGATGAACCTCCAAGTATTTAATTTCTATCAATTGACTCTACCAATATTTATAAATTTATATCATATCATAATTTATCTCTATATATAATAATTTTCACTATATACTTAATGAAGCCAAAACCTAAATGATACCCACATAGGGTCCCTTGCTAAGACAAGATATTACAGTGGAGAACAATATTGATACAAAGAACATGTCGATAATTATTGAAGAATAAAAAATAAATCTTGCATGCATTGCAAAATGAGGATCTATTGTCGGTTCACATATAGAGTAACGTAAAGATTTTTGCACACAATCATGGCATAGTTTGTGGCAATAATGGACGTAAACCTGTTGTTTTGTTATGATCATGTCTACCCTAGATGAAGGATTGGTAAATATATTTTTGAAATACAGCCACGTTAGGGTTTTTCTACAAGGTATGGCATATAACCGGTCAAATGCTTTGTTGGTGTGCCCTACGGTTTTACAACCTCTACTCTTTGAATCGTATACCAACTCTAGGATTTGTTGATCTTCTATAAAATTTAGGGCAATAACTTGTCCTACTCTAGGTTTTTTTGCACTCGGTTGTACAAACTCAGCCATCTTCAAAATATAAGGCAATAAATATCTCGATATATTTTGATAATTATATGTATTTACTCTATACAATAACAATATATTTTTTTGTAAATAGTATTTATAGCTAACTTCTACAAGCTTTCATTTTTTTTTGCTGTAATAATAAATTTACAATGTAAGTATCAGTTTGAATTTATAAAAATATAATTTTTTTTCTAAAATTATTAAAATATAATTATTAAAATATCAATTTTGTGTTGAAAGTAAAAGACAAAAACTCAAAGACAAAAAGACAAAGACAAAAAGACGAAGACATTGTTGTAGGAGCCCTAGTAGCTGTTGTTGAGACCCCAGGAGCTATTGCTGGGGGCCCCAACGACTGTTGTTGGGGCCCCAATAGCTATTGCTAGGGACCCCAGCGACTGTTGTTGGGGGCCCCAGGAGCTATTGCTAGGGGCCCCAACCACTATTGTTGGGGCCCCAATAGCTGTTGTTGGGGGCCCTAATTATTCTTGTTGGGGTCCCAATTAGTGCGGATGGGGCATAGTATGGAGTTCAATATGCAACCCGGTTTAGAAGAACTGATTCAAATTTCAATTGTTGGATGTTTTTCATTCGTAAAATGTTGGTAGGCAAATTGATTTGAGCCCAAGTTGTAAATGGAATCCTCTAGAATTTGATGTAGCACGTACATGAGTTTTGAATTTTGAATTTTGAAATCCATGTGCATTTATTACGTGATGGTGGTGGGATGGTGTTGGTTGTGATTTGAATCTTGCAATTTGATTGCTGAGATGTTGAAATGGTGGCTCAATAATGTTGAAATGTATTGTATGACTTGGTTTTTTGAATGCACAAGAAGGTCTAAGTTTGTGTGCACATTTGAATTTTTAATGCCACTTTGTCCTTCCCCCTCCTTGTCTTGAGATCTGCCCTATTTGATGAAGGAGCCCGTTTTGGAGGTTGTCCAACCACCCTGTAATAGTAATTAGTAGCTCTGATTACACCTCTTTCTAAAAACACACTTTTCTTGAAGTGAACCACCAAGGGCAGCATAATTTCTTTCCTCATCTTTGCACTAATCCCTACTGCCCCAACTCAAAATGGCAGCCAAAATTTTCACCAAAAATTGCAAAACTTGCTTCAAAACAAAAACCTCCTCCATCTAAAACCTCCCTACAAAAATCATAGTATCGCTTGGGATAAAGGAAATAACTCCATAGTAAACTACACCCGGTCTACAGTAACTTCCAAAAACAAACAAATGAAACGGACTTCAGATGAAAAAATGGCAGCCATT
Organism: Bryoerythrophyllum caledonicum; assembly: GCA_963971425.1. Classification (NCBI taxonomy): domain Eukaryota; kingdom Viridiplantae; phylum Streptophyta; class Bryopsida; order Pottiales; family Pottiaceae; genus Bryoerythrophyllum; species Bryoerythrophyllum caledonicum. The sequence goes on from OZ020521.1 coordinate 25,142,711, forward strand.
TGAACTTCCCCGAGCTCATCCGGAATGTCGTTTTTCAACATCAGGGACGTTTAGGGGTTAAATCTTATCTTTAGGTGATATGTAATGAATTTTCTTAAATCAATACCAAGGCACAATTCAATTTTGATACGATAAACAGTCTTATAGAAAGGACATTTTGATTCAGTGGTAATTTCAATGCTAATCTAAATCCTAATCCTAAACCCCAAACACTAAACTCTAAAATCCTAAACCCTAAATCCAAATCCATAAATCTAATTCTAGAATTGTTTAGTCCGAAACCCTAAACCCTATAACTTATACTTCATTCCATGGACTTGCAATCCTAAACCTTAAACCCTAAACCCTATAATTTACACTTCATACTATGGACTTGCAATCCTAAACCTTAAACCCTAAACCCTAAATGTCAAAGTGTAATTTGAACCCTAAACCTAAATCTTTACTTTTATAATCTAGTCATAATCAATATCCTTAATATGAAAATAAATGACCGTAATCAAATACCCATAACCCAAATTGATAACCTTAAATTGATACATAATTCTATACCTTAAATTTAAATTGATTCTTGCAAATTTAAATTGATACCCATAACCCCAATCGATAACCTTAAATTGATAATGTAAATAGAAACTTCCAATACATCGAGATATGAGGAGAAACTTATGTGCTTGTTAATTTTTTGGTCAAGTTTGAAAGATGCTTTATTTAGAATAGCTCCTCCCCACTAAACGTGATGTCATTCCCGCTCTTTTCTTAACGGCAACTTGTTTGACGTGGTCAATACACCCCAACCTCTTTTCTCTCTCTCTCTCTCTCTCTCTCTCTCTCTCTCTCTATTTGCACCTTTCTAATATGGTAAGCCTCCGTGAATCTATACTGTCTCGAAGTATGCCTTGACATTTGAAAGACCTATTGCATTCGAAGTCAAATTTCTGTGCAAGAAGTGGATACATTATTCTAGGTCAACTTAGTTGTGTTTGGAATTTCTAGAGATGCGGAGGTGTGTGGTCGTGAATGGTTGCTGCGGCCGTGACAAAGAGTAGGGTTTTCTCTTCCTTCTTCATTCAAGACGTTTTGGTGCATGCAATCGGACCATTTGTAAGTGACTTCTGTCTAAACTTTATGGTGATTTTCTTGGCATTTGATTTGCACATTTGATACTATCATTTTCAATGTAATGAAAAAGTTGTAGGAAGGAGGTGATACTTCGGCGTCAACATAATCACCTTCATAGTACTGATTTAGGGATTCATTTTATTATTTGTACGTCAGTATGACATATTTGTTCATACAACTGTCAAAAGGCGTAGTTTTTCTTCGTATGAGTGCTTCAGGTTTTGATTCAGTACTCTAGCAAGAAGTGAATACATTATTCTAGGTCAGCTTTAAAAGACATGCATAGATTTTGGCCTAATGAAAAAGTTGTAGGAAGGAGGTGATACTTCGGCCTCAACACAATCGCCTCCGTAGTACAGGTTTAGGGCTTCATTTTATTATTTGTACGTCAGTATGACATATATGTTCTTGCAACTGTCAAAATGCGTAGTTTTTGTTGGTATGAGTGCTTCAGGTTTTGATTCAGTACTCTAGCTTGAAGCAGTGCACATTTAGCTCGGGTCGAGCTGAATATGCAGTGCACATTCAGCTCGACTCGAGCTGAATGTGCTTTGTTGTCACCTAATCGTGGAGATGAACAATTATGTTTTTTTTTGTTTACTTTGATTGATGTAGGATGAACCTTGGAGTACTATTATACTACAACAATTATTTACACTTTCGCCTTAACTTTGCAGTGCCGAGATGGACACTTCAACCGGTGCCTCAATCGACGATGATTTTGATTTGTGAAGTGACAACTCGTCTTTCCACAATCCAGTAGATGCTAATTTGATGGAATTCGATGTTCTCCCAAGGCATTCTTGGGTTGGTAACATAGTCGAAACGAAAAACATGTCCGGTGTTACAATTGCCACTGGAATACTTCGTAACCTTCAAACCACCGCTATTTCAGGGGCTGATGCTCCATTGGGTGATATGCACGTTGCCATTCAGGTCTCCAGGACATTAGTTGAAGATGAAGCACCGGACGAATGGCATTATTGTGTTAAGATTTGGCCTATTGGTCAAGTTTTCAATAATAGTGTCAGTCTCTTGCATCACCTGCAGCGTGATACTTACAATTCTGTAATGGCAATGAGAACCCGGTCTCTTGGAGAGAGGACTCGCTCTTATGAAAGCTCATCTAGGATCCCTTCAACCATGGTTTCAACAAAATCATCAATTCTCCTCTCTGACGAATCTATCAACTTTGTTGCTGGAAACCGTTGTTGCTCTAGGAGTTGTGTTCAACGCTTCCCACGATTGAAGATTAAGGTATTACGGATGAGGATGTATTTTGGAACCTCTGTTCAATTTAGAAGGCATATGAAGCTAGATGTTCACGGACAGTTTCATGTGGACAATAACGGTAGAAATGTGGTGACCATTGAGGGCGTTGATGTGTGCGCAACTGCCTGGCAGCACATCATGGGCGTCAGTGAAACCTCGTTCTATGAATATGCCAAGGATGTAGCGGCTAGTGTAGTCGCGCAACCCCATGGTTATTCTGGAAAACGGAAATCTAGAAATCACATAGTAGTTGCTGCCGCAACATTACGTGTCATTCTTAATAGGAATGCTGACCACATGCCCCACAAGTCCCGCATCTTGCCTTCGGGTGAGACATCTGTGGCCAAAGTTCTTCCCCCAAATTTCAAGTGGAAAGATCAAATTCCTGCAATTGATGCCCATTTAGTTAATTGCGGGCTTTCCCAAATTTCCACTTCAGGGCTGAGTAAGATTAGGCGGGTCCATTTTTCTGATTACAATGCAAAACGATGTGGGGATAACTTTGCTCGTTGTTCAACGTGTGATAAGTACCATTCCCATTGGAGATTGCAGCAGCCTGGAACAGAAGCTGCGCTATTGTGGCAGCAGACGTTGAATCTCCATTTGGATTCAGCATGGGCTCATCGAGAGTTGTATTATTCCAACTATTACCGCTCTCAAGAGTTGCCGGATGAATGTGTTACGATTATGCACGACAAGATGGATCACTCAAAGACTGCATCTCCTGTCCTCTCTCACAAGACGAAACATTTGGATGGTCTGATGAAGTTGCCCATCTCTGTTATTGGAATGCTTGCACATGGTCATGGTGATGTTTGATATGCTCATTATGGCTTGGACATTTACCCACATGATGTCAACTATACAGTGGGATCTTTTGCTAGATTGTTGCGAGATTTAGAACAACCTTCGAAGACATCGTCCCAACAATTATTTCAGGGTTCGGGGAGAACTGCATTGTTTCGAGTTGTTTTGCAAGGAGCTTCAGATACTTGTGTCCCATTCCTCCGTGCCGCACCTGAGTCTCTAGCTACAACAAAACCTTTGCCGCCTATTTTGCATATACAAATGGACAATGCGGTGAGTGACAACAAAAATAGATATGTGTTTTGCTTTTGGTCTCTTCTTGTTGCAAAGGGTATCTTCCGAGAGGTTTATGTAAATTTTATGCTTGTTGGCCACACACATGATGACATTGATGCATTATTCGGTCGATGGAGTATGGCTTTGAAGAAGGAGAGTTTCCCCATGATCCCTTTGCTCATGAGATCATTTATGGAGAACGAAAGTGTGCCAACAATCCCCCACTTGATTGAAGAAGTCCCGGACTTCAAGTCCTTTATTAGTGAAGGTATTGCAGGTGGAGACGAAGCATTACAGGGCGGCAGGGCCACACAAAGGCTCACCAATTCAAATTCTTTGTTGACTCCAACGGATGTCCCATGATGAAATACAAGATTCTTTGTCATCAAGATGATTGGCTTCCAAGAGAAGGGGGTGGGATCAAATTGTGGAAGGAGGATTCAAATGGGAGGTCTTTATGGCCACGTGGAGAACCACCTTCATTGTAGCCACAGGCAATGCGCAATCTTCCTGAAGTGATTAAAGGTCTTTCTGGATTCATTTCATATTGGGAGCATCAAGCACGTGAGGATCGTACAGATGAATATCGAAGGCAATATGAGCCTTTGAGCTACTATTGGCGGGCAGTTAGAGAGTCACTTAGTCAACCAATGGACTTGCCCACCTCTCTACAAGATGGTTTTTGGCCTTCTAGTCGTATTGGTCAGACAATCGAGGACCAATTCACAAGTGTGGGCGCTATTCGTGAGGATCATGATGAAGATGACCACTTTGTTGGGCAGAGTCGAGATAGGCCAGCCCCTTCTTTTCGGATTAATCGAGACATTTACTCAGGCTATTTTGTTGCATTAAGACCGTGTGATGGAGATGAACGTCCTGTTTGGATTGCACAAGCTCTCTCGGACCCTAATTCGGATCTGGAAAGGCCTAATTCTATCAAAATATAGTACTTCCGCCCCACTTCGTGCGATGCAAATGTCCAAAGATGCTATGATGGATGGGCCTCTTCCAACGGTCTACAGTGGACAATTGATGACGAGCAACTTCCGCAATGGGAGGACACCGGATCTCTGTTGACTGCATGGAAGTTTAGAAGTAGGAGTGAATTTCCTGTTGTGAAGATACCTAGAAATCAAGTTCAAATCATCCAAGATAGTTTGATCAGGGATATCAAGCCGTCTTCTTCGCAATGATTTTTAGTACAAAGATGTTACTCTTATACTAGTATCCAAGAATGTGTGCATAAGATTGAAATTTGTTGGCGTGATTTTAGCTCGAATCGAGCTGAAAGTGTACACCCATTTCTTGTGGAGATTAATACATTTCAGAGTTTTGATATTTTATTATTTGCTATGCTGAATGGTTTATCGCATAGGAATAGCTTAGGCACATTCAGCTCGAGTCGAGCTGAATGTGTATGTCTTTCTTCTTAGAGAGAAGTGAATTCTGGGCTTGATGATTTGCCCTTTGATATTTACTATTTTGAATGTTTTATCGCATAGGAATTGTTGGGTCACATTCAGCTCGACTCGAGCTAATAGTGTGTTTCGATTTGAGAAATGCATTTTCGTACCTTGACATTTGATCTTTTGTTTTTCAATGATATTTGGAGTTGTAAGTATTGCTTGCTTTCAGCTTGACTGAAGCTAAAAATGTACTTTAATTTCTTTCAAGCCTAATTTTACATTGAAAATAATTCCGCACCTCCCATTTTAGTGGACACCAAACTCGAAAGATAGTATTCAAAGGTTACTATGCAAATCACTAAACATTTGCATATTTAGGTTTGCTCAAGCTTTTCATATTATTTTGGGAGGCTCCTAATCTCCCAATATAATGAATATGGTGTTTAGGAGGGGAACTAGGCTAGGCTCCAACTCGGCCTCCACCTCAATCAATTCACTCTCTATGAAATGCACGGACATAGCTTCATCTGCACTCGAGGTGGAGTGTTCTCTCAACCATTCCACAAACTCCCCAGTGGAAACCCATTCATAAAGCCCAGGTTCCATGCTCTTGAACGGCATCACGTCGGCCATCGAGGGTTGAGCTCTATCCACCGCCTTATGGGATGCAAACCTTACTTTCTTGGGAGGCTCTTTTGCCAATACCTCTCGTGACACATCCTCCGAAGAGCTCATGCAACCGTGACACAATCCCAGCCTACTTGGTTGGATATGGACCATGGTAGGGTTCTCCGGTGGTCCATAGGTGATATGGGGCTTCGGCCCTCCCCATTCTACTGTGGCGTTGACAATTCGTAACTAAGACCTACCTAGTAGTAAGGAATATGCCTCTTTATCGGAGTACATTCGAATAACTTGGAAGGTGAGGGAATACTCTTCGCCCCCCGTAGTCACCTTACAACCACTAATTTGGCCTAATGGGGCCTCCGAACTTTGATTAGCCATGTTGATGATGTAAGGTGATGGTTCCGTGATGTCTAGTCCCAATTTCTCCATGGTTGAGAGGGGCATAATGTTCAAAGCACTACCACCATCTATTAGTACATTGGGTACCACCTTGTCCACGATTGAGACCTCAATTTGGACCGCCTTGACCTCGATATTGGGGTGTGCGGATTTAACACGGGCTACCAATCAAACTTTGCCTTAGGCCTCCGCTTCACTCAGGTTCCCAACCTAAGGACCTTCCTCATGGGTGGTGATACCTCCAACAATTGGGCGATAGTGATGTCCGCCTTAAGGCGGCTCAAATCCGCCCATAAGTCGTAGGGTCCTTCTCCCACATTCTCCTCGACGCGTTGGAATGCGTTAATCTCTGGACTAGGGATTTGTAGACCCTCCCATGCATCTTAGGAGGTGGATGACGGGGTTCAGGACTTAGGTGTCCCTTGCAAGGGCCTCAAGTTGGCCCGTCGAGTGCCTTCCACCGCCTCCTTGGTGGTCTCGTTTAGGTCGGAGAAGTGAGGTGAATCCTCCTCCGAGGTATCACCATCCTCTGGTATGGGTGGAGGAGGACTTGAGTACCTAGGTTCCTGCCAGTTAGACCGAGTTTGGACCCCAAACGCCGGCAATTCACAAGACTTTGCCTCCTTAGTCAAACTAACAATGTGGAAGACCACATTATGCTCTGTGAGGGATGGGGAGGCTTGTATGGCCATTTGGTCTTGCATGGCCTTGGAGGATTTCGTTCTTCATCTCCTACTTCCATGTGCCTCGCTCCTCGTGATATGTGAGTTCGGGGAGAGCTACACACTCAAAGGTGGTGCATAGTAATTCCACATGGGGACTTCAGCACCTATGGGTCCTTGGTTAGGCTCTAGGGCTGGTCCTTTGCCCTTCGCATGAATCGGTATGAAACCGGGGATGTGGTGCTCTTCCTTCCTCCACATTAGCTCTTGGTCTTTATTGATTTGTTCTATCAATCTAGCTTGTGCCTTGGCAGTTGCCAACGAGGTGGGACGGGCCTTCAAAATCTCTCTAATGGTTCCTTTATTGTTGAACCCTTGGATAAAAAATTGGATCAAGGTGTTGTTGGTGAGGAGGTTCCCCACGAACCTTGTAACCACTAGCTCGAATCTCCTAATGTAGGTCGTGATTTCCTCCCCCGGACCTTGGCGTAGCGCGGCTAGGGCTGTGAGGGCGTTATCTTGACCTACTTTGGGTCTAAAGTGCTCCATAAAGGCCCTCATGAGGCTATCCCAATCCTCAAACGTACCGGGGGGGTGATTTCTATACCACTCGTAAGTGGCATCTTTCAAGGCACATAAGAACCACACTAGGAAATAACCGGTGTTGGTGATGACGCAAGTAGTGAGGAGCTCTAGAAACCGTTCCACGTGTGCGGAAGGGTCTTCATCCTTGGTATCCCTAAATGTGGGCAAGTTGGGAGGCATAGGCGCCGCTTGCAAGCCCTCGGGTACTATAATGGATAAACCCCTTCGTTGAACCAAGGGATTAGTGGGAGGCCGGGGGTGGTCCTCCAGAGGCCATGGTAGGGGCTGATTGGGTGCCTTGTGGTCTATTGGTGTTGATGGTGTCCACCGAATCAAATGAGGTGGAAGGAAAGGATGGGGGAAAGGGAAGAAACGGGGCTGGAAGGGCTTCCAATTGTACCTCTAAGTATCTGTCTACCGTGTCCTTGGTGAGTTCTCTTGACCTACTCCGCCTTACACTCGCCGGTTCCCAAGGTGGGGTGAGGGAAGATCTTTGAGACCTTGTGGCACGGGACATCTACTCTAGGGTCCACGGTTTTAGGTTTTGAAGTCCGTTGATGATAGTCATGTCCTCCAAAGGTTCTCCGTCCAAGGTTGAAGGTCGTGGGTGAATCTACACGAAGCACGGCCTATCTCGACGATGAGTGGGTGTTTCCAACACTCCTACTCACAATACTATCACGAGGATGGATTGACCCAAGACCAAGTCAAGAATTTTAATTGTGGAGTTTAAGCTCGATGTAGCTGCCGAAGAAACCTATTCAGGACTACCCTTCATGGGCAAACAACAAAAAGCTAACCGAATTGAGGAACGTCTCCACGAGCATCACCCCGTTGGAAAGTTGTTTCTCAATTGGCGCCATATAGTACAAATCCTTACTGTGGGGCTGATCTAGACTTCAATTTTAATGAAAGGTGGTGTTCCTCGATAACTTTGGTATCCCCGTTCCACCTTTCACCAAATTGAGTTAGGCATCACCCACTAGGAAGAAAACGACACATTCACGGGACGGAATACAAGCAATATGTGTGCAGAATGTTATCATCGTGAAGGAGACATACCTTGATGCATCTCTAGCCACCCTGTCACAATTGATTGAAGGTAGACCGTGGACCTAATCGCACTCTAACGATTCTAAGGCCAACCAATAATCATACACAATGTTTTAGAGGGGGAGAACTTACCTTTGAGCAACTCCCGCCACTCCACATGTTAGCACAAGGTTTTTAGCATGTAATTCGTGGTTGGCCAGCCCTAACGCTCTAAAGCAAGTGTTCCGCACGGCTCAAATGGAAAATCGGGGTCCTCTATACCTTAATATGGTCACTCATCCAATTTATCCTATCTTTCTACGTGCGGTCCTACAAGAAGGTGTAGGGTACATACCGTATGCAGCGCTCCTTCCAATCAACACCCCTACGTCTTGGATGCGTCCCTACCTCTGCGATACTCCATGAGGTAAGTGCAAGTAACTCACTGCGTTTGTCAACTAATCCAATAGATAGGGAAATCAAACCTCCAAGCAGCATACACGTCTCACTCCCGGCAGAGGCACCAAAATGTGAGCCAAATAAACCCCCTCTAGCAGATGGCTTATCTTGAACACAAGACCCTAACCCAGGGATGCAACCTCTTGTACAACCACAATTGAGACCACCCATACACACCACATACAAAGCATAGTGACTTATGTTGTGGCTACTTGGGATTTTGGTGAGCAATTGGTGTTGTTGTGACTGAATTCAGCCTTAATTCATGTCCAAACTTTAAACATGCATAAGTTTTGCCTTAAGGCTTCGTTCTCAACGTTTATTTGGCTTATATGGGTTCAACTCGGCCTTGTAAACTTGTCTCGACTCTTCAAGACCAAGTTTAGACCAAGTTACGACCCTGACAGCAGTGGACAGCAGACATACACATTTCTTGGTTCTAGAACTTATGTACCCCTTATCTCCTTGGTTACAACTTCGCCTTTTACGTTTTCTTCTTCTCCCCTCATTAGATTTTCTGTGCTTAACACAATGGCAATGTCCAATCAACCAACCGAATCAAATCTGGACTCACAGCCATGCGACCAGCAGTGCAATACTCAACACATACAATTGCTTAAGTCATGCACCATACATCACATGCATGCATCATGCACATTCACATTCAAAAGTCTTACTCATGCACCTTGCCATGCATCCTTTCCCAGCTGCATTAAACTCCTTGTATTTATTTAAAACCGGTGTTTAGGTTTATGAAACCCTAATTCTAATTTAATTTGAGCATCGCTTCCGCGTGATCGTTGTAAATAGTAAAATTAGGGTCCCTTCCTACTACATGCAACAAAGAGGATAGTTAACAAGTTCGAGAGAAGAAGGAAGCTCCCTGATCCAACTTAATTCAACCTCTATCCTTTGATGGTGACCTCGATCGTATTCGTCTCTCGTCTCCTTCTCACCTGCTGTGATCGTCTCCCTGGTGTTGCTCTTCTTCTGCTTGTGATCATGCTCGTCTTCGTCTCTATGGTTACTCTTGATCTGCTCCTGATCCTGCTTGTCTTCGCCTCCCTGGAGTTGCTCTTCTTCTGCTCGTGATCTGCTCATCTTCGTCTCCCTGGTGTGTTCTTCTTCCGCTCGTGATCTGCTCCTGATCGTGCTCGTCTTCGTCTCCTTAGTGTTTCTCTTCTTCTACTCGTGATCTGCTCGTGATCTTGCTTCTCTTTGTCTCCCTAGGTGCTCTTCTTCTTGCTCGTGATCGTGCTCGTCTTCGTCTCCCTGGTATTTCTCTTCTTCTCCTCGTGATCGAGCTCGTCTTCGTCTCCCTGGTGTTGCTCTTCTTCTCCTCGTGATCGTGCTCGTCTTCGTCTCCGAGGTGTTGCTCTTTTTCTGCTCGTGATCTGTCCGTGATCATGTTGGTCTTCGTCTTCCTGGTGTTGCTCTTCTTCTGCTCGTGATCTGCTCGTCTTCGTCTTCATGGTCTGCTCTTCTTCTCCTCGTGATCATGCTCGTCTTTGACTCCCTGGTGTTGCTCTTCTTCTCCTCGTGATTGCGCTCGTCTTCGTCTCCCTGTTGTTGCTCTTCCTCTGCTCGTGATGTGTCCGTGATCATGCTGGTCTTCGTCTCCTTGGTGTTGCTCTTCTTCAACTCATGATTGTGCTCGTCTTCGTCTCCCTGGTGTTGTTCTTCTTTTGCTCGTGATCTACCCGTGATCATGCTGGTCTTCGTCTCCCTGGTGTTGCTCTTCTTCTGCTTGTGATCTGCTCATCTTCGTCTTCTTGATCTGCTCTTCTTCTGCTCCTAATCGTGCTCGTCTTCGTCTTCCTGGTGTGCTCTTCTTCTGCTCGTGATCGTGCTCGTCTTCGTCTCCCTGGTATTGCTCTTCTTCTCCTCGTGATCGTGCTCATCTTCGTCTCCCTAGTGTTGCTCTTCTTCTGCTCATGATCTGCCCATGATCATGCTGGTCTTCGTCTCCCTGGAGTTGCTCTTTGTCTGCTCGAGATGTACTCGTCTTCGTCTCCCTGGTGTGCTCTTCTTCTGCTCGTGATCGTGCTCGTCTTCATCTCCCTGGTCTTGCTCTTCTTTTGCTCGTGATCTGCCCGTGATCATGCTGGTCTTTGTCTTCCTGGTGTTGCTCTTCTTCTGTTCGTGATCGTGCTCGTCTTCGTCTCCTTGGTGTTGCTCTTCTTCTGTTTGTGATCGTGCTCGTCTTCGTCTCCTTAGTGTTGCTCTTCTTCTGTTCGTGATCGTGCTCATCTTCGTCTCCTTGGTGTTGCTCTTCTTCTATTCGTGATCGTGCCCGTCTTCGTCTCCTTGGTGTTGCTCTTCTTCTGCTCATGATCTGCCCGTGATCATGCTGGTCTTCGTCTCCCTCGTGTTGCTCTTCTTCTGCTTGTGATCGTGCTCGTCTTCGTCTCCCTATTGTTGCTCTTCTTCTGCTCGTGTAACCTAATTCAATCTCCCTGCACTAGCCGGGGCTTCCGGTCTCCCTATTACGAGTGGATAGGAGGGAATTCTTTTCACAAAAAATCCCCTCCTGGCCGAGGCTTCCGAATCTCTCTCTCAATCTCTGCAGCCCACTCGTAGTACATTCCCCCCAGTCTCCTACGAAAATGAGCTCCCCTTGTGGGGGTAACCCCCAGGGCCTCTTGCTCCCCCTGCGTTCCCCAAGGTCATTTCCCTGAATTCTTTGGCATGCATAAGCCGCCATCTTGGCTGCCACTACTAGTGGCACCTTTAAAAAACATTATCCTACCCACTAAATCCTTCTAAGCCACCCTTGCAATAACTAGGGAGGTGTCACTACTAACCTAGGAATATTCTACTAATATTTTAACCTTATGCCACATGATGTGCGCATGATCAACAATAAGTGAGCCCCTCTAACAAATTCAAGGGTTCTAAACTCACCTCTATCTTCCCAAATTAAATTCCCCTTGCATGGGGTTATATCTAATTTAATTAGTGGTTGGTGGGGGTTTTGCCCAAGCCATTTCGACCCTTCTTGACTATTTTTTAATGGGCTTTTAAAGCCTCATTCTTTTTTCTTCCTCCTCACCATCATTCTTCCATCTACTCCTAATTTAATCGTGGTTAAATCACAGTGGCTACTTCGCGGTCTCCAAATTGGTAGGAGGTAAATTGTTCTCCATCCCTTCTCTTTTAACTTTTCTATTGTTTTTTTTTTTTAACCTTTTTTTTTTCTTTCTATTTATTTTTTGGTTAACCACGTAAAAATCTTGGTTGCCATATTGTGGCTCCCAAATTAAGAATTAGTGGATGAAAAAGGCCAATTGGCCATTTTGGTCAAAAATCATGGGCTAATCCAATTGGTTAACCCATTTCTACTACTCATTAACCTCAATGCATACGTTGTGTAATCCATTCATCACCATGAGCCGTTTTTGCGGCTCACACTTCCTGTGCCTTGCCCTATCTCTGTCTTTCTTCCTCTTCCTCTCTGTAGCGGACATTGGTGGTTGTTGTTGGGCTTCCGGCTCACTCTCACTTTCCATTGTGGAACACTGTAAAACAATCTACTAAAATATCCGTTAACTACGCTACACTCTATTTCAAAAAAAACAAACGAAAATTATTACCTTGGATTTCAAAATAATCCAAGATAGCGATGTTAATTAATTCGAATGGCGAACAACAATACGAGTGAGTAATGTGTGCAAATCTAGAGCTCTAATGAAAGATCACACAGTCATGCACCTTAAAAAGACACTTGAAGGCCACGATTTCCAATTGGAGTTTGTGAGATGGGCTAGGCGCGCGCGACCATTTATACTTGTGGACCGGGCGTGAATGCGGCATGGGGAACCCGGGCATGTTGTATGGGGACCGAGCGCGTACGATGGGGTCTCGCGCGTACGATTCGGGGTCTCGGGCGTAGGATTAGGGGCCTCGCTCGTAGGATCCATGGTCGGGCGCGTGGACTCTGAGGCCGGGCCAGTGCGGGAACAGGCTCGGCGCGTGCGGGAATGGCCGGGCGCGTGCGGGATCATGCTCACTTCGTACGGGAACGGACCGCGCGCGTACGGAAATGGGCTGGGTGCGTGAGGTTTTGAGGCCGGGCGAGAGCGGGAACGGCCGTGCGCGTGTAGGAATGGGCCGGGCGCGTACGGGAACTGGTTGGGCGCGTACGTTGGCCGACCGGGCACGTATGCTAGAGGGCCGGGCGCGTACGGAAGCGGGCCTGGCGCGAGCGATAATAGGCCGGGCGCGTGGCGTCTTCGTCAGGCGCATGCGGACGCGCATGCGAGGCCACGGTTTTCCATTTCACTATAAATAAAACAGATTCTAATATCAATCACATAGGCTCCTCTCAACTGGCTCCTTGTCCTTGTACTATTCGTACTTTACTAGGAACCAAGAGGAGGGCCACCACACATTGGGTCCGGGGAGGTTTTGAATTTTTTTATAAAATTCTAGTTTGTGTAGGGTTGTGATTATTGCAATGGCCACTGATCGTAATACTGGAAAGCGGCCCGTGTATGTTGATTTAGATGCTCGAGATGCATCTAAGCTTCCACCTACTAGCGTTGCAGAGTTGAGCCGCAATCCTTCCGATGCACCAAAGGCACCGTCGAAGAGGGCGAAGCAAAAAATGTTTGTGCACAAGAAGGATGCCGGTTATCCACCAAAGGAGTAAACCGCATTTCTTCGAGGTGTGGCAATACAATATTACCATGGATGGTGTGAAACTGACGTGGTGCGATTCCGTCAAGTTTATTTGGAGAAGGGAGAGCCAGGACTCATGTGCCAACAGGCCAACCTCCAGTCAAAAATCAAGCACGCTTTGGAGAGTTTCGAATCGTTCAAGGATGCATCCGGCATGTACCACTATGCCTCATTCGTGGAGAGAGTAATCACTCAAAGCACGAGTAATGCATCGCATGTATTCGATTGTGAGGTGAAAAAACCTCGCGGGGGCCAACATCAGCCTTGAGACTTGGAACTCCGCAAGTTCCTCGAAGGTGTGTAGACCACCATCGGCCGGTTTCAAGCTCTCATACGAGAGGAAGCCTCTGGAATGAAGAAGCAATGAAGTCGGCCATAGAGTCGCATATATTGCACAGCTTGCAATTTCTTTCAGAAGATATCGGAGTTTTTGGACTTTCCGGATATGACGCCGTTGGTGGATACGGAAAGGTTTGGAAAGTCCGCATCGTGGGTGTGCGAGCCATTTTGGCATACATGGAGTTTGCCGGGAGAATGCCAACGGCGTCTCATCCGAAGGAGAAATTTAGACAACAGTCTCACGAGGCCATGATATGTCAATGTGTTGCACACCCAGGAGTTATAAAATTTTGGGCGGTGAATACGAAGAATATGGAGGCGTACACATTGTGGTGGAATGGTGGTAGCTGGACCCATTTTAAAATCGTCGATTCAAAGGCAAATTCGGGGGCTTTGAGCAACTCAATCCTTTTAGCTCCATATATTTCGGCGGAGGATACAACACAAATCTTAGCCTTTCGGAAGAATAGAGCAAGACTTGCCTGGGCTTTGATGTGCACCATGGCCCAAGTCCACAAGGCAAATGTCATTCACAATGACATCGCTCCCACAAACGTGCTTCTCCACTTTCCTCCAGAGAAACAAGGGTCCGTCTTCATTGGCGTTTGTGATTGGAAAATTGCAAGCCGAGTATCACACAAAGAGCCATCAAAATATGGATTCCGGACCGACACGGAGCTTGACAATCAACGCCGTAGACGACATTGGGTAGCTCCAGAGTTGTTTTACAAATTCGGCCCACAAGATTTGGTAATGACATTGGATGTGATGCAGCGGCGACACCAATACACCCAGCTCGCTAATTCGTACTTCGTTGGGTGGATGGCTAGAGCGATTTGGGAGAAAGAATCTGAGTCAACATTCTTCAAATCAACCGTCAACTACGTAGCTTTTCAAGTGAAGATCGAGAAATTACTGGAGCGAGATCCCCTCAAACGTCCAACACTGTGCAAAGTGGTTGACGAGCCAATGGCTAAACCATTCAACTTTGAAGTTCCGGACGCTTGCTTCCGCTATGAGATATAGAAATTTTGACTTAGCGTATTGAAAGTGAAGGTTTTAATTGTTGATCATTTTGCAATATGTACTAGCATTGTGATGTAACGGTGCTTTTTGCCCATCTCGTGATAAATAAAAGATTAACATTTTTCATACACATTGCGACATGAAGCTCATGCATGTTAAGAAGTGAGAGAGCGCGCGCGACCCCTGAATTCAATACCTGTACGCGTGCCACCCCAAAGGCCACGCGCTCGGCCCAGCCCTCTCCACGAACGCGCCCAACCCTCCCCCACAAACGCGCGGGACCTTAGTCGGACGCACTAGCCCCTCCAAGTATGTGTGCGGTCCTTCACTGCGCGCGCTCGGCCTCTTGCGGTACGCGCCCGATGCCTCCGTGCATGCGCCCGGCCCCTCACGGTACGCGCACGGTCCTCCCTGCATGCGCCCGACCCCTCACGGTACGCGCCCGGTTTTCCCCTGTACGCGCCTGGCCCAACATGGTACGCACCCGGTCCTCCCATGTATACGCCCAACCCCTTCAGTATGCGCCCGGCCCATCTCCGTACGCGTCCGCCCCCTTCACGCGCCCGCCCCCTTGTCTGCACGAGCGCTACCATGTTGACAACGTGTCAGCCACGTATTCGCCTTCGTGGCAGTGGGTAAATTGATTTACCTCTAGTCATGGTCAAACTAAGGTTGACCCTTATCGGACGGATAGCAGCCTCTACCGGACGGACAACCGGACAGACGGACGGCCGAATAATCCTGTTTGTGATCTTGTTCTTTGTGGTAATCGGGGCACTTCCCCTCAGTTCTCCTAATTCCGACAAATTATCTCCTAACCCTAGTCACATGTAAGTCCCCACACACTCTTCTTTACGGTCTCTCTTTTTTCCTTCCTCTCCACTGTCTCCGTACTCCTTCTCGCATTCTCCAGTTCCCATCCACACCTCAAAAGTGAGCTCCTTCCTGCGAGAGTAACCCCCATGGCTTCCTGCTTTCCTGCATTTCCGTGTTCAGTCCCTCGTTCGGGTACGCCTCAGCCGCCGCCTTGGCTGCAACCATTAATGACCAACAACAAAAAAAACCTTAACCTACATGCTAATTCCTTCCAAGCCACCCTTGCAACAACTAAGGAGGTGCCTCCACTAATCTAAGAATACTTCACTTGCAATTTTAATTCCTTGTCACAAGACGTGCACATGGGTAAAAAATAATTGAGGCCCTTTTACTAATTCCAGGGTTCTAATTCCACCTAAATCTACCTAACCTTGTATCACCCTTGCATGTGACTACCTTAATTAAATAGTGATTGGTGGAAGCTTTTGCCTCAAGCCTTTTAAGCTTTTATTTAATTAATTTTTAATAGGCTTTCAAGCCTCATTCTTTTTTCCTCTTCCTTCACCGTAATTCTTAATTTTCCTTCTTATATCACCCCTTCAAATTGTGTTAAAAACACTGGGGTTACTCGTGGTCTCCAATTGTTTAGAAGGTCGTTATTTTTTCCACTCTTTCATTTTTTCTCATTTTCCTTGTTTTATTTTTAACATTTATTATTATTACTCTATTTATTTTTTTGGTTAACCACATAAAAACCTTGATTTCCATAATATGGCTTCTAAATTGAGAATTGGTAGTTTAAGAAGCCAATTGGCCATTTTAGCAAAAAATCATGGGTTAATTCAACCTTTTAACCCAATTCACTACTTCCTAACATCAATTCATGAGTTGTTTGACCCTTTTGTCATCGTGAGCCGATTTTGGGGCTCACACTCTCCCTCATTGATTTTTGTTGGAGCTTTTATGTTGAGTCTATCATACAGGAGATGCGGAGGAACCCACTACCTCAACCGGAGGGAGATAGCATGCGGGCTTGCCCAGATAGGTGGACCATGGGGAGGTGGCAGGAGGTGTATGGATTCCCACGACAAGGACGAGGCTGGACCAGTTCGAAGAAGGAGGAGTACGCCAAAGGATGTTTCAGCATCAAAGACGCCAAGAACGGCTATGCATTACAGGATTGCTCCGATCCACGGGCCAAACGGGTCTTTGCATTCCTTGTGCCCATCCTACACCCTGAAAAGCCTTCTCAAATCACTGTCACACTTGCTAACACCGTGTATGGATCTTTCCTGGGAGAGAGGATGGTAAATTGGGCCATTATTGTCAAAGAGGTGGTGCTCAGGTTGGTGAAGGGCATCAACAGCACCAAGCGATCCCCCATCTGCCCAATTTACCATCGAAGAAGTTTGCGGGGACAGAGTCGGAGCCCAAGCCAGGATCTGAAGGCAGGAGCAGCGCATTGCAATCGGAGGAGGAAGCTTTACCACCGCCCAAACGCTAAAGTTAGAGGCAGGGAGGGAGGCTTGCCACCCGGACCTGATTGGCAGTCCGCGCGGCAGCCACTGGACCAGCTCAACTCGGAGGTAAGACTTATCCGGCCTCCGAGTTGATAGAAGCACTTCATGTGTATGTGGACGACGTGGATAGGACTTTGGGACATGTGAGCGGCTTGGTGGGCAATCCTCTGCGCGAAGGATTGATTGTTGTGGTCAAGGAGAAGATTGGAGGAGCTGGTGACCTCCGCATTATGGAGCAGAAGGTCAACCGGCTCACCCTTGACATGATCAAGATGAAGAGTCGGACATTGCAGGCGGAGGGGATTTGCAAGGAGGCTCTTCTGCAAGCCAATGACTTGGCGGAGGCATTACAGCAAGTGGTGGACGCATTACACTTCCCGGCGGATGCGGTAGCGAAGGCCAAGATGTTTGATGCCAAGTTGGAGAGAGATGGCCATATCTCCAACAAACGGGTGATTGCCTTCATGGTGGAGCAGACCGTTAAGTTGGAGGAGGCTTATGTGTAAGGCCAAAAATAGACCCCCTAAGAGAATCAATTTTTAAACCTACAAGGTCCTAATGTTACACCACTTAACATTCCTGATGCTTATCTGTATATTCTAATTTACTGGGGCTGGATCCTTGGTTATGTCTATTTATATATTTAGAGTTTAATAATACTATTATTTTAACCCAGTCATGTGGACTCGATTGACCCTTCCTTGGAACTTAAACACTTAACTCCGGATAAATTAATTAGGTATAGGTAATTATTTACTTATTTGTTATCTAATCGTTACGGTTATTGATTATCATGATTATTACTATTATTTTTATTTATATATATATATTTATTTATTTATTTTTTTTTATTTATTTTATTTTATTTTATTTTTTGGTTAATTTTTCGAGTTTAGGTCGGCTGATCAGGCCTGATCCAGATCCCGTTTTGTGGCAGCAACTTCAACAGCACTTATCTCTTGACTCGAGACTCCGAATCCAAAAAAAATTCCTCTCACAGTGATCAGCAACTCATTTCCAACTTGAATGAACCATTTAAAACCGAATTCAGCAGGCCGAGGACATAGAAACCACCATCACAAGCAATTTCCATGCACCAACGATCTCAACACATCATTATGAACCAAGACGAACTTATGCATACAGGACGGAGTCAATGGGCTGCGAACTGGTTCAGTTCTGAAGGAACTTGTGGCCAAATACCTAATTCTGGCAAAAATTCGCCAGCGCTTCCGCATGAGATTCGGCCACCGGAATTTTAACACCTATTCCTCGCAGCTCTCCAGCACCTTCTCTCCAGCTAGCACCACGCGCGCCGGCTCTTGATCTCTCGCACAACAGCTCCAGCTCCCCAGACCTCGCGTGCAGCTCCACGACAACCGAGTGACGACCTCCAGCAATTCGCACCAGACTCACATTCACACGCCACCTCCTACTTCGCGCACGCAGGTGCGTACCCTCCGCGGCACTCCATCACCGAATTTCAGTTCACCAGCTCACCCTTCACAGATCGCGCGCCCAGATGCGCACCACCAAAACAGAGTCTTCCAAGAGAAAACAGCTCCCCGCTCGCAGGAGCTTCTCGCTCACGCACGCCGATCCACCTCCTCGCGCAGGTACACCCTCCAGCTCGCGCAGGAGCCTCACACCGGAGCGCTTCAGCTTCCAGAAAAAACCGAAGAGCGAGACCTCGCGCGCACACACGCCCTCCGGCTCCAGGAGCGCTCGCACCCACCAACACGGAGACACCTCCTCGCGCGCAGCCGGTGCGCTCACCACCAAAACCGGAAGAGCCTCTCCTCCAGCTCGCAGGAGCTTCCTCCAGCTCGCGTAGGAGCCTCTTCTCCAAAAAAAAAAACGCAGAGAGGCCAGCTCTCCCTCGCGCCCAGGGCGCACACCCACCAACCACAAAAAAAAAAAACAAACCCAACCCAAAAAAACGAGAGCTCCAGCCCTCCCTCTTGCTCGCAGGAACTCCTCCTTGCTCCCCAAAAAACGGCCCCCCGGAAATCCAGAGAACTCCAGCTCTCTCGCCAGCGACTCAGCCTGGCTGGTTCCCCTTTCTCCCTTTTTTTTCTTTTTCTTTTGGTCTTTCTCGTTTTTCTTCCCCGACAAGACTGGCTTAGTTTAAATGAGGCAGCCCATGACCTCTCACAGAAGTGCAGGATTGGCTACTTACAGCCGTTTTTGCATGTTTTTAGTTTATTACTAGCATTAACTCGCCGCTTTGCTCCTGACAAGCCTCCCTAAAATTAATTCCATGGTGGCAAGAATTGTCATGTGGCATGTGCATGGGGAAGCACGCCCAACCACCTTCTTTTCTTTTCTTCCTCCTTTTTTTTCTTTTCCTTTTGATCTTTTAAAGACTATTACCCTAGATCTACTACTATCTACTGATGATTTGCAATTTACTTATAACTTAAAAAACTAACCACACAGCTGGACTCCCAGCACCCTAATTAGTCTACCTAAATTTCCCTAGCATTTTTGGAGTTCAATAAGTATTTTTCCCGAACGGTCAACCGCCGATCCACTAGTCAAACCCTAGAAATAAATAGCAATTCAACTCGGAAAATTCTAGAAATTTTACCACTACTTCTACCTGCTAGGAGACACTCTCTCAATTTTTTCCATAATTTTTGTCCCATTTCTCAATTTTTAGTCATTTTCCAAGGACCTTTCTTTCCCTTTTTTATCTTTCTCTTCATTCCCACTCCACTTCCACTACACTTTCAAGCATATTAGTAGGGAGGAGGAAAAAATAGGGAACTTAGTGTCCCATCATGGCACTAGGCCTATTAATCTAGGACTTTGACTCTAATAGGTGGATTGACTACTACTTTAACTAAAATTGGGTCAATACTATCAAAAACTCGAAAAAACAAAGAAAAAAGAGTGAGGGCCCACTTTGGCCACTCACATTATGCTAACATGAGGTTGTTGGTTGGCAACCTCACCTACATCCTATCCAAGGTTGGAGAAGATCCTGACAGTTCAGGCAAGGATGTAGATTCTCGATCAGAGACGGATTCCGGAGGGCAAGGTTTGGGTGGCCAAGGCATGCCGGAGGAGGTGGTTGATCTTCATAGCCCGGACCTTCCATCACGAGCTCCAGCTTTGGGGGTTGTTGCTTGTCTTTCTCCCTCGGAGATTACTACGGAGGTACAGAGCGGTTGGAAGAAGAGCACAGGCATCACAAGGGAGCCTTCACCCAGGACCGGTCCCCGCACATTTCCTCTTGGAGACGCCGCTCACGACACGCCGATCGAGGTGCCTTCGTAGGGTGTGTCTCGTCCAGAGAAGACCACGAGTGAGAGCTCCGCTTACTTGCGCCTTCCAGTGTCGACGAAGGACAAGTCCAGACACACCGCCGGGCAGGAGGTCTTCATTGGGACTCCAAGTCAGTAAATGCCTTTCCGACCCAGCCCGAGCTTCACCCGAGCACTACTTCCGTGCTACTCACTCCAGGCGGCCCGGATGCCTCCTTGACTTCAAAAGAGACCCTCCCTCGGGCACCCGTGGCCGGATCGGCTTCCTCCTTGTCTACAGATTTGCTATTTCTCTTGGCGACTCTTGCGAAGGCCGCGTCCAAGTCAACCTCAAACTAGAGCGCCAAGAAGCGGAAGAGGAAGGAAGAAAAGAGAAGACTTGAGGAGTTGGCCTGGAAGTAGGCCTGGATTCTTGTTTCGTAGGTCACTATTCATTCCCGGACTAGGCCCCGGGTTGGATGTGGATTTGACTTGGTTTTGCCTTGGGATTTGTGTAGATGCCTTTTGACTTGGCATGTAGAGTTGGTGGGACGGTGGCTGCGCCGTCAAGGGTACTTAATGCCGCCATGTTTAGTTAGAAGGCATCATTTGCTTTGGACGTTTGTGTGTGTTTGCAGCAGTATAAGTGGAAAGCCTCTTGGCACCTCTCTGGACTGCTTGATGTGTGTATTTTCTTTCAGTTTAATTCTAAACCTACGCTCTCAAAGCCTTCTATGGTTGGAGAGCTCGGATTTTATACATGACTGTGAGTGCCATTTCAAGTAGTCTGCTCCTCAGTTCGTTCTAACCTTCCCGTTGTTGTTTCCTTGCTCCATCATTTAGAATAGTTAGATAGGATAGGAATAACAGGTGAGATAACGGAAGGATTAGAGAGGCGTGAATCTGAAGTTGAATGTTGTTGTTGTTTCCTTGTGCCATCACATAGAACTAGTTAAGGTAGGATGGGAATAACACGTGAGACCACTAATGTTTAAAGGAGAAAGAGGGGGGAGTGACGGGTGAGGAAGGAGTCTTGGTGCGCCTTGTGTGACCTATTGGTGGCGGATGTAGCCGGTTATGAAGGCGTGGTTTAGATTTTGGATACACTAACCTTTGGTCGGACGGTTGATTTGTAGGAGCATTACCTTATCTGAAGCATCCAGTCTAGTTTCAGTCTTTCTTTTTGTGCGGATGTCTATTGGTGAGGATTGAATCCAAGACTATGTGATAAGGACTCAGTAGGATCTGGTTTGATCCCTTGTGCGGATGTCTATGCAGTTATAACTAGGAACTATTTTAACAGCTCGAGTTAGCAAGTTGAGAGAAGAAAGGAGATCTAATTAATCCCCTTTGTGCGGGTGTCAATTGGAGGTACGAGAAGAAGGACTTGGTTCTCTAAAGGAAAGGAGTAGAGTCTGCGGTCCCTTGTGCGGATGTCTATGCAGACCAGTTAGATAAAACTCTTTTAGCCGTCTCGAGGTAAAGGAAGGACTAACAGCTCGGATGGTAGGTAGGTAAACCACATGCCTACCACAAGAGTTGCACTAGTCTTAAGGGCCAAGGGCCTTATCCACCTTACGGGGTAAAACACAATGAAACCACAACCATCCCAAGTGAGTGAGTAGTAGTAGCCGGAAAGAAGGTGAGGAAGGATAGTCGTTACTTGTGTCAACACTAAAATCTCTGTGAGTCCACGGATCATCGTCGGTGGTGATATACCCTCTTCGGATACTCATGTACTCCGGATGACTATATTTTACATAGGTGTAAAGATAACCCCCCCTAAAGCTAGACTAATTAGAAGTAGGATCCTACCCGAGGGTCCTTTCCATCCGAGCAAAGTAGGATCCTACCCAAGGGTCCTTCCCGTCCGGCAAAATAGGCTCCTACCTCCGGAAGGCATTCGTATGGAGAGAGAGGTGGTTGGTGTAGTTAGCGCTCAAACCTTGTGGTCTAAACCTTTCTTTTCTTTCTTTTTATGTATCTATTGTGGTATGTTTAGCATTGTATAGATCTAGGCTTGTTGTTAGTCGTTGTAGTTCTCGAGGATTCTCTGTGGGAACAAATACCTTAAGGTATCTTTTGTGTTAAGATGTGAATACTTGCCAACACGTACTACGACAAGGGTGTTGAAGTTGGAAGTAGTGGTAAGCTTTCCCTTTTGTTTCTCACAACAATACATATTGGTAGACTTGGTATATGTTTTTTTATATAGATCTTTTGGATTTGAAATTTTCCACACTTGTATTTGACGTGAAGATAAATTTATACCCAAAATTTCATGGACAAATAATGTTTTCTGAATTCTTGGGAGGGTGTCAAAGTGGACAGATGTGAAACTTTTCCCACAGCTAACTTTCATGTTAGTAGATTTTGAATATCTTCTTTTGAATATATTTTCTGGCCTTGAAAATTTTCCCACATGTTATCAAAATAAAGATAACCGTGTGTCAAAAATTTCTTGTTGAAATATCAAACTCTCAGCCCTAAGAAGGGTGTCAAAGTTGGAAGTAGTAATATGGTTTTTCCCTTTGTTTCTCACAAGTACACATGTTGGTAAATTTGGGATGTGATTTTTTTGTGCATATTTTGGACTTGAGAATTTCCACACATGTAATCAACATAAAGATGTTTTCACTCCAAAAATTCCATGGGCAAAAAAAATTTCCTCAATCCTTGGGAGGGTGTCAAAGTTGGCAGTTGTGAAACTTTTCTCATAGCTACCCCAGGGTGGTTAATCTTTAATATCTTTTGTCCTATAGTTCCCCTGGACATGAGATTTGGTATGCATGTTTTCAACATAGAGATGATGTTGTCCCCAAAATTTCAGGATAAAATAACAAATTTTGAGCCTAGTGGACGGTGTCAAAGTTGGGAGCAGTGTGGGACACCATCCTTGGAATTGCTGTGAGCCCCCAAAATGGCTCACGATGTCATTTGGGCATTAAGATTAACTAGTTAGCATTAGAAAGTGGTAGTTAGGGTGAGATGGTTAGACTAAACCACCCATTGTGGTTAAAGGGCTTGAAAAGGCCTTTTACTTGCCATTTCCTAATTTAGAAGAGGTCATCATCTCCAATTGGAGATCTAATTTTGTTAAAAACCTAAAAATTAAAAGAAAAAAAAAGAGGAAAAAGGAAAAACTTAGAAGACGAAAAGAATTCTTGCAAAAAGGGAGACACCTCAAACCACATGTGTTTTTAACACAATGGGTTGAAACCTTGGGAAAAACACACTAAAATACCAAGGAGGTAAGTAAACAAATAAGTAATTAAATAAACAAAAACAAAAGTAAACAAAATGCGGAGTGCAACCATGATGTGGCCACTTTTGAGTTAATCTTTTAAAAACCATGCACGAAGTAGTGGCACATGGCCTTGGAAGAAATTAGAAGAGTTAGATGGTGACGAGGGGAGAAATTAGCACCAATTATTGGCGATCATGGGCTGCCCTTAATGGCATGCCGAAGTTACCTTTAAAAACTTTTTTTTATTTTTGTTTTCTTCCTTCCCCCGAGCTGGCTCGGGGGAATTTTGGGTTTTCCCAGGGAATATTCCCCGAAATCTGCTGAAGAAACGCTGGACTTCCAGCGTGAGTTACGTGCACGGCTGCCGTTGGAGCTGGAGGGCGCTGGGTTGACGGCGGACAGGAAGTTTTTTCGCTCCCTCGTTTTTTGGGTCGTGGGGTCTCGCGTCTGGAGAGGGGAATGGCGGAAGAGCCGCAGCTTGAGTTGGAGGGAGACGAGTGAAGGGGAAGAGCCCCGCCTGTGAGAGTGTGTGCGAAGTAGGGTTTTGAGAGTGCAACAAGTTCGTAAATGTGGGCAGGCTCGGCGAGTGGTGCCGGAGGTGGTTGGGTTCGCGTGTGTGCAGCTGCAGATCGGGGGTTGTGTCTGGAGCGCCGAGGGCGCTGCACGGAACGGGCGTGGATCCACGACGGCAGAACGGAGTTGCGCACGGATTGAGAGCGGAGGACGATCCGCGGCGTCTGCGAGTGGACCGTAGCGAGCATAAGTGAAGGCGGCGGTCGATTCTGTAAACATTGGAGGGGACGTGCACGAGTTCGAGGTCGCGTCTGTGCTGGATCCGAGTCGTTGTTGCACTAGAGTGGGACGCCTGAATCTGTGGGCGGAAGGTGTGAAGGCGCGCTTCGGTTGGGCAGGATCGGAAGAGGTGCTGGAGTCCGTGGAGGGCGGTTCAATTCTTAATCGCTAGTGCCGTGCACGATGAGGATGTGAGTGCAAGGTTTTTTGGTCTGTGAGGAGGTTGTGTTCAACGAGAGGAGCGCCGGAAGGCTGGAGCAGCGTGCGGAGCGGACATCGAGGTGCGGAGGAGGCTTTGGCGTGCACGAGGCAGCACAGGGCGAGCGATCGGAAGGGCTGAGGAAGCACCGAGGCGAAGACGAGCAGCTGTGGATTACGACAAGACGAGGGGCTCTGGAGTAGCAAGGAGCAGGGAGTCTCCTTGTTCCTGTTCCTACCCTCTGTTCTTGGTTGTCTCGATCTCCCTCCCTTCTTCCTTGTGTGCAAGCTGATTGTTCTTGGTTGTAGAAGGCTCCTGATTGCGTTAGTTGCCTAATTTCCTTGTGTTAAAACTAGCGCGGAAGCGCTGCCCAAATGATGGAAAATTAGGTTATTGGAACTTAGGCATGAATTGCCAATCAATTGACAATTGTCCACATTAGTAGCTGGTTCTTGCATGGTGAATTGAATTGTGGTGGAGTGTGTATGGAATTGTCATAGTTCCGTAATTGTTGTGGAGATGACTGCTGGTCGCCTTGGTGAGGGTCAATACACATGTTAACTTGAAGTTGTGGATTGCTCATTAAGTCGGTCGTGACAAATTAGTAATAATAGGCGTTTAAAAAACCGGATTTGGACGATTACACCAGAAGTTATGAAGCTTTGAAGTTACACCAATAGCGTGCAATCTTTAAGAAGTAAATCGAAGTCACTGATCAGTATTAAACGGCGGGTAAGTGAAGTAAGGACCTGAACCAAAAGTGGAAGTGAACGTAACAAAAAAAAATTTAAAAATAAATAAATAAATAAAAATAAATAAATAAAATAATAATAATAATAATAAATAAAATAAAATAAAATAAAATAAAAATAATATAAAATAAAAATAAAATAAAAATAAATAAATAAATAAATAAAAAGGGAAGAAAAGAACAGTAAAAGAACAGTAAAAGAACCATAAAAGGAAGATAAAAGAAGAATAAACCAGAAGTCAGAAGAAGGGCGTAGGAGTCAAGGACTGTGAAGTGAAGATAAGTGCATTAATTGAATTAAATACCTAACTTAGTTGAGCAAGTTTCACTAACCATATGATAGAGAATACTTCCACCACTTGCCATCTTGTGTATGTGGGAGCATGAGCTCCTTGTAGTGATAACCTTGTGAGTAGGGTTAGGGTTCGGTGTCCACAATAAACCCTTCCACAGAGGGGGGCTTAATTGGTTCACAATTGCCCAAATGCTAATTTGAATGTCACCCTACTATACACCAATGTTTAGAGGTGAATAACGGGTGTAGCTTATTCAAAACAATTGTGCAAGGAGAAGTGGTAATGAGTATTATATATTATGTGAACAATAAACATTTGCTAATAAACATTATAGCTTTTGTAAATTGAACTTGTTCTAGCATGAGAATCTATTCCGTCAAAAAGAAGGTTCATTCCACATCTTGTAGTAGTAAAATAAAAACTAAAAAATATTAGTATCTCTAGGTTTTATGTAGAGAAAAAGTTTCTTGGTACTGCCTAACAATGTGTGAATTTAATGGTTGACTTGCATTTAAATAGAATTTTCATACTAAAAACAATTATTATTTTCAAAAATCTCAGATGAAATTATTTTAGGTATCTGTATAAAAAATCTGAATGTCTGTACAAGGCTGTAGCAAAACATTTGGAGCTGCCCAGGAAGAAACCAACTCCAACAATTGGCACTTAGACCAACATAACTTCAATTCTAGAAGTCCAATGTGAAAACAAGTTATGTTCCCTTGAAGCATCTCAATGATTGAGCGTGAAGTGTGAGGGAGTGACAAGAGCATTTGCTTCATGAGCTTGCAGCGTTTGACCATATGATAGCATGGAATATGTGGCATTGCCTCTGGCCTCACAAAACATATGGGCGGGCAATTCTGTTAAGTATGACAACTGCTTCTATTTGTGTGAGCCCCCTTTAGTGGTGGCGTGTGGAACAGGTAAGTAGCTGTTGCTCTTTAGATCACTGCAGTAACATGATCATGTGTGCTCTCCACACCTGCATGAGCCTGCTTTGCACTTCATGCTACTTGACATTCATTAAGAGAAGCAGTTTTCAAATTAAAAAAACACGAATTTCTTCTCATCATGCTGAGTGTATCGAACCTTGGGGACCTGTATATACAGGCACATACTTTACTATGTAGAATACAAAAATGTATTTTAGCATGACTTACACCTTTGAATTCAAGATTCTTCAACTAACATCTTTCATTTGGAGGTCATTTTAATATCTAAATCTTATCATGTTCAATTACAACATCATACATGTAGAATATTGTAGTGCATAGGCACCAGTGGGCCGTTATGACATTTAAGGGTTAAATATCAAATCTATGCAATAAAAATTTAGTTTTAATCTTAAACCATGGAGTTGATTTACATTCTAAAAAATGGCATAATTACTTTCATACATTCTAAGAGTGTCAAAAACAAAAAAATCTTGAAATTGTTCATTTATTTTGAGGAATTGGTGATCAAAGTAAGTTGAAAAAGGAAAAGAACCCACATCAGAGTGGGTGATATTTACGGGTTCATGGTTCACTTCAACGGATGGAGCCTTCAAACACATCTCTCAATGTCAACGTTCAAATGGGTGGGTGCAGCAACCAAATGATCATGTTTGCAAAAATATGTCACAGCAGCACCTCTTCAAACCATTTCACACCCCTGCCCCTCACTTTCACGTACTTAAGGAATTGGAATTGGAGTGCTTACCAACATGGTGTACCTACCTGGATGTTTATTTCAACATGGAGATTTGAGGTAGATGGATTCTATTATGTCCTTGTACTCAAGTCAATGAAATTCCAAACAAACATGAATATGGCACTTGACTTGTACATACAGGTGTCATACTGAATACTGAATACTGCATTTCCAGTATCTACAGCACAACCAAGGTGCTGAAATTACTAAAGAATGTCAACTATATTAAGAGGGGAGTTCAAATTCAGTGGTGTGATAGATATCAAATGGTAATTATATACGATATATTCCATAGAGAAAAATCAGTAGATGAGAGAATTATTAGTCCTATTCCCCCAGACAATGTTGATTTATTGTATCCTGGTGAACAATTACAAAGTTTCTTATTTAAAAGGACATCCCCACCATTAATAACTTATGGCAAGGTTTTCTATTCATCAACACAGAGTTCATTCTACGGCCAAGATCAAATCACCAACCCCTTGCATACACTTACAACATCACAAGCAGGCCTTTTTTTTCTTTTTGATCTGTACCCAAATTAACGATTTCTTCCCAAAAAAAAGTGGGAAAATTATGAATTCATGCCGCCAAAACTTCATTGATGGCCATTGCTATATTGCCATATTGCTACTAATGAACAACGAGGACTCCACCTATTGCCACAAAGAATGTACAATTCTATGTTTATGGATATGAATTCTCTAAAATGGATATTTATAGAAATATTTGGTTTTGTATGGTTTTAGGAGAAAGCGAAGTGCTACACCTCCCTAGCCTCTCTAGCCACTATGGCTATCCCACTAAAACAAAAAAGAAAGGGTTGATCACAAGGTACTCTTCCATATCCTCTCACAACTTAACTCTTTAACGTCCAAGTGGATGGGCTTGGGAGAAGCTACAAGTGTAATAGACTTTGAAGAACATCATCTACACAACAAATACAATTCATATGGACCCCACTTCACGGAAACCACTGTACTTAGCCATTGCCTACATTGATTAGAATCAGGGAGATACGTTGGAAAGCTCTCATAGAGCTTGAGTATATTATGAAGACCGCGACAACAAGGCCAATCCTAGCAAAAGTAACAACACCCAAAGCACCAAATCAACCCTCCGACGGCCTCGTAGGCCTTAAAGGGTTGAGACCATCTTAGGGCCGCTTCACACCTAACGCCCGAGTCAAGAGTCCGTCGGTTTCCACCAATGAGATTGCTTGAATGGCCAAAGTCCGGCCTCTTGTCCTTCACACCAAAGGCCAAAGTCCAAAGGCCAAAGTCTTCCAATGTGCCTACATGGCAGTACTTTTGGAGAGTTTTGGCGCGAAGGCGACGGACTCTCAAGCAAAACTTGGGTCGCCGTTTTTAGTCTACCCAAACTTCTTTCGAGAGTCCGTCGATTTTTTTGATAAAATAATCAAAATCTGACAAGATCTGGACCATTAGATGAAAGAGGCCAAATTTTTTAGCTAATTTTTTTCGTTGATTTGTATTGGCTAATTTTTTTGGCTGATTTTTTTTTTGCCGTAATGATATGGGGTTTGGACTTTGGACTTGGGCTTTGGGACTTCACACCACAACCGCCCAGAGGCTTCAATATATATATTTTAATGTTTTATTTTTATCCAAAAGTTTGGACTTTCGCCATAGTTTGGGCAAAAATTTTGACGGACGGACTCTCGACTCGGCCTAGTGTGAAGCGGCCCTCATACCAGTGTTTGTAGCATTTCTTTTGCGTAGAACAGAGAACAAAAAAGAAAGCCTAGATTCTGTGTCCCATACCCATTTTCCATCCAAGTGTAATACAGCGCCAACCGTACTCCAGTGAACAATAACCACACAACCAAAAACTCTTCCACAAAGGACAAAAATACACAACCAAAATAACACCTAACTTACCTCCTTCTTGAGACCTGTCACCAAAAAACTCAAAAGGTAAAAAGTGAGATATAAACGAAAGTCACCGTGCCACAAACTAACGATACAACCGAAGCCGCAGATTCAAATGGCAGAGCCGTGACGTCGTCGCCAATGTTGCGCCCACCGCAGACGCGCGGCCGCAGCCTAGGGGGAATGGAAGTAAATACGAGGAGGCTGGCAGAGGCCTGCAGGGGCCAGGGGGACGGCGGCAGCGGGACCCAGTCAGGCAGTCGTTGGTCGCTAGTGAGCTTGTGTCGCCCGCCTCGTCTAGATCGTCGTTACTAACTACTGCAACTAATTTAGCACGAGCAAGACGCGCCTGTATTCTCGACGCTCGCTCCGATCGACTCCGATCACCGGGGTGGTTGATCGTGGCACGGATGAGAAGACCAGTATTGCTGCAACGCATGCATTTCGAGTGCGGTACTACTAGGAGTTGGCAGCCAGTGGTACTTCTAGGGAAGGAGAGTGTGAATGCGTGGGAACCGAGCTGGTTTTTGGCGTTGGAGTGCGCACTGTGGATTCGGAATAATGTGTTCGGTTGGGGCGTGATTATGGCTGACATTGATGGTCGCACATGGTGTGGCAGGCAGCAGGGCAGAGCGTGGTGAGGGAATGTGTGGTGTGTGCGTGTGTAGATCTGGGTGAGGAGTGAGCGGATCCTTTGAGGGGAGCGGTTTTTCTGCATGTGAGCTGCACCATGGAGATGGTTGCAGCCGGGGTGGGCTTGGCGCGCAGCAATTACTGCGGGTGTGAGATGCACCGCAGCCTCGCGTTTGGATTTCGTAGCGATGAGTCCGGCCAATTTCCGCTTCTGAAGGTGGCGCGGTACGGAAATGCGGCCGCCAGGGCGACGGGGAATGGCGCGTTCACGTCGGGGGGGAGCAGCAGCAGCAGCAGCGCCAGCAGGGCGGAGGACGTGAACGAGGCGCTGCTGTCCGCCGCGCTGCCGCACACGGTGATTGAGAGGGACAGCGCGGCTTTCCGAGCCATCCTGGCCGCCATCGCCAGCGTGGCGCTCGCGTCGGAGCAGCAGCGGCAGCACGAGAAGACGGACCAGGCACTCCGCCAGGGCAGGCTCGTGGAGAGCCGCCTGGTGTACCGCCAGACCTTCGTGATCCGCTCGTATGAAATCGGCGCCGATCGCACGGCTTCCGTCGAGACCTTGATGAACCACTTCCAGGTAATTTTGTATTCCCTGAAACAAATTCTTTGGCACACATACACATTGACAGTCTTCATCGAGAAATTGGTTGTGCGCAGGAAACCGCTCTGAATCACGTGTGGATGTCTGGGCTCGCCGGAGACGGCTTCGGCGCAACGCGCGCCATGTCGTGCAGGAACCTCATATGGGTCGTCACCCGGATGCAAGTTCACGTCGAGCATTACCCTGCGTGGTGCGTACCGACTCCTCAAGTTCAATCTTTTAACCTCAAAAACTCTTACTGCCCACTCCTTCCCATGGCTTCCAGTTTTTGCATGATCCAGTTAGAGTAATCCCGGTGGAATTCATTTCATCACAGTAGCTTTGTGTTCTGTGTGACACAGGGGAGATGTTGTTGAGATGGACACATGGGTGGCAGCGTCCGGGAAGAATGGGATGCGTCGGGATTGGCTTGTACGAGATTACAAAACAGGACAGATTCTAGCGCGAGCTACCAGGTAAATATATTATATTTCCAATTTTGTACCAGTTTCCGAATTCCGGGAATACTCAACAGATTGTGTGACTATGATTTTTGTGGGCAGTACGTGGGTGATGATGAGCAGGAAAACCCGGAAGCTGGCCAAGATGCCTGAGGAAGTCAGAGCTGAGATCTCCCCTTATTTCCTGGAACGCTCGGCCATCAAAGACCAGAGCTTGTTGACGCAGAAAATCCTCCGCTTGAACAACAGCGCGGAATGCGTTCGCTCGGGGCTCATGGTTAGTCTTGCCCTTTTTCACTAGAATTACATACAACATGATGGAGGTCTTTGTAAAGCCAACAAGATACACCCTCTTTTTACTACTCTTTCCTCACTCTAGAATAGTTATCAGATCAATAGAAGGGCTTTGATGGTCCGTCCTTTGATTCAGTCAATGGAAATGGAAGAGCTTGGTGGTCTCTCAACTCAAGTCAAAATAGTTCATCTAGCCATCTTCAAGAGTGAAGAAAGAGTTTGCATGAGATCGATTAGCCTCCTTTCTCTACTTGTAGATTAATTGAGAACTATCTAGAGCTGCAATTGAAACAGAAAATGAGAGTGTTACCTAACTGAAACTTCGGGTGACTTCACTGATGTTGGCAATTATTTTGACAAAACATGACCCCGTGTATATGCAGCCCAAACGCAGCGACTTGGACATGAACCAACATGTGAACAACGTGAAGTACATAGGCTGGATGATGGAGGTGAGTTCGGATTTGCTTTTTTCCAAACAGGCAGACAGCCTGGTTGTATTGTGTTGAATGAAGAAGACGAGACCGAGACATGACATGTGAATGTGCACATGCAGAGTGTGCCTGCCGCGATCATGGACGGGTACGAGCTGGCAAGCATGACCCTGGAATACAGACGAGAGTGCGGACAATCTGATGTGGTGCAGTCCATGACAAGCCTGGAGCAGTCGGTCTTGGAATCTGGGTCGAGTGCTCATGAAGATTCATCTACAAGTAACTGCCACATTTCGACAACTGTTGGCGCTTTGCAGTTTGTGCACTTGTTGCGGATGGAAAGTGACGGCGCTGAAATAGTTCGAGGGCGGACTTGTTGGAGTCCGCGAATTAACACTACTTTACCCCTAATCTAGCAAATGTAAATCTTAGTTTAATTTGTTATAATAACTGTCAACCTGTACAAACAAAAATACAGTCCTAGCCAGATTGAATTCTGCTCGCTTTTTTTTGCAGCAATTCCTGCAGATATTTAATGTCCCTCCTCTCCTTGTACAGCTTTTTTATTGCAATCCAAAAGAATCTCAACTTCATTCTCTCATGGCTTTACATGTTGTGAATAAATGGTTATATTCTACATTCTTGAGACTGCAGCTCACTTCCTGAGGTAGCTGACCTGTTTTCCATCACCTTCTCATTGTCCATATTTATGATCATTATGATATTTTGAGAATATTGGGGAGTTTTCCAAATGATTGCCAACGAAGTACTGGAATATTGGTTTTCAGTAAATTACCAAATCTGCGTCTCAGAAATCGGTCTGCCTATAAAGGATTGGAGAGAATCTTCATCTTGAAAATTGTAATAAGTTTAATATTGCTCTTCTCATATCCCTGTCAAATTCTTTCTGGTGGTAAGGAAGGTAATGACCTTCCAGAAGAGGAAAGGAAAGAGGAAGTGAGCGTGAGATTTAAATGCGGAAAGAAATAGAGCATGACAAATCTCATGCTTCATTTTTCTACATCACTGAAATAGATGACTGTTTCCGCAAATCTCATGCTTGCGCGTCAGATTGATAGTGATTTGTGATGCTGCAGATTCCATTTTGCACTGAAAATATGAAGTGAATGAGCCCTAGGTAGATATAAGTAACACTCCGACAATTCGCCTTTTCTATTGACATACACTCGATGATCTTGGTGCGGTTACGAAAATAGCACTACTGAGCGAAGCATGCGGATGTACTTACTGTAACCAGGCTGGACTTCAAGTTACTACGCAAACCTCAAAAGGAGCCACCCAGTATGGAGCCTAAAGTGCCGCTGAGACAAGATTAGCACATAAAAACCAGCTCCTCATGCCTTTGAGAACACGCTTCATTGAGAATATACACCTGAAACATCTGCAGTCTACGTTACACACATACCAATTGACAAACCACTTCGAAGGAACTGAGATCTCACAACTCATCACAAGTGCACGCAATTTCTTTTCCGGAAATCAGCCTACCTAGTAAGTTCATTGCTTTCGGAAATTAAAAGAACCGAGTGACAAATCTAAGAGCGTGCACACCCTAAACCTAGGTCAAAATCTCTGATCTGGCTAGAAAGAATTCCGAGATTAGCACCTAAGCAATACCACGATTTGCGGCCTCTGTTAAATTCCAGGCTGCACAGCTGCAAGAAGCTTTTCATAGACTTCTCGAACAGTGAGGTCTTCCACCTGCCACATTTCCAACCAGGGAGAATCCTGCCTCAAATACATGTGCTATGTTTCATTTCAACACCAGAAAACACGAGCGCATCTTGGCACCAGGAAAGGTATCGAAGCTTACCACAAGAAGTTTAGATTTATTATTCCAACCCCGTTGTAGAGTCATTTGAGTCAATCTTAGTCCCAGCACCTGTGACTAACACATGTCAGTCACTGTGCAACAGGACCAGCTGAAACATGGCATTGACAGCTGAAAAGGCTAATCGGCAGGATGAAAGAAGCTAGGCAGGCAGTTCACCCTTTGAGGTGGTCCTTGAATGTGGTTTCTCTCTCACTCCGCCACGAAAAAACACGTGAGAGGACTCACCTTTCCCATGTACTCGAGCAACTCGTTATTTGCTTCACCGCGTGCTGCTGGTGCAGCCACTGTCACACGTACATCATCCGCATTCACACCTGAAAACAATCACAAACAAACAAAGGATGTCGGAGTAAAACATGTTCATGCTCCTCCAGGTTTGAATCGATCGATGTGCAGAAAAAAAAACATACGTGTAATCTGGGAACGTTGTGCGCGATCTTCGACTTCAATAGCAACCTGGACCAAGCCGCCGTCAATCTGTGATATGCATGGTGGAACGGGTGCATCCTGCAAAGCATTCCCACAATCAGGTCAGCACTTGAGGAACTGACGGAATTACAGAGAGAATCCCCAAACCCTAACCCTTCAAAGCGCCCACAGGTCAGATTCTGAAACCTGAGGATTGGTTTCTGCAGCAACAGAGCTAAGAGCACCGTCTGTCACGTACAGGTAAGGAGCTGCGTCCAAGTCTTCCTCGCAACGGTAGCAAACAAATAAACCACAGCCACCACATTTCATACGATACTGCTTCTCCACTTTTCCCTCACCTCTGCACAAACACCAGAAAATTAACATGTACCGATACTCAAAAAAAGACTTATTATATAAGGTTAAATCAAACACTCACAAAGAGCGAAGGAGCAACCAGAAAATCAACAACTTCTGCCAACTCACTCATAAAACACTTACAACATAGGGTGAAGGAATTGAATCTATCATACAACACTCAGAAGGACGAGAATTGATTCTATCTACAACAGGTGAAAAGAGGGTACCTCTTGAGCAAATGTTTGCCAGCTTCCATAACATTAAGCCGCGTAAGATGCTTGTTCTTATCAAGTACATATGCTTTATCGGTTTTCCTTTTGGGCATTTTCTGCAGCTGCGTATCTGCAAACGAGATTCAGCGATGCAATACAAACTCTCAACTGAGAACAAACAATTGGGTTTCCACACAACTTCCGAAACCCTAACTTAAAACACGACGAGTTGTGGCAATTACACATGCGACCGATGCGGTAGGGTTTACCCGTGATCAGCACATGCGCGCCACAATGCTTGCAGTAGTAGACGAAGAGCTCGGACTCGGGCCCATCAGGGGCCGCATCCTCACTGGAATACGTGTGGGTAGTGCGCTTGGGCATCTCGTCTCTTGCAAGCGCACAATCCCAACACCAGCAACAACTGCACCCGCTCTTTCTCTATGTGGTGTCTGTATCTCTAACTTTCACGCCTCATGAAACTCGCTCTGTATCAGCAAAGAGTAGTATGTCTACCCGACGAGCTCCTTCTTTTTGGATGAAGTCCACGTTGTGATGGACCGTTGCGAACGAATATTTTTTCTCTGAGATGAGTCGGCCCGCGTTGGGAACCGCGACAGCGTTAGGGTTTTCTCTTGCATGTCTCTGTCATTGTTGCATTGTTTTTGAGTTGATGGCATGGAATGTTAGACTAGACTGATCACGAGATGCTTTAATGGAAATATGAGTTGCGGTTTCCCGAGTGGTGTTGTTCGTTCTGGCAGCATTGATAAACGATGACCAGAACTTAAGCACTGGGTTCTTCCTTCATAAACTCCAAGGTTGGGAGCACATGGATTAGATGTCTAGAGATCAGCTCCGAAGAGCTCAACGTAACTAGCGACCAGGAACAATATCAGTTGAAAAGTTGCAGTTTATTCTTTCAGCATCAAAGATTGGTAACTGAACGGTTCAGGTTGAAGTCTTCGTAGCCACAAGTTTATGAGATGGTCTTCATCGTCGCTCGTGTTCGTGAGTGTAAGACAGATTACACATGGATGACAACGATAGTAAGGAGTAGGAAGATATCAGGAGTAACGATTTCACATACACCAGGTGACGAAGGGCCTCCGGCTTAGGCGTTGAAAGGACGCTTAATGACAAAGCGACACAACAGTCAAATACCATCGAATCTCTCAGCATGTGATGTGCAGACCAATCGGCCCCGAGATGAAGAGTCCAGAGATGTGACGTTGGATCGGAGTCGAATTGCGCGTCAGAGCTTACAACTTACACCGAGATGATAAAGCTGTAAACATCGGAGTTCCAAGAAGACCACCGCAGCTGAAAGGGAAATCCGATGTTTACAGCTTTGCCATCTTGGTGCTTAAAGTCGTCTTCAGTAACAAAGTCCACATCGATGTCGGAGTGAGTTGCAGGACCACCAAAATCACGTGGCTTACAACCTACACCAAAATGCCAAAGTTGTAAACATCGGATTCCGAGGAAGAGGAAGGCAACCCCAAACATCCGATGTTTACAGCTTTGGCATCCTGGTGCCAAAGTCGTGGAATATCTCTCTCGCTACCCACTCCTCCAAAACTGCGCAAACAGAGAAGATAAACAGCAAATCTATGCTAGACATCCATTGAAAGCAACACAAACCAATTCAAGCACAAAGAAAACGTTTACAAACCACATAGAAACAGACCAGAAAAGCACCTGCACACCACGTCAGAAGAAGTGAAGGGTGCGCTCTCTTATCCCACCCAAACAAATGTCTCTCACCAAACCCTAACCCTGGCGCCGCACCTTAGCAAGTGGAGGGAGCGATCTCAGGTGCATGCACCGTCTAATTATACTCCAGGGTTAGGTCTAGGGGCGGTTGCCAGAAATCCTTCACCTCCACAGGAACATCATACATGCACACACGATGTTCCAGCATGTAACAACATGGGATGACATGATCTGAAGCAAGTTTGGCAACGATTTATGTAAGCTGGAGTCTTTGACTTTGGCTTTTGGCAGCAAGCCTTTGACGATGTCGTGAACTTCAAGTTCTCTTTCTCCTTCTCCTTTTTTTTTTTAGAATTCTCATTTTCTGGCGTTTTGCTCTCCATAAGATGTGTTGAGATAGGCTGCTAGGGCAAGCGACCCTTAATTAACTATGGGATCCTTGTCGTCAAACTATCGTATCTAGCACAATCATATACAGTCACGTAGTGGGATTTAGACTTCATGAATAGTTAATCCCTCTTAGCAGCGCTACACCAGGGAGTACTTCTCCCATCCTACGGGGCTATGTACCCGTACCTACTTATGAACGCATCCACTAAATGTGCACACAGTGATTATCTCACAACACGTTATCAGCACGAAGTCTCTCACCACGCTAGCTCTATTATTTATCTCTCCGATTCCCCGCTGTAACATTTATTGACATTAGACAGCACAGTGAGGAACACATATTGTGCGAGTCTAAAACTCCCACTTGGTTGCCCCTACCAAAAAAATTAGTTAAAGTAGAATTTTTAGTCTTACTTAACTAGAAAAGTAGTTAGTGTTGTGTAGAATTAAATTACATAGCGGATAGTGAAAATACGAAACTGCTTAAGTAGTTAATTAGGGTTTTGGTGGTGATAAAACCGGGTCTTAAAATCACTAGTTTAGTCCCGGAAAACAATTTCAAAGAGTTTCGGAAGAGATTCCGAGATGTAATTCTAAAATCACCACTTAACCTAAATTAATTAGTTAAGTTCAGAAGGTAGTTAGATTAACTAGGAAGTGGTTTTAGTTCCTTTCTTCTGTTTTTAAAATTTTATCTAGACACAAATTCTTATTAAAAAGAATAAGAATTTAGTTATATGAGACAAACCGAAAAAGACAAAAAATAAAATAAAAAGAAGAATAAAAATAAAATAAAAATAATTGGCTGATACCTGAGTGGATCCGGGTACCAGCTGGGCCGGGTCCTGGCAACCCGGGTAGCAGGCCCATGTACCGCCCAGGGCGACTAGGAGGCGAGCCGATCGGGGGTGTCAACCCCGGCTACTCCCCACCCCGCTCACTTGCTCCCGACCCCGACTCCTCTCTACCACAGCTCCAGCCTCCCCTCTCTCTCAAATTCCCCCCCCCCTCTCTTATTTTTTGATTATTCTTCTCTCTCCCTCTTTCTCCTAGTTTCCTCTTTTCTCCCTAATTTGGTCTTTTTATAGAGTTGGAGTTTTGAACAAGAAGAGGTGATGCAACAAAATTAAGTAGAAGAGGAAGAAGTTTTTGAAGGAGATTTTTGAAAATTTCAAGGTGGTTGGAAAGACTTTTTGGAGGCTTCTTCAAGTGTCTTGGAGATTAGTGGAAGATGTGCGCTCAACCTAGGGTTTGGTGAAGAAGAAAGTTCATAGCCGCAGCAAAAAAGATCCAAAAGACAAGAGTTGATGGAGGTTGCGGGTGCAACAAGGAGTTGAAAAACAAAGATGATTCTTGCCCATGTTGGGTTTCTCTTGTTTGTGCAAACTTCCTTGTTTGTAAGTGTTTTTATCTCTTTTTCTACCGGGGTGACCTCTAGTAACATCCACTCCGGTCTAGAGAAAAAGTCCCCTGGTGGACTCTATCTAGACCATATATGTCATAGATTGTGACTTCTTACACGTGTGAGTCTACGTTGGTGTCCTAGCATTTGTTTTCTATTGTCTTAGCCTTGTAGCAAGTCTTTCCTTTAGGTTTTCTCTATCCTCCTATCCTCTCTAGGTCTTGCCCAAATTTTCTATCATTTTCCCGGTCTCCCCGGTCAACCGGGAAAATCTCTCTCTAAGTCATTCTTTCAAGTTCTATCCTTGTAATCGTCAATTGTAATGTTGTTTTATTTGTCGTGTTACTAGATACGTGCGTTATCTACATCCACGTTAGTCTAATAAAGTTTTTTGGAGAAAGTACACCGGTTGTCCGGTATACTTATGTTTTCCGGGCCGGACCGGACCGGAATTTGTGATAGGTGATTGGTGTAAATACAGGACACAACCGGGAGTAAGTCCATCCCGGACAACATGACTCCACCGGTAACACAGATGCTTTCCAAGATTAACCCGAATAAGTGGGAAGAGATTGCGAAAGGAGAATACTTTGAGGAAGGTGGTTGAATTTTTAAACTCAATCTTCCGGTCAATCCTTCCATGGATCTACCGGGAGATAATTCCACTCTTCCGGATGGGTCTTCTCGTTGAGCCTTTGTTATATGTTATGTGTTATTGTTGATTTATCTCACCGGTTGGTGGGATGATGTTAAAAGTTGCTAGATTTAAACACTAGGGTGAGGGTACTGATGTCGATGGGGCCCTATTGCACACCCTGTCACTACCACTTGAGTGGTTTCTCCAGCTACTTACTTTTGTTAGAAAAAGGTTCACCCATCTTGGACCAAAGTCTTCCGATTTACCGGTCTACCGGTAATCCGCGGGTCACTAGGCTACCCTTGATTTTAGGATCTAGAAGCCGTTTTGTCCTTTAGTGGATCTACTTTTGGTGGATAGCTATTGACTTTAGTGCACTCTCTACATGCCATTTCCACCTTTTAGGGATTTAGTTTTGGAGAGTAGCTATTGACTTTAGTGCACGCTCTAGATGCCATTTCCACCTTTAAGGGATCTAGTTTTGGAGGGTAGCTAGTAGCCTTTGTGTACTTAAGGAGCCTTCGGCCCTTGTGTTCAATACTCTTCTTTTTGGCTCTTTGCTTGTGTCTTGCCTTCATAGCTTGTGTCTAGAGTCTTTTATTGAGCTTATACAAGTAGAGGTGGAGAGAGTTGAGTCCTAGTGTGTCATTGCTAGGTGTGCAAGATTGTTACTTGTTGTGTGTTATGTGATAAAGTGTGAGTAGAGACTTTCCGAGGGTGTAGGATATCCAAGTTAGATAGGTGGAGTAAGATCCGGGATCTATACTCCAGACCCTTCATCGGTGGGACCGGGAAGAGTTACTTTATCGGATGGGATCCGGGAAGCCCGCGGCTATTCATGGTAGCCTCCCTTAAGTGGAAAGTATTTGGATTTGTAGGGAGGAGGGGTGATATCCCCCTTCTTGATACCATGGGAGAGAAAAATCCAAAAAAAGGTTAGAAAATTAAATAAAACAACAAACTATCATATACTTGGTTTTCCAACTTGAATAAATTACCAATAGATGCCATAACTTACAAAAACCAAAGAAATGAATCACTTTTAGTTAGTGACATCCATATTAGGACATAACAAGCTAGTAAATTCATTGAGACCTAACATAAATTATTTATCTCACCTCATGTGAAATAATCATTGAGACATAGCAGGTGACAATGTGTAACATATATAAATTATGTTAGGTCTGAGGTTTAGCACTCGTTCCTCCAGCAAGTCTCAATTATAAAAATATGGTACACTCTGGAAGGAGCGACTTCTTCTTCATCTGAATTTTTGTTTGTTAAAACTCTATAGGAAATTCCGGATCAGAGCCTAAGCCAACAACGCATATAATTCTTCATGGTGACCCACCGCTCAA
This sequence comes from Bryoerythrophyllum caledonicum, assembly GCA_963971425.1. Taxonomy (NCBI): domain Eukaryota; kingdom Viridiplantae; phylum Streptophyta; class Bryopsida; order Pottiales; family Pottiaceae; genus Bryoerythrophyllum; species Bryoerythrophyllum caledonicum. The sequence continues at coordinate 25,182,602 of OZ020521.1, forward strand.
GCCCATTTCTACCTCAAAGGCCTTCATAGCAATCCACAATCACAACCCAAGCTAATCAATCCACCACTGCAGTATTGTACCACCCTAAAGATCACACATGATTCCTACACCTAGTAATAATTTGTTAGCAATTTACAAATTCAGGGGCTGTTGTAGTACCAGGAAAAAATCGCTACTCCCATATGAGCTGAATTGTAACTCAAGTCGTTGGGGGTGTGCAGCGGGTCGCTACAGCAAATGGGTCGCTGCTTTGTTTCGGAAACTTAAAACTTCGTAGCCAGTTTACTGGTCTACACAATCTCTTGGAAACTTGTCCCAGTAAAACGATTACGCAAGCCCGGGTTTCAACTACAACCACACCCAATGAATCAAATAAAGAATATACGAGACTTACAACAAGTTAATGCTAAGCAAATCAAATGAGGAAAACAACCTTCA